>OY728125.1:81101511-81701511 GCA_963277665.1 Viscum album | reverse complement strand
CATAAATAGGTTGGCATAAATAAATAATACACATCAATAAGATATATCATAAACAAGGGAGAAAAACACACCAACCCTTGCAACATATATCCCATAAAAATTTAAACACACACACACATATATAACATGGAATTAATAATACACATAATTGAAAAAAAAATTCACATTTAAACATAATTTTTAATGAAAATAAATATAACACATTCCTAATTTGGAAATCCATAACCATAATTTATTAATAAATAATTATAAAATCACCCTTACATTATACGTTTTGAAAACACATATAAATAGATAGAAAGATATATATTTACATATATATATATATGTATGTAGATATATATATATTTATAAAATAAACTTAAATTGATTAAAATATATGCAACCCTTACAATAGAATATTACACCATAATTAAATAAATACAAACCCATACTAATTTTTAAAATAAAGAGACATTGAAAATAAATAAATATGGTATCAACCTTACTAAGATTTATCTTAAAATAAAAAAACACAATTCTGAGAAAATAAATTTTTAAGGAAAAAACCTTACACCAAAATATTAAAACATAATTTAAATAAATAAATTCCCTTACATGAATTGCATAAAATCAGCTTCTGTTGCTACTTAACACCATCACCAGACTGAGAATTGGTTTGCTAAATCAATTTGTTCATTCGTTTAAGATTTTATTTCCAAAAACTACACTGTTTATATAGTGGCATAAATATTTATTTAATTGGTTTATAATGGACCAGAAGTGATTCTCTAAGATTTCAAAACAGTGACAAAATTAAACTTATGGAGAAAGATGGGGTATAAATACAGACAACAAAGAAAATTGATTCAAAACAACAATTTAAAAAGAACAAAATAGGATATCCAAATTAGTAGTCAAGAAAAAAAGGATCACAATCACAATCAAAATAAAAACAATATACAATGATTGGAGCACAAATAACTAATGACATCGCCGAAGAATAAATCAAAAACAAAACCACAAATACAGAAAGAAAATTATAACCTACAAAGGAAAACACGGGCCTACCTCACTAGGTTGAAGAAAATCCAAGACCCTCAGATCCAAATATCAATGTTTTCTTCAAAAACCCTAAATGAAAGAAAACACCAAATGCCAGACGATGTTTGAGCAACTAGAGGTAGTGGGTTTGTGTGATTCGAGCTTCGATTAACCAAAGAGGTGTGCCAACAGTGGGTGACTTCCATGGAAAGCTTATGAAATCATGACGAGTTTGCAACTAGTTAGGTTTTTTTAAATAGATCGGGACACTTTTATTAACACTTTCAAAAAAGCACTCATAAAGAGTCTATTTATTAGTGCTTAAGTAATAAGCACTGATAAAAGACATATTTATTAGAGTTTATTTTTTAAGCACTGATAAAGGATTTATAATTATAATTATAAATAATTTTTTTAAATATATATATACTTAATAAATATATCTAAATTTAAATATAGTAAATATATTTTATTATTTAAATATATTTATTATAATTTTATAATTATTTAAATATATAGTTATTTATTTATAATTATATAAATATTTAAAAAAAAATATTTATATCAATATATATATTAATATAATTATATAGATATAATAAATATATATAAATATAAATTTAGTAAATATATTCATTATTTAAGTAAATATATTATAAATATAATAATTATTTAATATATATAATTATTTATTTATAATTATATAAATATTTTAAAAGAATATTTATTTATTTATAATTATAAATATATAATTTTATTAATATAATATGTAAATTTATAAATATATTTATTTATAATTATTTTTTTACAAATATTTTTTTGCAAATATTTTTTTTAAATTTATTAATGAATATCTAATTTTAAGTGAATGTGTGCTAAAAATGAGTGAAATTGAATAAATTAAAAATAAATACACTTTAACAATATTGAAAAAATGGATAAGTTTTTTGTGTGTGAATTGTATATAAAAATGCATTAATTACGTATATGTGCAATCTATATAACACACATTTGATCTATGTTAAATTAAAAAATAAAAAGTCATTCAATTATATGTCCATTACTCCATGAAATTAGTCAGTATTTTTAATTCATATTAATTTTTAATTATAAACCATTATTCCCAAAATATATGACTATTTAATGTGAAGCGCATAAATATTTTGTAATATATAAATCATATTTATATACATTAATATATATCTATATATTTAATATATACTATTTATTAACATTATCAATAATCATATTTTTTATTTTTTTATTTAATTATTTCATTTTATTTATTCAGACCATTATCAGTGCTAAAAAATCATTGATAAAGGATTCCTTTATGAGTGCTAAAAATATAGCACTAATAAAGGGTACCCTTTATAAATGCTAAAAATAAAGCATTGATAAAGGAACCCTTTATCATCACTAAAAAAATCACTGATAAAGGGTTAAAATTACCAGCACTTTCTTTAGAACTAATAAAGATTCCATTTATCAGCACTTTTTCTAGCGCTGATAAATACTAGTGCTGTTAAACACCTATTTTGTAGTAGTGACAGATGAATGTAAGTAAAATTTTAAGGAACTAAATAGAAGGTTAGTCAACACACATGTGCTTACATTACCTGTAGTGGATAAGAGTTTGTAATCTATAGTGATGCATCCAAGAAGGGATTGTGATGTTTTCTTATGAAAAATAACATGGTTATAGCCTATTACTCACAACAACTGAAGATTCATGAGAAAAATTACCCAACTCATTCTTTAGAGTTAGTTGTGGTAATTTTTTCATTAAACATATGGAGGCATTATCTTTACAGAGAAAAGTGTGACATGTATACTGATCATAAAATTTTGAGGTATATATTCACACAGAAGGAGTTGAACATGTGCCAGAGAAGATAGTTAGAGCTAATAAAGGATTATGACTTCTCAATACATTACCACCATTGGAATGAAAAAAAGGCAGTTGATTCTTTGAGTTGAAAGAATCATGCTATCCTATCCATGATGAGGATCACAAAAGATCTAATATTTATAGGTTTTCAAAGGATGTACCTAGAAATTCTAAAGGAAGGGGAAAATATTATCTTTCTCAATAGAATATTCAACCATCTATCTAAGTAAAGATTAAAGAGGTATAAAAGGATGAGGTAGATCTATATAAGAAGTTTATAAATGTTCCTGATTTTAACCTTGATCAAGATAGAATGATAAGGTTCAGGAACCGTGTATGTGTTTCATCCATACCAGATTTAAAGGAGGAGTTGTTAGAGGAAGTTCATAACTCTTCATTCTCTATTCATCCTGGAAGTATGAAGATATATAGATACATGAAATAATACTTCTAGTGGGATGAAATGAAGAGAGATATCATAAATTATGTATCTTGATTCTTGGTATGTCAGCAAGTCAAGCATAAAATACAAAAGTCTAAGGGTGTTTTTCATATATTACCCACACCAGAATAGAAATTGGAGAACATCACTATGAATTTTGTCATTAGACTCTCTAAAAAATTTAAAGGAAATAATTATATATGGGAGATAGTTTATCACCTTACTAATTAAGCACACTTTATCACTATCAGAGAATACTTCTCTCTAGATTAGCTTTCCAGGATATACATCAAGAGTGGTAAGGTTGTATGGAGTACCACATTCCACTGTATCTGATCATGTTATGAGGTTTAACTCAAAGATAATATTTTCTCAAAAGAACTACTTTTTATATCCTTATATGAACAATAATAAAATTAATTTTAGACACTATTAGATATTTAATTTGATAAAATAAAATTAATTTTTAAATTCATAATTTCAAAATTATCTTAGGGTGAATTTGTGGTATTTTTTTGAAATATTTTATTTTTGGATGAATTGTGATAAATATTGAATTTTAATTAAAAACTGATTTTTTGTCTAATTTATTTATATTGTTAAATTATATTTTAATTTTGTTTTAAAGTATAAATAGATAAATTATACATTAATTAATCTAATTTATGTCATTATAACCAATTTTACATTGAAATTGGATATAAAAATATTTCAATCATTTGAATTTTTTCACTTTAAAAACTTTTTGCCTCATCTAGTATACAAGTTTAATTTTAAATTAATTTATGCCACTTATGTGATTAGAATTTGGAAAAATGGATTTAATATTTGGAATAATCATAATTTATAATTTATTTTAAGGTCAAATTTGTTTTTGAAAAAAAAATATTATTGAAAGAAATCAAAATTAATTGCAGCGATTAAGGAAAAAAAAAGTTACTTAGTGGTTAAAATTTAAACTTAAAAGGCTAAATGACCTAGGCACTTGTCCAAAATAAATTTTATATAAATATTTATAACATATCCTCAATTTTATCTAAAATTTACCATTATTCCAGGTACATGATGTAAGGGATACCTCTCAATAGTGTTTGCCTTTTTATATTTACAAGAATACCACTCCTCCTCCACTATAAAAGGGTACTCACCCCCTAAATTCTTCACACATATAAAGAACTTTTTATTTTCATAAACCTGCCCAATTATCCTCAAAAATTCCAAAAATTTATCCTATATTCCTCATAATGGGAATAAATCAAACCAATGAAGCCCTTTGGTGAAAACCAAAAGGAGTTACCCAAATAAGAGGTAACAACCTTCAAAAAGAACTTTTGTTTTATTTTTTTCTCCACCAATAAATTATTATAATTACATTATCATATAATAACCTCAATATAAAAAATATAATGATATATTTTTATGTTAAGGGTATGAACTACACTCACACACACTTCCATCAAATGAGATACACAATCATCATTCGTGTGTGTGGTGGACTACCGCCTCGCGAACCAATGTCATTCGTTCATCCATTAAAATCTTTCAAGGTTGGGAATAATGATGGAATTAATTTTTTTATATGATACATATGATATATATTACTTTTTTATTCTTATGAAATTATTATATAACACATACCATCATGCGTACCATTTTATAGGAATACAATATCTTTATTTGTGGATGTGTGGACTAGCACCTCCTCAAAGCGATATGATTCATTCATGATTTACATGGAATTTATTAAGTATGGGTTTAATATAAATATGTTATATTTATGAAATAATAATTATACTTAAATTATATATATATATCATTTAATTCCCTTCTTTCTTTTAATACGCTAGTAAAATGGAAACAATGTTCATGCGTACGCACGACCTGCTGTCTCCATCAAAGGTGTATTTAATTTCCTGTTAATATATTTTTTATATTATTATAAATATGTATATACTAAATATATATGATATTTATATAATTTTTTAAATTATTTAAATAATTAAATCATGATCTAAGTATGAGTACTAAGAATGAAAAGTCAAAACATGTATGAAAAACAATGCGGTTATTACCTAAAACGTAATATAAACATGGAATTGTTAATAAAAGGGTAATATAAAAACATAAGTAAATAATATATGGTATTATATAATTTAATAAGGTTTTTAATAGATTTATTATACACTTATATATATTATAAAATAGTTTTTAATGAGTATGACGAGAGTCAAGACATAAGGTAATGAGATTTCATCTCACTTTTTATATTTTTGAGATACATGCCATATTCACCACTTGTTTATTTTTTGCGATGTATATATTTAATATGAATGTATTATATGATTATTATCATTAAATTTATGGGTATTTACATATCTATTTATTGATCTCTATTTCATAGGGTTTTATGGTTCAAGAGTTACCAAATCGGTAAGGCATGTTTTCCCAATTTTCCTTCTTTGAGAAAAATGTTTTTTATACACCTATATTATTTTATGAGGTGTATATACTACCCTTTGACATGTTATATCATAAATATAATTACTTTAATTATATTTTATACTTCATTTAATTTTATTATTTCATGGTAATTTTGATTCAATGTTACCAAAGTGATTAGATTTTATTGCTACAATCTCATCGTTATTGGGATTGTTTATGATTATGATTACATTGATGAAATATTATGATCTATATCTTAAGAACTCTATTTAATTTTCATATTTTATAGTTATTAATTATATAATCATGTATTGATACCATTTTTCTATTCATTGGTAATTAATATAATTCAGAAAATGTTTTAAAGAAAATATGACTTTATTTCTCCCTTAAGTAGGAAACTTGTTTTCTTCCAAATCCATGTTTTCTAAAAATGTTATAAAAAATGTTTTTAAATGATATTTTGATATTATTTTAAAATAAAAATTCTTTTAATGATTTTCAAATCTTCTGTTATAAGTTTTGAAATCTATTTTCAAATATATTTTTTAAAATGTTTTATGTTTTAAAGTGTTTTTCAAACCAGAAAAGATATTTTCCTCAAGAAATATTTTCAAAAGATATTTAAAATTTATTTTCCATATATAATGACATATTTTAGTGTTAATCATTCCTTTCTAGGGATATTATCCAAGGGTTTCATTCATATTATTTCTCTAAATGGTTTATGTTTTGATGGCATGATGTCTATGAAACCCGTTTCTCTTTCACGGGTTATATATTTATAGAAAATATTTCTCATTCATGATTTATATATTTATAGAACCCATTTCTAATTCATAGGATATAAGATTATGGAGTTCGTTTCTCTTTCATGGGTTATATTCTTATGAAAACCATTTCTTTTTATGGGTTATGGGTTGATGAAATTATTCTGAAACCTATCTCTTTTTCACAGGTTATGATATAATAACATGTTTATGATACCCATTTCATTTGATGGGTAATTATTTTATTATTTATGATCTTGTGGAAAATTTATGTATGATTTAATTATGATATTATTGGTATCTATATCTCCCTCCAATTAATTTGGTAAATATTTATATGTCATGAGATAAACATGGCTGGAACGGGGGGTGAACTCGATTTAGTAAAGGAAAATGTCTACTAAGATGGTTTTGGGAATGAACCTTGACTAATAATATGGTTTATAGAGTTAACCCATTCCACTGATATAGCCTTTTAAATAATACTTGAATACTATGGAAATAATTTTATATTATTACGTGTATTCCACAATTCCATGTCTTATTTATATGTTATGCTTTCATGGATTATACTCTTGATTACCTTTTAATTATTATCTTATGATATGCTAATATTTATGCCATGACTCTTGATTATGATATTTTATATACAAGGTATGATATTCTAATGTTATAATCATGTTATCATTCCCTTATGCTCATGACTATGCTTACATATCTCCCTTGTTTACGCTTAATAAGCATTCAAGAACACCATTTCTTATGTTTCCTTCCCTAGGTTATGAAGATATGTATTATGTATGATGTGTCTGAGAAGGGTGATAGTAATAGATAACCTAGTGGGAGATAATTTATCTAACTTATATACTAGTGTTTATGTTTCCATGTTTCCAAAGGTACTAAACTAATACAGTATTTGAGAGTTTATTTGTGTAATGTATTAAGTGTTTTGTAGAAGTGATGTAATGTATATGTATGATAAGTGAGGGTCGATATAACATATACATGTTGTCACCAATGTTTTGGTAGAGGTAATTTGTTGGGTGATATTTTCAAGGGTTTCAGATAAATAAAATACCTCCACTCCTGATTCTGGTTCTAGTTGATTGGTATTTTCCCCGATTAAGTGCTCTGAGGTTGGCACGGACCTCCAGAGGGTTGTTGGTGTTGGATTGGGTATGGTGGGAGTATCTTGTGGGTATTTTTTTATTTATTCCAATTTCTTTAAAGTTGGTTATTTTGTTTTAAATTTATAATAAATTATAATATGATTATAATTAATTTTAGTTATTTTGATGTGAGTTGGTTTTGTGGATGGTTTGGGCTTTGGACGATGGTCTTGGACTAACTTAAGTGTCGGGTTCTCGATCTAAGAGTTAAAGTGGAAATTATTCTTTGATCTAGGTAGTGCCTATGTATATCTCATAGTATTGATTAATTTTCAAAATTAATGGGATTTCAGTCATGTTGTTGTAATATGTTCTGGTCCTATAAATAAAATTAGAACCACAAATTTGGTTACGCCTAATGTACTAATGAACCAATGTAAAGGGTGAATCCAATAGAATACCTTAGTGTATTAGTGTAACATTAAATGGATAATGATAATGGATTAAAATTAATAATATTACATTTAATAAAATGTGATTTTGTGATTAATTTTAATATGATGAGTGGTTAATAAATGCTTTATGAAATGGGAATTAAATTTTATATTATGAAGTGATGGATTATAAAATAAATCAAAGTGGTAAAGTGAATTAGATAATATTAAGGTGTGAAATGGGACTAATATGGTTAATGTATATTTAATTGGTAAATGAATATTGAAATAATAAATTGATATGGTCCAATTTACGAAATACTATTTTTTTGAAATGTAATGCCTTGGGGTGGTGATGGTACTTGAGATATGTAATGATGGGATGAGTGCTCAGATTCCATGTGACACATGATGTTTTGTAATGCTAGTATGAGAACCTAGACTCCACACAAAACATGGATAGAAATTTTTAGATGATCTCCATTTATTCAAAATGATACTAGATGTTTGAAGAGGATGAGATGAGTATTGGGTTTCACATGACACGTGATATCTAGGGAATGATTTCATAGGTGTCATATTCCATGGGAATTCCTAGATGAGAAATTTGATTCCATGTGATTATTTTAATACTAGGGAATACCAGGATGAGAGACTAGACTCCATGTGGTTACTTGTGGTGTAATGGTTAACATGAAATTCTTAGAGATTCCATGACACTAGCTAAAGTAGGTAGGTCTAACACCGGTCATCACTGCAGAGCTCGAGACATTGGGAGTTTTTGTTTGTTTATTTATTTATTATTTTTTTCTTTATTTTAATATACACAACATACAATTGATTATTAAACTAGATATTTAGGGACACCATTGGAGGTGTTCTTCTGAGTTTTGATCAAAACCCCCCTTGGAACTTGGGTTCTTAAGAAGATGCTACCTGTTTGTAGGACTGAACTAGGGCTGAGGCATGACACCTGATATTCTGGTTGGGATGCTATGATGATGAATGAGATCTTGGGAACAGACTTGGAATTGTTATAATTTTTATGTTCATTATTTTTTTATTTTTTTATTGGTTGTTATGTATGACTACCTGATGTATTGTTTTAAATTTTATTTTGGCATAAAATATTTTATTGGTTATCATTGGCACTTTTCTGTATATCATCCCTTTGGATTATTTATCTGGATGTTTATGTTTTTTTATTTATATTATTTTTTTACTCTAATAAGTGGGTATATTCCCTCCTTATTCCACTATCATCATTCACTACTATTTGTAATCCTCTAATGCATGAGGAGGTGAACCTGAGGTTTTGTGGTGCACCAACTCAGTGCATCGATTTAGTGGATTCTGTGTTAGGTATGTACAACTTCATACTCAAAATTTATGGTATTATTTATTTGAGATATTATTTATCATGATTAGTTTATTTAAAATATTATTATTCATCATTATAACCACATCAATTTTAATTTCTATAGTGATTTTCCAGGATTCCAAATCCATTAGATCCAAATAAACTTTTACCTTTCTTCAGTGTACTTTTCATCAATATAGCTTTTCTCCCCCTTGATATAATAATTATTTTTCTTCAATTTATTTAAATTATATTCAAAAAATCAATATCCATGTGCCAAAATTATTCACAACACTATTAGTATATAATTAATCTTGTTTGTATCCTTTGAGATATATTTTTTTATTTTGAATTATTACTATTTTTGGGTAAAAACACATTTATCTTGAGAAAATTTTTGGGAACTAATTATTCTAAACATTATTTAATCAAGATTTGATATAGTTTTGGGTTTATGATCATTTTTATGAACCCATATTATCCTATATTTTCATTTTTAACCTTCATTATTTATGTAAATAATATTATCATAAAAAATATTTTCTTGAACAAGGATTTCCGATTACTTTGAGCCTATATTATATATATCATTAAATGACCCCAAGATCCTTTTTCAAATAAATAGTTGTATTTTAACCCAAATATCCACATTAAAATAATGTATTATAATATATATTTTTAAATTAGTTTGTAAAGACTCAACTTGTGTCACTTCTATGTCTGGAAATTTAACTTATAGTTCCAGAATCTTTAGATTTAGATTTTTATTCTTATCTTAAATTGATTTCACTATTTATTTATAATCTCATTTTATCCCCTAAATATTATTACCATTTCCATATTTAATCTTATTCTTCTCTTGAAAATAATTCTCAATATTATTTATCTTTTTTTACTTTGATTTCTAGTAAAGTACTCTTAACGTCAATGATGTCTTTTTATTTTTCTTCTAGTGCATTGATATTTCATCAAGACTTTACTTAGATTGTTATTTATCTTGGATTTATTTAATTAATTAATTCTTATTTAAAGGAATACTTATGAAAGAAACACATTCAAATCACTTTTATCCTCAACTTATTTAGAGAGATATATACACATAAACACCTTTTGTGCCAGAACTTCTAACATTATTTAATTATATTATACAAGTTGGGGGATATTATTATGAAAGTATTTAAAATAAACCCAAATAAAAGTGGAAACTTTTTTAATAAAATTATATGGGGTTCATCTTAAAAAACATATTAATCAATATATAATTCTTCTAAAGCATGATCTTACCCAGTTTTACTTAGTTTATTAGGAGGAAAATATTGTGAGGAAACTTTAGTTACCTCTTCAGAATGTAAAGAGTGTAAAAATTATAAGTTATAATTATTTCTATCTTCTAAATCATTTATTTTTACACAAGATCTTATATAACCATGATAGTTCTTATATTTCCATGATTACAACATGTGAAAGAAATGATTTATTCCTATTTAATCACAAGGGATGTTATCTTTAATCTTCTCATATATTTCTTATTTTTATTATTAATAGACTTGTAAGAGATATAGTTTATATCAATAGTTAAAACATATTCTCCATGTCCACAATTCATGATTCATTTTTATAATATAACTTAAAAACACTAAATATTCAATGATTGAGAATCCCGTCAGAGGAGGTTCCTAAAGCTCTGATACCAATTTTTGTTCTCATAGGATTGGTGAAACCACACTAATAGGGGGATGAGTCAATGTAGAGGGATTTTATCAATTAAAATGTTTTACCTTTTTAAAATTTCACTTGTTAAATGGAATTGATACCACACTCACACCTCACACTCAACATGCATGCATGAAATAAAGAAAAGAGAAGCATAAGACAAGGCACATAGATTTTTTATTAGGTTTACTCATAATGTGTGATATAATACTTAGTGTATATTGGTTATTATCCTACACATCCATGGATTAACTATTATTATAAACAAAAACAAAAGGCAATTGGATAGCCTTGAACCCTTTATATCTAGCTAAAATTAGATTCCATGTATAACACCAATTGGATTCAACAAGAAACAAGTTTTTTGCCTCATAAACTGGCACCAAACATATCTTATTCTAAAGATATATTTAACCAATTTCTACTTAAATTAGGATAAATTATATTTCATAAGTCCATTCAAGTCTTGAATAAATTCTATTCCACTTTCCTGATTATAGAAATATTAAAATGGTTGATACTTCTCACTTATAGAATAATCTCTTGACAACTGTCTTACTTTTTTCTTTAATAACATCAGCACTGAAAACATTTAAAACTATAGTGTTAGACTATAAATGATTCTATAATTATTTTATGATGATAATAGATATTCAAAAATAATTTATTTAGTAGTATTTTTCTATATTTTTACTTTTCTTCATATTATCTCCTTATATTTATTTCAAGAACTCAACTCCACTTTCATTAGGACTCCCAAAAAATCATGGACTCAAATTATTTAATATAAAATGTATGGATAAATAAAATGGTATATCAACTCCTATATTTAATACATGATTATTAAATCATTTTTAAAATAAATAAAATAACCATAATATAATCTATAATCAAAATTATTATTGTTTTGTGAAAATTACGTTCATACCACATGATTACATATGAAATTATAAAAATTATTTAAATCTTCCATCATGGATGTCCTAAAATATTTAAAATTACTATTAATATATATAATATCCTAAGGACATACATAAAAAAAAGGGTGAGATAAAATATTAGTAAGGGTAGGAATAATAGAGAAGGAACATGAGACATTTATTAATATAGTACATGAGTGAGTATAATAATCTTCATCATATAATAAGCATATGATAATCATCATAATAATGAGGGAATAATTTAAAAGTTACATGGAATATGGCATGAAAATAATAATTAAATATCATAACATTGGGGTCAAATACCATGCATAAATTGTTAACAAATCTTGTATCATGCTCGTGTATAACTGTTCCGCCTTCGAGGCGACGCGTTTCAGGTGATGGTGAAATGGTCCGATGAGGATCATCACCCGTCCCTCTTTCCAAATATGGTTTCATATCAAATTCACCCTTTCTTTTGTTTTGAACTGTTCTTCATCATTATCCTTTAGAAGTAGGTTTGATTAACCCCGTAGGGATTGGGCAATTCACCCCTTTCGCATTGCGAAGGAGATTCCATAGTCAGTCGGTCCCAACAGGCGATTACGTGGGGTCAAGTACGTGTGAAATAGGTCCTCCTCAGATATAAATTCCTCATATGGTCTCTAACAGGTTTATTAATGGATCCATAAACACCCAATGACTTTGGTATCCATGGTTCACGAACCTGATTTCCAAATGCAGGCGCTCGTTGATTGATGATTCAGACAACGACATTTGAGGACTCCATTGGTTGAGAGGATGAGAAGTCAGGCTCACTACACCCTTACAGGGGAGTATTATTGAATGTTCCAAGACTCTATTATAGATTTAAGTTGTTTTTATATGTTCGTGAATCCTTGGTTCATTCCCAAAGAGTGTGTCCATGGGCTACCCTTGGTTTGCAGGATTGTCATAGGCATGCATATGTTTGATGCTACAGAGGTGATGCTGAATTGAGACATACAATAAGGTGATCTAGATTTTATCATCATCTAGGGGGATGAAAGGTGATTTGATGTTGGGATCAGACCCATAAGATGGGTTTCCTACATATCCTCAGGAGAGGAATCAAAACCCACATAGTTCGGAATGGCTTGGACTTACGCATGGACATTTCCCATTTAAGGAGACATGATTGGGTGAACCCTTTTGGATGGGAACCCTTTTGAGCTTGGGAATTCAAGTAGGTGTCCTACGTATATTGGTTTTATAATGAATCATAGTTCTCGTAGTTTAGATTATGTGGGGCTTACATGTCGAAGCTTCCCATTTACGGGGAACATAATTGGGTGAACCCTTTTGGATGGGCACCCTTTTGAGCTCAGACCTTTAAGTAGGAATCCTATGTATCCTAGTTTGATCAGGAATCAGAGTTCTCATAGTTAATATGGGATGGGGATTATGCATGGAATATTCCCATTCGAGGGGGAATGATTGGGTGAACCCTTTTTGGATGGCCACCCTTTGGAGGTTGGGCCTTCGAGTAGGCATCCTACATATCCTAGTTTGATCAGGAATTAGAGTTCTCATAGTTTATATTGGCTGGATGTTGTAATCATCACAAACCTCTAAGTCCACTGAGTCATTCTCTATGTGAGAAACAAGAGGATGTGAAAGATTCAACAAATCACATGCTTCCTCTCCTACTGGTGGAAGAGGGGGAGCCCATGACAGACAAGGCTGGGGTGACTATGGGTGAGGGCATAGAGTGGTGAACCTTTCAATTTGAAATAAAATTAAAGGTCATGTGGATCATCCTTATAAGATTGGGGACTCACCTTATTAGGAGGGACACAAAATATGTTTTGGGAATGGGAGGAGTTTCGTACTCATCAAAGGAGAGGTGAACATAAATCCTTAGACTGATCACTATTCCTCATTGAATGGAAAAGCAAGTGATCACCCTTAATATCTAGAACATGGTGGTTCACATCGGCATCCCAATGTTGGACTCCGGGTTACCATGGGAATGTAGACCCACAAGCATTTCCGAAGCCCGAACTGTTGTGGGGAGATCCTTCATGACTCTGCTTACCATGGGTATGTTGAATCAATGAGGTACACTAATACACCCAATGGTACGATCATAAGGGTCTGGTGGATTTGGAGGAGGCTTTGTCTTGATGCCGGAGGAATGGTTCACAGAGGGATTATGGAGGACTGGATGGTAATGGAAGGGTGAGGTTGGAACTAGAGGAAATAATACATGAAAATACCATATTCTGCGTATTGATATCTTATGTGGGATGGGGGAGGCTCCTCATACAATAGTGTTATGTGGGCAGAGGGTCCATCCATGTACTGATGTGGTACACAAGCATGGATATAGACGACCGTGTACCATAGTGGTATGCGGGCCATCATGCCGCTTTGGGTTCCATCCGCGTACTGATGCAGTAAACGGTGCCGAGTTCAGTCCGCTTAGTGGTTCACTACACGTAGCACCATATTGAAGGAAGGTCCATGGGATTATCATTCATGGGGAGTTCATCCATGAGAATTATGTGGTTCACAGTTCTCTTTTTATTTTTAAGTTTCCCCATTTTATGGTTCACAGCTAGTTGTACCTATGAAGAGCGTGGTTTGCAATTTGGGGTTTGTTGATGAATTGAGACTAAAGCCGGAATATTCTCTGAGTTATTAATCCCAACCAATGAATCCCCTTCAAAATTTCTTCGTTTGTCCCCTCATATTCCTTAATTCATTATGTACTTATTTTATACAGCATCCAGGAAATCGTATCTATTGGGCATGTGGCACCATTTACAGAGGCCCATGCATAGATATTCTGACCCACATAAGACTCAGTCAATCTAGGGTTTGTGGAGGCTATGGTTCTTGATCATGGTTCACAAAACCCTGTTGGTTTGATTTTTCCGAGAACTTATTAGTTCGCAGGATGGTATGTGGATGGCCTTTGCGTGCATGAGTCTTTCGGCGACGCGGTTCATGGTCAGCTGGGTTCATTGGACATCACTCTGTGGGCTAGTTCCTTTTTGATCATTCTTCATACCTATTGGTTTTCGATTTAGGAGGTCCACGGACCCTTCCTAATGATGTCATGCGGGCCACTTGAAATTATTTGAAAACTTGAATTCCTTTAAGTTTCTTCTGAAATTTGCAACTAAAATTAAGTCCATTCATCTTTCTAGACTTATCGGAGTACTTTCTTCCTTCTTCAAAGTAATTGTGCATGTATTTTCTTCCCTTGATGAATTTTTAGGACCCTACAAATTCCCCCCCATCGAAATGGGGTCTGTTCGGAACGAAAAAGGGACTATTCCAATGTAGAAGAGGTCCTGAACTGAAACGGTTTGCGGTAGAACATATAAGACCAGTAGAAGGGGACCACTCCTATATATAGGAAACCATGTCATTTTTCTTTTACCGTTTCTCATAGTAAAATTTCCCTCAATTCCCTCGGCTTCCTTTGCATTTTCATACCAGGATTCTTACAAAAATCCCATTTGCAAACTTCTTCGTGCGTACTGTGAACCTATCTTCTCTCTATTTCTCTACCATATCTTGGGTTTCGTGAATGGTGTTGTGGAATTTTAAAAATCAAAATCTAAATTCCACATAGGATAATGCTACGTTGCTTGAGTGTCTTCATACCAATCTTGAATCAGCAAACTGAAATTTTAGAAATAATAATCCAAACTTAAAAATTAATCTGTAACTTCTGAACATAAACTTAATGAGGCCTAGGTTTTCGATGTCCATTTTTTTCAAACCTTTCTATTCATTGGACAACAATCCACGGGCCAATGCCTCATGGATGGTTCATGTAACATGGATGTACATGGTGAAATTCATCCGCATACTATATCCGTAGGTGGGGTTTTTTCCACGTATCATGCAGTACATGGATCATGCCTGCCATGTAATATTTCTGTAAACAGTATGCAGATCCTTATGCAGACATATTTTATGTCCTTTAGCTACTTCTTTATAGCCTTTATCCAACAATTTTTATTGTACTGACTTTTTATCAGCTTCTAGATCTTCCTGTGCAGGTTGAAATGGTTGCTTCACAGGCTGTGATAAAATTGATGAAGATAAGGGAAACCATGTCAGGAAATAGTGAGGATCAACTTTGAGCCTACATCATTCCTTGTAATAGATTCTTAAAGTATTTCTTGACACTGAATCTTCTAGTCTATCTGCTATCCGTATAGTTTCCACTTTATGGATTTGGTCTCCCTGACGATGTTCCTCTTCCATTGGCTGACCCTGATACCCCTTTCATCCTTTCAGAGGCACCGCAAGGACATGATCACACCAACATTTCCCCAGTAGGAGAATTCATTTCCACTATGATTTAGGAGAACGTCTTCATACTAGGAGGTTCAACATGGACTCAGGGAAACCACGGGTGTCACGATGGTGTCTCAAGGTTAGGTGCTTGAGAGTACCAATCCATTATCAACATCTCCCAAGAAAACCCTAACGGAGGGTGGAGCACCAAGTGGGATCTATAGGTTGGAGGATGTTTCTTCAATGAATGGGCCTGATAATTTTAGGTACATCAGACTTATTTGGAGTCCCCCAACCAGTTAGAGGTAGTGTGCTTGTATCAGGAAACCTAGGTTTCTCAGTTTATAGTCTTGTCCTCAAGCAAAATCCTTTCTGAATTGCTGATCCACTAGTGTTCAAGCACCAACACCTTCCACTTATTTCATGGGGAGAAGGGAATCAACTTATGGGATAGCCACCAATTTGGAGGACTCTATATCCTTGGAGAGATGTATGACAAGTTTCTCCTGGCATTCAATACTTAGAATGACATTCACCATGTGTCCCCCATGACAAGGACTTTATTTTTCATGACAGAGAGATTAATTTATCATCCCCTCCAGGCTCACTCTCTTATCCCATTCGAGGCATGGATAAAGTTATTATTTCAGGAGAATAGACCCAAGATGAGGGCTTTCCACAGTTTAACTCATCCATCCCACAATTTCCACCAGACTCCAGGGTCATATTGTGCTACCCTTAAAGCAGGACGATATACCACATGGAGATATGTGCTTCAACCCGATGTATCATATGCACTTATATTAGTATGTTTCTTTTCCATGTTTTTGAGTGGATGGATTTTCCCATCCCATGAAATCTAACCTAGGGTTCGGGCCTTTACTTTGATGATGGAGGCCACACTGGCAGAGGGTCAACCCATTAATTTTTCCCTTCCCACTCTCTCTCAAATTTATGAGTTGTTAGGACAAATACAGGAAGGTATGTCCCCACATCATCTCAGAAAACCTTTTCAATTTATGTACAAGTGAATGGAAGAACACTTCCCCTATCATGAATACCGAAATACTACAAAGGTTCCTCATTTTTAATTTCAACCTACCCTTCTTAATATTTCCACTATTCGTCCTAAGACTCTAAGTGTTATTGATGCGGTTGGTCTGCTGAACGACGCTTCTCGTTTCTTGTTTACACCACATCATACCCCTTATGGGTCATTAATAGGCGACGAGGATGGTTCTTTAGAGGAATGTTAATATCTCATTGCACTTCTGGATGGGATTATCACTACTTGTATAGATCTAGTAGTCATTTTTGAGCCATACCTCCCCTACCGGTTTTAAAGAAAATTAAGATGCCTCCAACAAGATACACTAATTACGGATTCTCAGTTAAGGGGAGAGACTCATCCCGTAATTATTCTTCAATTATGGATTATGATGATGCATGAAGGTGATGCTATGGAAGTTACCATTCCTAACACAATAGAATCCACATTCTTTTCATTGGAATATGCCCAAATTTGGGCGGATTGTTACCTTGACGGGGTACTGAGAGAACCAGTTCGGAGGGTGAAGAAACCTTTAACCGTTTCCTTCCCCTTCCTTTCCCAAACAATAATGCCAAAAATTCCTTATACAGTGAAGAGTGTGACAACTATGCCTTCTTCTTGTCCCTACAACAGTTATGATGGATACACCACCTACTTCTTCCCTTGTGGTAAGAAGACGTTTGGTTCACCATCAGAAGCGCCTGGGAGGGGCTTCATCGATACAAACTATTTCAACGGGGAGTGATTTAGAATACTCCCCTCATGTGGATACTACCCAAGACCTTAATGAGGCTGACACCAGAAGAGTATCACTGATCACCCCAGAAGCTGCAGCTAGTCCTCCTCATCCAGCTCCAGTGGTTGAGCCATCTGAGGGAAAAGAGAGTCCCTCCTATTTGGTAACTTGTCTTAGGTCCCTTAACACTCCTATGATGACACTTACTGCTTATATACACATTGTAGTAGAGGAGGATCAAGGTACTGGTGCCATAGGGAAGCACCATATAGTGAAAAAGCAGGCATGGCGCCAGTTATGTGTTCTTTCCATGGAGACACCTATGCCAATTTTGCTGGCGAGACTGACAATTTTTGACAATTATTCATCGAGATGGGTTTTGGTGGCTTTGATTATCGGCACTTAAACCTCCTTATCTACCAAATCGTTATTTCCTGAGAAGTCCTTGCCTCCTTCAAGGACAATCCTTCCAAGATCAATTCTTCCCATCACCAGGTGGTGACCTTATAAGATGTTTCAGAAGAATTTGATCATCTAACGACTAAGGAGGAAAAGGATCATGATTTGGTGGACACCCAAAGGGAAGAGTTTCAGGAGTGAGAGGCCCATACAACAAGGTTGAGGGATCAACTAGCCTATTCACATTCCAATTATAAAATATTTTAGAATAAAGGGAGATACCATAAAGTAGTTTTGGAGCGATTACGTCTAATGGTCAGGGATGAAACGGGGGAGATAACTTCTTTGGAGCAAACTATTGACAGCCCGCAACAATCACTTACCATCCTTCCAAAAAGGGAGAACTGAACATTTTTGTAGTTCCATCCCAAATCATGATATGTTCTCTTCCCCATTTTTTTAATATTTTGGAGAGACTCTAAACTGGGGATGCTCCTATATTTTTTTTGAACTCAATAAAACTTATTTTCCTTTAAATCCTTTTTTTATTTTCCTTTTAAGACATTATTTTGATCAGGTCATGATTTGAAACCATTAAACTGAAATAATCAACTTGGGCTCTAATTTGTTTGCCTGATCCATGGAGATCAGTGAGCATAGTTCGATTATTCCTGAGGTTTTATGGGACAAACTCATGAACTTTTATGTATTTTTAATTATTATCCTAATTTTTTCCTAATCCTTCTTGGAACGGTCTTAGCGAGCATAAATTGACTATTGGTTAAGCCTCCCTTTGTGGGTTTTCGAACTAAAAAGATTTATGTTTATTTTAATGGATCAATGTTTTTTAATGAACTGATACTTGACTTTTACCTATAGGTGCCTTCTGCGGATTTTCCCTCTAGAAAGTATAGTGTCTTTTTTTTGTTAGTTCACAGTACTTCCAATAAAACTTATTAATAATGTTTTAGGTTGAACCGATTTGAACAAACTTAATGGGGAAGGGCCCTAATTCAGGATCATTAGATGATAATGTTCTAATATTCTTAATACATGTATTAGGTATTTTTCTTGACCCTAAAATTTGTGGATTATGGACATAAATAAGACTCGAAATCCATTTTATGTGTATAGAGGTAGGAGAGGACTCTAATGAGGATGAATTTGACTTTTATTGATGGTTGTTTTTGTGGGCGACATATGAAGAGCCACCGGGGCATGATGTTCATAGTCAATCAAAGGTGTCTATAGGACACTGGCCTTCTATCTCCAATGGTCTGGTAGATTTATGAAACACTTTGGATTTATTTTGATGTTGGGAGACAAAGTGGGTGGCTGGTCTGAGTAATGGTGTTCGAAAATATTAGGGAAATTCATATCAACTTTTAGTAGGAAAATGTTCTCGCATGGTTCTTAATTTCATGAGGGAGAGCTTGTGAATGGTTAGTTCAGTTAGAAATCCTTTTTTATGTCAGGGGAATTTAGAAAGAGGAAGGTATGTAAGTCATCATCTAGAAGTTTTCCATATTTAGGGGTGTGATAGGACATTAATTTCATCCAAGCATATAGAAACTGGAAAGGAATCTCCTAGGTATGAATTTGCCTTTGATTGATGGACATTTTTGCAAGCAACATATGTAGAGCCACCAAGGTATGATGTGCATAGTCAAACAAAGGTGTCCACAGGACACTGTCCTTCCATATCTAATGGCTATTGGGAACTTTATAGATAATGTATGTGACCTTTTTCAAGGGGTTAATCTGGACACAAAAAGTGGAATTTTAGTTGAACTTCTCTTGGAAATGAGTGGGGTCACTCTTCTTTTGTATGCAGATCAACTTCACGCATACAGATAGGGTATCTTTAGAAACCTCAAAAGGGACCAAAGATGAATCGGGACCACATGTTCTGATATACCAAGGATGTGTATAGGGAGAAAAATGTAAACCATGACTTTGAAATCCCTTGAATCAAGAGGGATGAAATGAAGATTGAAATCCATTGATTGTACTTGGATAGGAGAGGACTCTCATGGGAACGAATTTTCCTTCGGTTGATGGCCATTTTGTGGGAAACACATGCAGAGCCTCTGGGGCATGATGTGTATAGTCAAACAATGGTGTCTGAAAGACACTGGCCTTTCATATCATATGGCCTTGGAGGGTTATGGGGATTCAATATCACTTAGAGAAAAAAGTTTTCCATTCAACAGAAGTGTATCCGGACATATTGGGACATTTGGGATGCAATTTACTCATGGAATCAAGTGTCCCTTATGTAGATATGACTCATAAGTAGGGTGATGCATTCATCCCATCTTTGGGGTACCTAGTAATTTAATGTCACATGGCCAGGACATGACATTTCTCTCAGGGACGGGAACCATGACATGCCTTTTAGGGTTGTGCTGCTAGGACCAAATTCTTGGGCTATTTTTCCATAATGTCATGGTGATTCTCTCACTAATATTCCTATTCTCATGTGACATATGATCGATATGAGAAACAAGTGATTATGAGGATTCCTTTTCATTACCTAGGAATAGAAAAATCAACACCGGAGGGCGCTTTGGACTCAAACCATTACTATACACTTTAATGTCATACAATAAGGAAACTTTTGGCCTCACAGTTTAATGTCGTGTGGTGAGGAATTGATGCTATGTAGTTTAGAGTAATTTAGTGAGGAATATTATGTTGTTATAAAGATCTTTAATAGTTTTGAGTTAATCACAATCAGGATGTTCCGGTTTTCCTTAGACGTGAGTGATAATAGAAGGTGTAAACCATAGTCCTGGGGGAAAACTGAATAAGGAGAGACGAAATGGGTCTTGGAAGCCATTGGGCATACTGATATGGGAGAAGACTCTCTTGGGGATGAATTTTACTTTTATTGATGGCCGTTTTTCAGGGAAACATATACAGAGCCACTGGGGCATGATGTGCATATCCAAAAAAAAAGGTGTCCGCATGACACTTGCCTTCTGTCTTAGATGGCCTTGAATGATTATGGGTATCCAAGTTTTCCCAGGGCATGGAGTTTGAAAAATGGGAAATATATGCCTGGGAACATTAAGAATACCTATACCATGATTAATTGTGAACTAATGAAGCTTCCATATAGGTCTGACTCATATGTATTGTAGGAAACATGATCTTTTGACTTCTCATGAGTGGGGGGCATGTGCGGGTTCTCATAACACCGAGGAATGGGACACACATAACTCTTGAAGAATTTCACAGTTTATTGTCATGCGATTAGGAACTTTCATAGACTCCACGTATAAGTATGACCTATTCACAGGGAAAGGGGAACTTTTTTTATGGTGGATGGGTCGAGATTCCAAATCCGGGCGTCACCATGTATCTTGCCGGGGTAAAAATCAAGCCACATAACTATTGAAAAATTTCATAGTCTATTTTCATGCTATTAGGAACTTTCATGGAATCCCCATACAAGTATAACCTATGCATAGAGAAAGGGTAACTTTTTTGATGGTTCCTGGGCTAGGATACCAAATCTGGGCATCACTACGTATCCTGCTAGGGTAGGAATCAAGGAACACATAGTTATGAATGTTCCCTACAATTTTTTTCTCGATGTGTAAGGACATGTGAGGGAATTTTTTTTATGATGGATCAGTTGGGATGCCAAATCCGGGTGTTACTACGTATCTTGCATAGGCATGAATCAATCCATACATAGTTCTGAATGTTCCCTATACCGATCTGGCTCGGTCCATGTGTAGGGTAATTTTTGTTTCATATGCTACGAGTGTCGGGTCTACTATATCTACCTATAATTGTTTTCATAAGAGAATCCTTACCACTGATCCTAAGCTCAGGTGTGTTATACTCGATGTGATAAACACAGAGTGGATATAAGGTTTCCTTCACAAGTGTTAGGAGGTAGAGAATATGATGGAGGAATTTTTTCTGGGTGGGAGATGGGCCAAGATTGAGGATTGAGGCATAAATACGTATCCTATGAGGGAAGGAATAAATCCTTACATAGTTCTGTAAGAGATCATGCAATTTATTTTCATGCGATTATGACTCTTTGTGCCATGTAGTTTAATGTATTACTATGAGGACATGAGTTACAATTTAATGTCATGTTTCAGGGATGAGTTACTTATATTTTAACGTCATGTAGAAAGGAAAATGACTCAAAGTTTAAGGTCATAGAGTTTGGATCATGGCATGGGGGTATTATAACTCATAGTTTAGGGTCATAAATCTTGGACCATGACATGGGGGTATTATAACTCATAGTTTAGGGTCATAGAGTTTGGACCACGATGCTAATACAATTCATTTTATCATCATGTTGGTCAAAAAAACAACTCATAGTTTAGGGTATTAGAGTTTGGACCATGAAATCATGGTATTTATACTCATAGTTTAAAGTCATAGAGCTTGGACCATGACATAGGCGTTTCCATTTAGCGAAGTTCTTCTTCAGGAACTTCGCATTTTTGGGAGCCGTGATGAGCTGTCTGTCCATTGATATCAGGGCGTATGGTCCATTGGAATAGAACCTATGTATGACATATGGTCCTTCCCACTTTTTCTCATGTTTTTGGGACTTATACCTGAGTATCATCATGATTCTAAGGACTAACACCATTTCTCCTTTGAAGAAATATTTAAGGTGAACCTTTTTATAGAAGGCTTGTGCAATCCAGTTTTGGTAGATTTACAAATGGTGTAAAGTGTGAAGCCTTTTTTCATCTAGCTGCTCCAAATCATCAAAACATCTCTAGGATTTCTCTTCCATGGACAATTTATCACAAATGGAAACACGAAGTGATGGAACTTGGATTTCGATAGGCCAAACTACCTCTTCCCCGTATACTAGCGAGTACGGGGTTGCCTAGGTGGCAGTGCAGGTCATGGTTCGGTAAGCCCAGAAAGCATAAAGAAGATTTTTTGGCCATGATTTATTATCCTTATCAACAATTTTATAGAGTATATTGTAAAGATTCTTGTTTTAAGCCTCTATCTTCCCATTGACCACCATGTGATAGCACGACAACATGTTGGATTTGATTCATACTTCTGGTATAGCTTGTCCAACTCAGTAGAGTAGAATTTGGTGTCATTGTTCATCAGTATTGTACGATGGACACCAAATATGGTAATGATGTTTTATTCCACAAATCCAATGATGTTTTTCACCTCTACTTCTTTAAGGGGTATGTCTTCGGCCCATTTGGAAAAGAAGTCGGTCATTGTGAGTATGAACTTGAACTATCTGGGTGTGGCAGGAAGATATGGTCCTACAATATCCGTCCCCCAGGCAGTGAATGGTCAAGATTACTTAGCTATATGAAGTAACTACGAGGGTCGGTGTATGAAATTAGCATGTAATTAGTAGGAATGAAACTTCTTGGTGAATATGGCACAATACTGTATCATAGTGGGCCAGTAATACCCAAGCCTTTAGATTTAGTGAGAGATCTTGGTTGCTGATTAGTGTGCTTCAAAAGCTCTGGAGTGCAATTCTTTCATGAAAACAACAGTCTATTCTCCATCAGTTCACCTGAGAAGGACTCTGTTAAGTCCTAGTTTGTAGAGAACCTTTTCTTGGTTTAACCCATTGTACAAGGAAAAATTGACTTCCCATCTTCAGACATGCTCCCTTCCAACCTTATTTAGTGGGAGTTCCCCCTTTTGAAGGTAATTTGTAATGGGTGTCATCCATCTAGTGGTGTGACCATAAGTCTTAGAAACGGGACAAATTTCATCGATTTCTTCGATATTTCTCTTGATAAATGGAAAGACCATATGGTGGTAGGCAATGATAATGACCATTTCATCTCACTCTAGATCGGCCAAGGTTGTGGCTACATTTTCCAAAGCGTCATCTTGGACATTTTATGACCAGGGGATATAGGTCAACATTGGTTATTATGGGAATTTTTCCATCAGTTCTCGAACATGGTTCATCAAAGGTACCAAGACTTCTTTCTTGATGGCATAGTAACCACCGACCTATTTGATGAATATCTATGAATCAACCTTATTTTTAGGTGTTTGGATTGCACATGAAGTGCCAGTTCTAGGTCTATAATAAGGGTATGATATTCTACTTCATTATTTGTACACCCTTCCAAAAGTAGGAAAGAGTATGGAAGGATGGAATTTTCTAGGGATACGAGTATAATTCCTAGCCCCACTCTGTTGATATTGGGATCCTCCATCTTTTTCCCTATCAGGATTCGGGAAGAACCACTGAAGTAAATTTCCATGTCTGGGGGTCCTCCTAGATGGAAAACACTTCTTCATCTGGGAGTTCAGTATCCGATAGTGTTTTTTCCTCCATGGAGTGCTATTCCAGGAAGTTTTCTAATGACTAGACTTTGATGGGCTTATGGGGTATGTAACATATGTAAAACTATTTTAGGATGACCACCCATCATAATAGGCATCCATTTAACATAGGACAGTTGATGATATATTTAAGAGGGTTGCGGTAGGAGACCAGTTGGACCTCATGGTGCTGCAAGTAATGCCTAAGTTTCTAAACAACGAAGATTAGGGATAGACAATTGTTTTCAATTTTTAAATACCAATTTTTATCATTGATCATTTTTATACTGAGATAATAGGGGTTTTCCTCACTACCAACATCATTCTTCTGCATGAGGAAGGCGCTTAATGACCGTTCTGGGGTGGTTACATACAAAATGAGTGGTCTCCCCTCAACTGGTAGAATTAACACCAACATGATCATGAGATATCTTTTGAGATTGTCAAACACTTCTTGTAAATCATTATCCCACTCATATGTAACTCTTTTCTTCATGAGCCTAGTTAAAGGTAAGTATTTACCCTCCAAGTTGGTTATGAAGCGCCAAATGTAGGCAAGGGGACCCTAGAGACCTCTCAACTCAGTGAAGTTTCAAGGTGGGGACATTTAAAGTATGGATTTTGTCTTATCGGGGTTGAGTTTGATGTTGCAATGGTGTATGATGAAGAAGAGGAATTTTCCAAAGGGAATGCCAAAGGCACATTTTAGGGGATTCATATTTAAACTGTGCTGCCATAATTTTTTGATGAAAGTTTCAAGATTGGACAGGTGGTTTGAGTGCTGTCACGATTTAACCACTAAATCATCGACATAACACTCGACACATTTTCCAAAGAAGGGATTAAATATGTGGTTCATGGTGCGCTGGTATGTGGAATTGGCATTATTTAGACCAAAGGGCATCAATTTATAATAGAACACTCCCTGAGGCCCCTTAAAATTGGTAACTTCTTAATCTCCTTAGGCCATATGAATCTGGTTGTATCTAGAATAGCCTTCCATGAAAGAGAGGGATTCATATTTGGCTATTTCATCGATAAAAAATATTGTGATCAGGACCGGGAAATTGTCTTTTGGGAAATGCTGATTAAGGTTCCTAAAGTCAATGAAAATTCTAATCTGTCCATTATTCTTTTTTTATAGGGACTATGTTTTCTAGCCAGATCATATAATGGACCTCCCGTATGAATTTGGATGTGATCATCTTGTGAACTTCAACCTCTATTTTGACAGCATACGTCGGGTGGGTCCTTCTAGCTGCCTACATATAGCCCTGGTGGTATTCTGGTAAGCCCAGATTTTTTTTAAAAGATGATGACCTAGCCCAAAACGACCAAGGCACAAATTATTATAAAAATAGTATACAAAAGTCTGAAATACAGGATCATATTACAATCTCTTTCATGAAAATAAAGTAAAACAGCATTGAGGTCTTCAAACTAGGTAATGCCTTGATTTAAACCCATGTTTTCTAGGCCATCTGCCACCGTGTTTGATTCTCAATAAACATGTGTGATGATATATTTTAGATCGATAAGAGAACAGATGCAGTCCGTCCAATAGGTAGTAATCAACCATGCAAGATTTATGATGCCATTCCAAATTGCCTGCATGATGGTAGTTGAATCACTTTAAATCCAGATATTATACCAACCAAAGTGTTTGGCGAAGGAAATAACATGAATTAAAATCATCATCTTAGCTTCAAGAGAGGTGGAAATGCCGCAACTACCCATGAAGCATCCAAGGATCTGACCGAGGTGATTTCTAAAGATAACACCACAACCTACAGGGCCCAGATTGCCTTCTGGTAAGCCCAAATGATGAGTGGATACCTCAGGATCAAGACTTGACATTTCTGTGTAGTTCCAGGAAAAAAATTGGATTCTTCTCTAGGAAGGATGTATATGCCTCTTTCTCCTCAATAGGCATAACCACACTAATCAGAATGGGTCACAGGTCATATTTAGTGACCAGATTTATCCCCTTAAGTTCATAGATTGTGGTGGAGACACCTTCTTCTAATGTAGGAGGGGAATCTCTGAGGTCTTCTTCTTCTTCATCATCATCTCCATTTTCTTCCTCTTCTGATGGAGATATTATTTTTGAGAAGAACTCTCTAATGTTGGGAGATAAATCATATTTAGACTTAGTGAGTGAGGCAGGGGTAGTTTGAGGTCTCGTGGATGGGCTAGAAGCATCTTTGATAGGGATTTTCCTAACATCATGGGAGTTAGCCCACTCTTCTATGTCTTTGGACTTTGTGGCCACTACAGATATCATGTAGATAATTGATTCTGCATCTAAAATTTCACTTGTACATTCAACTTGGTTGATGGGTAATACATACACTTTTTGAAGATGTTGTAGGGGGTCAATGATAGATATTTATAATCCATTTAGAGCAGTTATCCAATCAATGTCGTTGGAAAAAAGATGTTTTTATTCTAATTCATAGAACCCTACGTCGATATAATGCGACTCATAGGACTCAAACATGGATTTATCGGTGTTCAATGTCCCATTTTCCCCATTAGTGAAATATTTGATTCACTAATGGTATGATGAAGGAATTGTAGAATGCTGATGTAGCTAAGGCCTCCCTAACAAGACATTAAAGGACATACTTTTCTATACTACCAGGAACTCAGAATCTGACACGAGGTCTCCGAACCGAGTTTTAAGCTTGATTCATCCCAATGATTTCTGCTCGCTTTTGTCATATCCCAATAGAGTTTTAGTGCAGGGTGTCAATATGTCCTCATCATAGCCTAGCCAACGAAGCATTCACAATAGGAGTAGGTTAACTCCAGAGCCGTTGTCAAGGAAGATCCTCTATAAATAAATTCCATTTATCTTGATAGACACATATAAGGGTTTGATGTGACCTTTCATGATGGAGTCTTCAACATTTTCTGTGAAAGAGATGATGGCATGAAATTATTTGGGACTGGTATTTGTTCGGTAGAATTCAGCTGCCAATACTTCAGCCTCGAACTCCTGGGGGCTTAGTAAGGCTTCAATGAGTGCCTCTCTAAGATCTGCGGATAGGCTTAACACATCTAGGATTGACATATTTGCTGGTACTAAATCTAGATGCTTTAGAATATCATACTTATTATCTTAATATTGGAACTTCCTGGCCGAGGTTGATCTTTCATAGACTCTTTAGGGGTTTGGGCTTTGGATGTAGACGGTTTAGCCCTTATAGCCAGGGTCGGTGCTACTACAGTCTTTTCTAGGTTTGGCCAAACAGTTCTACCTACATGCCTTTAGATATTTGATATTTTTTATTCCCAAGATGGATATTCCAATATAATTGGGCTAGGATTTCTTCTTACGGGGGCAGAGGAGCTTTCCAGTTCTTGTTGGGTCTACCAGAGGGTCATTCCGTGAGTTTCTGCGATGTTAACGGTTCGACTTATGGTGTGGATTGTAATTCGACTCCTACCACAATCATGAATTCCAGGAAACCTTCGGCCTATGTGGCCTCTTCCTCCAAATCTATGGTTGGGTGTGGGGAATTCCAGTTTCATGGACATAGTCTCTATCTGAGAAGGGGTACATTAAGTGAATGACATCAATAGAGCCAAAGATCAGTTCTTGATCCCACATTATTCATATCTAACTGTATTCTTCTGATGGGGTCGTTTGGCTGGGTGGAACTTGTTGTACCTTTTGGTGGGTTGGTGTCCGTTGTGCCGTTTAGTGGGGCGGTGCCCGCTGTGCCATTCGGCGGGGTGGTGCCCATTGTGACAATTTTGTTAGCATGAAGTCTGAAAGTGTCATAACTAACTTCAGATTTAGTGTCATCCCATTTTCTTCCTCCTTCTTTCTTTACTTTTGGATTTTAGAGAGCTTTGGGGCCGAGGAGGATGTTTGTGTTGTATTGGAGCTTTTGGGGGCATAATTGGTTGTTTCAACTGTGCCTGGAGAATTTCATGGAATCGGCTGATTGTCTTTTAGGTCATCCAATTGTCAAACTTTTTCTTCTTCTTATTGGTGACTATTTTTCACTTCTCTTCCTCTCTTGAGTCTGAGGTGGAAACATACGTCACTTGTGCTGGTGGTGGGCCCAACTTGACTTGCCTAAAATCCACCATCTTTTGTAGGAGATCCTTGAAAATGAAGCATTTTGGGATGGTATGTCTCAGTATTTGGTGGTAGGGACAATAATTTGGACGGTCGTTGAGACCCACTTCATCAGCTCTCTTTGGCCCCGGTAGCTGGAGAAAATTGCAATTCATAGTGGCTATGAAATAGCCACAGACCTGGTCATCTCATAATAAGTAAACTTTATTTATTTGTTCTTCAAAATAATTTCTTTTAGCACCTCATTACTCATCTTGCCGAGATGGGGATGGCATTTGGAATCCATGGGGTCCTACATGGTTTGGTGGGGGCCTTTCAACTAGAGCTGGTGCTGGGGGTGGCTTAAGCGTGACAAAATCCGCTTCAGATTTTCCCGTTCTTTTCCCAGGGGATGATGGGGCCACTCAGGACATAAGATTGGTCCTTTGAAAGGAGTCTTCTATTATTTGGGAAATGATAGAGAAATATCTAAACCCATTTGTGTACTTCATCGAGATGAGCAGTGTTCGTAATTCATCGTGGAGGTTATCTATGCACATGGAGAGCATTTCATCCTAGGGGAGTGTTCGATTTAGGGAATAAGTAAGGCCTTTCCATCTAAAAATGAAGTCTGAGACTCTTTCGTTCTCTCGATTTTTGCAGTTCATGAGATCACTGACC
The DNA here is from genome assembly GCA_963277665.1 of Viscum album. NCBI lineage: Eukaryota > Viridiplantae > Streptophyta > Magnoliopsida > Santalales > Viscaceae > Viscum > Viscum album. Next base: position 81,671,851 of record OY728125.1, on the reverse strand, counting down.
ATCGTCTTAGGTAGCATTGAACTGAACTAGAAGAGAAACTTTCACATAGGTCCTCCCAACTTGTGATTGAATTGGATGGAAGGCTAGTATACCATACGAAGGATGAGCCTTACATTGTTCGTACGAAGCACCAGATTTTTACTACTTCTTTCTGCTCCATAGTGCCCATCATGGGGTCAAAATAAGAGTCGTAGTGAATTAAATGTTGTTATGAGTCCCCTGAGCCATTGAATACTGAGAATATGGGGTTTTTGAATTTTGGTGGTGGCAGAACATTTCTTACCCATTTAGGGAAGGATTTTCACTCTGGTTGTATTGGAGCGCATCGCCCCTCCATGGATTCTAGTCAAGCTATTAATTGCTCAAAAATTTTCAAGATCCCTTGATGCATATCTTATTGGGATTGAGCTTGAGCTGGTATGACAGTGGACAAAGTTGGGCGTGATGGTTCTACTGGAATATGGGGTGGATACCTAGCCAAGGGTATCATTTGTGGGTTTACCTGAATATATTTTGGCTGCCTTCCCAGTGGGGGGAAGTCTTGATGTCCTTTTGGGTCCAGATTTAAGTAAGTTTTTAGTCCCAATGCTGGATTGGATAGGCCTATGAGCTTGAATTCATTTACCAGGATGAGTGCATGTGGCAAGGGAACCCCTTCTAGGAGCACCTCCTGACGTTCTGTAGGGGAAACACATTCGGCAAGGTAGCTAACTCAAAGTAGCTTAGAATTAATTCACCTAATCTCTTTCATTTCTTCATCCTGCATGGTGAACCTTTCCTCGAGAGTGAGGGACACATTTCCAGGGGGAGGATAAGGAGGATCATAGATGACCTTGGATTTATTCTTCTCCTTGTTGGGGTTTGCGTGAGAGGAAATGTCAGGTTGACTGAGGGGGTGCCCAGATTTAGGACCGCTCTCTAGTTCTAGGTATGCACACCAGCAGGCTTGGTGTAGGATGACTCTAGGAGGTAACCATATTACTTCTAATCCTCTCTCTCTGTGCCTTTTCCAATGAGATATTTGGAGTTGATTTTTACCACGTTCACTAAGGAATACCGCATTGGGGGTGGTGTATCTGATGATTAATGGTAGGAAGGATTTCTACATCCTTTTTTGGAATTTATCCTTCCATTATATGGTATTCTTCAGGTTTCTTGGTGAAGATCGACCCAAATGGATCCCTTGTCTGACCTCGTAATGTGCCTTTGTCTCGAAGGGTGTGAACCACATGAAGGGGTGGAATGAGTGACTCCTCTATCCATCGTTATTTCCAGATGGTATAAGATAGAAATCCACTGTGCAGGGACTTAAGGTAAAAATGACCCCAGCCCTGTGGGATGGGGTTGTTCCCATTCTTCTATTGATGCGCTAAATCCTGGATTTGTTGGTATTACAGGGTCACTTTGATTTAAAAATCCCCCCAGCCCTATGGACTGGGGTTTTTCCAAGACTACGGTAGTAATCACTATTATTGCCAACTTTTCAATTTCATGCACCCCCACACGGGTGTGAAATGAGTATGGAATCGGGCCTACATAGAGTCTATGGATTTTTGAAGATGTGAGAACTACTTTCTGGTTGGCTTCCTTTGGGTAGGAAGCCTATTGGATGTTCTTTGTTGCCTGACACAAAATCTTTTTGATGGATTGATCTCTTTGGATCTAATGATTTTGAGATATATTTCGGGCCGATTGGTTTGAGTATCTCATCTTTCCTGAGCAGAGGTTTCATTTTATTACTGTCTTTGGGTGATGACATTGCAGGATGCCATTTCCAATGGGATTTGCTGGATGGGATGAGGGGTAAAGTGTAGATCTCCATTTTCTCCCCATCCTCGAATGTGAACTCCATTCAGGGCATCACCAATGAGGCGACATAATTTATGTAGTGTATGGAGGCAAGCTAGTTCAAGGGTTTTCTTTCACCTTTCTGATTGTGGATGCCATGCAAACGGGAGGGCTTCCAGGTCGATTAGATGGGTAATCTCCCCTAACGTGTTGACATGGTCCACATACTCTTTATAGGGAAAGAATTTTTCTTTCAGCTAGCAAAGGTTTGTACATATATTGAGAAAAATTTCATATGTGCATTCCCCAGAAAACTCTCTTAGTATTTCAAAATGAGATGTGGCTGTAGGCCAATACATCACTGGTATGTTATCCTTAGCTAGTTGTCTTATCATAAGCAACATATCCTACTTTTGTTCTTTCGGAGGCTCATCTACTTGATATGACCAGATCGACTGCTTCTTAATAATTTTGTTCTAAGAAACCAGGCTGGTGGGAGCCTCATTGATATGTGAATGGCGCAGGGGTGGATTAAAAGATGAGCGTGGCCTCGAGCCATCCTATGGTTGAGAAAGAATATCACTCATTATAGACGGAGTGCTCGGTGTATCTAACTCTATATTTCTGAGTGTCTTAGCATAGGAGGTCTTTCTTTCATTTTTTCTAGAAAGGGGAGGAACTTCCTTCCAGTATGAATTTTTGTTGTGGGGAGGACCTTCACAATTGGTGCTTCAATGGAAATGGCTACTATTACAACTTGATGCCCGACCTTGGGAAATGTCCGTAGGCATATACCCTAGGGAGGACATTCAGGGTGGGCACATCGAGGAGAGAACCTTCTTGCTGCTTGATGTTACTAAGGGTAGGACCTTCAGATCAACTGCCATTGCAGGGAGGGCCTTAATAATGATCGTCATCATGGTGAGGACTACCATCATGACTTGATACCTGGCTGTAGGGGGAATTTCTGCAGTGCACATCTTGGGGAGGTCCTTCAAGATGAACTAAAATGAGGGGAGGACATTCTCATTGCTTGAAATTACTATTGGGAGGGCCTTCATATAAACCACCATTGTGGTGAGGGATTTCACAATGACTGTCATCATGGCGAGGACTACCATCAGGACTCGAGGTCCGACTAGAGGGAAAAGCATATTTTTAGTGTATACCATGGGGATGACCATTAGGGTGGACGATAGTAAGGGGAGGAACTTTTTGGTATTTGATCTTCAGGTTGAGGGGAGGGCTACCCCGACGCACATCTGGAGATTGGATCTCATGATCAATAATTCCTGGCCCACAGAGTGAGCCCCCATGGGTGCTCTGTGAAGGACCTTCAGAGCTGCTGGTAGTGACATTACGGGGAGGAACTTTGCAACTGCTACTGCCACTTCTATAATTTGGTAACGAATTAACATGTTCTTGAGCCTATATTGATATATTCTTGAGGTCATCAAGAACCCTAGCTTCCATCAGAGCAGGATCATGTATGTGCTCTTCATTTTCCAGTTTCCTTTGGCACATTTCATTTTTGAGAACTTTCTTGTGGGTAAACAGGTCTTTTTGCTATTGGTAATGGACTTTATATATGGTTACCTATCTTTTTTGGTCCCGTGATGTCATTGAGATATGCCGAAATACATCTTGGGTTTTGTCAGGGATATATGCCTGCCCTAGAGCGGCCACCACATTGGACCGACGTCCCCCAGTTGGAATGGGTATTTGTTCTCGATCTGATTGTCCTTATATTGTAGGATATTTTTGTTGACCCTAATGGACTAGAGTAGGGATGCACAACTGCTCTAGAGTGAATAACTCATTTTGCGAGTGAATCATTCTGTTCGAGGAAACTGGGTCGTGGGCCCGATTTTTCTCCTTTTCGACCGTTGCAATAATGTCTTGGAATGTTTGGATGATATGGTCTAGGATTGATTTCTGATGTTCCATCATTTCTAGGATGTGATGAGATACATATTTGGATGAAACAGGTATTAAGTCCCATTCCGATATCAGAGTAGGAGTTTGTGCCTGCTTTAGTCCTCCATGAGTTTCCAGTAGATAATGGCAGTTCACCTATGATGGGATAGAGGAATGAGTCTGCCACTGGTTGTCTTCTCTAGTTTCCACCTTATTTTACTGGTGGTATTTATATTCATGAGTGTAGATTTTCATATGGTTGCTTTCCGCTGTATTTTTCTCACGAGCTTTGTATGCATCCCTAGGAATTTGAATCTGCTCATATTTGGTTGTCTCCCTATTTGGTTGATGGGATTGAAATGAGTCTAAAGGTATTTGTTCCTGCGTATAGCTGGTTGCTGGCCTATTTGGTTGACATGCTTGTTTTGAATCAGTAGGTATTTGTGCCTGTGTGTATCTGGTTGCCACCCTATTTAGTTTACGGGATTGTTTTGCATCAACATGTATTTGTGCATGTGTGTAACTAGTTTCCACCCTATTTGGTTGATGGGATTATTGTGTGTCAGTTGGTATTTGTACCTATGTGTACCTGGTTTTATCCCTATTTGGTTGAAAGGCTTGTTGTTCATCAGTAGGTATTTGTGCCTGCGTATAGCTGGTTTCCACCCTATTTGGTTGATGATCTTGTTATGTGTCAGTAGACATTCATTCCTGCATGTAGCTACTTTCCTCCCTATTTGGTTGACATGCTTGTTGTGCATCAGTAGGTATTTGTGCCTGCGTGTAGCTGGTTTCCACCCTATTTGGTTGATGGGATTGCTGTGTGTTGGCAGATATCTTCATCTGCTTGTAGTTTTCCACTCTGTCTGCACGACGAGACTAGCGAGAATTAAAAGCAATGTGCATGTGCTCGTATTATGCCACCCTATTTCTATGATGGGCTTGAGTGGAGGGGGAAGAGTCATATGTCTTCCTATTTAATGTCGCTAAGTTAGCATAGTGGTGGTGATCCTCAGGATCCAGGGTGATAGTGTGTTTCTGATTATATATTTTCCTCCCTTGGCGGGCAGCCTGAGGGGCCCAGGTCTCCTGGACTTTAGCAGGAACCCTGGGTATATGGTCCTCCTCTGTGGGATGAGGTATGGTCATTCGGTGTCAGTAGAGAAGTTCTCTGGCAGGGACCCATGAGTAAGACCCCTGTGCAGTCAAGATGAAGTTATTAGCATCGACTTTATCTGCCTCCCTATGGAAAGGGAGGTACTCTTGTCCCATTTTGGGGAAAAGCTCCCAAAATGGTTTGAGATGAACACCTAGGACACCTTTTGCTCGGGTACCAATTGCATATGAGGAGGCGGTTGGAGGACCTTTGCAGATTGGAGGGCTTGTCTCGCGGCCTCCATCACGGGGAGAGTACAATTTCAGTGGTACTCTTTGATCAATGTGTTGTATATCCGGCATTGAAGACACTGGGTTGGCAAGGGTGTCTTACTCTTCGTTGGGCCCCCAAATGCCTATGGGATCGCTGATGTGCGTGTCTTCATTGGTCATCGGGATGTTATTTGGATCGAAGTTTGATCTGTGGGAACCCGCGACATACATATATGACATGAAAAACACAAAACCTCATCAAAGTATCATTCTTTTAAACATATTCATATATGGTGATTCGGCTTGGCCCCCTTCCATCTTTTTTGTCTGTTGTGGAGTGAAGGGGCTTGAGTGGGGTAAGACTGCCACCTTGGTTAAGGATTCATGTTGGGTTCACCATTTGTTTTCCGTCTACAAGGTGGCACATTCTTCATATACAAGGGTGAACAAAATGGGACGACGTGCAATGTCCTTTTGTATTTTATCAATGGGGTAGAACTTCCACCTTGGTTAAGGATTCACGTCGGGTTCACCATTTTTGTTCTGCCTATGAGGTAGAGCGTTTCAAGTGATGGTAAAATGGTCCGATGAGGATCATCACCCATCCCTCTTTTTGGAGATGGTTTCCTATCAAATTCACCGTATATTTTGTTTCAACCGATTATGCGTCATTATCCTTTAGAAGAAGGCTGGATTAACCCCTTGGGGACTGGGAAATTCACCCCTTTTTCAATGTGAAGTAAATTACACAGTCATTCAGTCCTAGTGGGTGATTTCATGGGGTCAATTACTTGTGCAATCGATCCTCCTCGGATATAAATTCCTCATATGGTCTCCAACAGGTTTATTCATTGATCCAGAAACACCCAACAGCCCTGGTATCCATGATTCATGGAATTGATTTCCTAAGGAAGGTGCTCATTTATTGATGATTCATCCAACGACACTTGAGGACTCCATTGGTCGAGAGGATGGGAAATCAGGCTCACCGCATTCTTCCGGGGGAGGATTATTGCCTGTTCTGAGACTCTCTTAGAGATTAATGTTGTATTCATATGTTAGAATCATTGGTTCATTCCCAAAGAGTGTGTCTATGGGCTACCCTTGGTTTGCAGGATCGTCATAGGCATGCATATGTTTGATGCTATGAAGGTGATGCTAACTTGAGCCATACAATAAGGTTCTTTGGTGTTTATCATCATCTAGGGGGGATAAAAGGTGATTTGATGTTGGGATCAGACCCATAAGATGGGTTTTATACGTATCCTCAGGAGAGGAATGAGAACCCACATAGTTCAGAATGATTGGGACTTACGTATTGAGTCTACCCATTTAAGCAGACATGATTGGGTGAACCCTTTTTGATAGGCACCCTTTGGAGCTTAGGCCTTTGAGTAGGCATCCTATATATCCAGGTTTTATCAGGAATCATAGTTCTCGTAGTTTAGATTGTGTAGGGATTACATGTGGAAGCTTCCCATTTAAGGGGAACATAATTGGGTGAAACCTTTTTGATGGACACCCTTTTTGGGATCAGGAATCCTACGTATCCTAGTTTGATAAGGAATTAGAGTTCTCATAGTTCAGATGGGATGTGGATTACACATGGAAGCTACCCATTCGAGGGGGCATGATTGGGTGAACCCTTTTGGATGGACACCCTTTTGACCTCGGGCCTTCAAGCAGGCGTCCTATGTATCTTAGTTTGATGAGGAATCAAAGTTCTCATGGTTTAGATTGGCTGGATATTGTAATCATCATAGAAATATAATCCCATGTGAGTCATGATTGGTGTGAGAAACAAGTGGTTGTGAAAGATTCAACAAAGCACATGCTTCCTCTCCTGCTGGTGGGAGAGGGAGAGCCTACGTCAGACGAGGCCATGGCAACTGTGGGCGAGGGAGCAGAGCGATGAACCTTTCAATGAGAAATGAAATTAAAGGTCATGTGGTTCAGCCTCATAAGACTGGGGACTTAGCTCAGTGGGAGGTCCCCAAAATATGTTCTTGGAAATGGAGGAGTTTCGTTCTCATTAAAGGAGAGGAGAACATAACTCCTTCAACTAATCACTATTCTTCATTGAATATAAAAGAAAGTGACCAACCTTAATCCCAATAATGGGGAGGTTCACATTGGCATCCCAAGGTTGTACTCTGGGTTATCAGGGGAATGTAGACCAATGGGAATTCCCGAATCCCGAACCATTGGGGGAGAGCCTTCGTGACTTGGCTTACCATGGGTATGTAGACTCAATGGGGCATGCCAATACACCTGGTGGCCTGATCATATGGGTCCAATGGATTTGGAGGAGGTTCTGGCTTGATTCCAGAGGATTGGTTCATAGAGGGATTATGGAGGACTAGACAATAATAAAAGGGTGAGGTTTTAACTGGAGGAATAACACCCAAAAATTCCCCATTATGGCATACTGGTTTCTTATGTAGGATAGGGGAGGCTCCGCATACCGTAGTGTTATGTGGGTAGAGGGTCCATCTGCATACTAATGTGGTATTCAGGCATGGGTATAAACGACCACGTACCATAGTGGTATGAGGGCCATCACACCTCTTTGAGTTCCATCTATGTACTAATGTTGTACGAGTCACTAGATTCAGTCTGTGTAGCGGTACACTACATAGAGAACCATATTGAAGGAGGGTTTGGGGGATTATCATTCGCGGGGAGTTCATCCATGATAATTAAGTGGTTCATGGTTCACAAATTAGGTTTGCAGTTCTATTTTTATTATTATGTTTCCCCATTTTATGGTTTATAGGTGGCTGTAACTATGAAGAGTGTGTTTCGAAATTTGGGCTTTGTCGATGAATCGAGACTGAAGCCAGAATATTCTCCAAGTTTTTACTTCCAAACTCTGAATCCCCTTAAATATTTCTTCACCCATCCCCAATTAGTCCTCAATTAATTCTATGCTCCTTTTATAGAGAATCGGGGCAATAGTATCTATTGGGCATGCAACACAATTTGCAGAGGCCCATGAAGAGATATTCTAACCTATGGAAGACTCAGTCAATCTGGGGTTTGCGGAGGTTGCGGTTCGCGATCATGGTTCGTGGAACCCTCTTGGTTTTTTTCGTTTGCGAACTGATAGGTTCATAGGATGTTAAGAGGATGTTCTTAACACACATGAGTCTTTTGGCGATGTGGATTGCGGTCTGCTGGGTTCACTGGCCATTGCTCTGTAGTCCAACATCTCATGGATTATTCTGTATACCTGTTGGTTCATGATCCAGGCAGTAGGTGGACTCTTCCCAATAATGGTACATGGGCCACTTGAAATTATTTGAAAAATTTAATTCCTTCAATTTTCTTCTGAAATTTTCAACTCAATTTTAGTCTTTCACCTTTCTAGACTTTTAGGAGTACTTTCATCCTTCAGTAAAGTGATTTTGGGGGTATTTACTTCCCTTGTATAATTTTCAGGACCCTACAATAACATATGTTTACAAATCATGAATTCATAAAATGTGAAAAATCTATCAATACCTTCACACATATCGCACATAATTTCATGAGATATGTCACATTATCTATTTAATTTGAGGGATATATAACTCCTGTCCCACCCATCACATCATAAAATGATCATAATCATGCATTCCATGCATATAAAAAAGTAACTTATATCAATTATAATCATGAAATAATACATTGAGAAAATAATGGGTTTATTAATGGTTTTGTAAGCCATATATCAATTATTAAAACATATAGGTTCCCCAAAATAATAAGGGACGATATAATTTTATATGTTTAGGTATATAATTAACAATGAAAATATCATATTTCCAAGAGAGGAGTATGACAAACATAAAAATATTTGAAGGGAGTTTTCCAGAAAAGAATTTAATAAAAAATCATGAAGGTATCTTATAATTCATTCTAATAAAGAATGAAAATTCATATCATTAGAAAAATAAAAGGAAAAGAAAATTTAAATACCTATTTAAGAAATTTTTAGAAAAATTATATTGAAAATATAGAAGAAGAGATGATAAACCCAAAAGAAGATTTTGGTTCAAGTGTCCCCTTATGAACATTATGAAGGTACCAGTGTGTGTATAAAAATTATATGGGACAAGATTTTAATTTTTTTCATCACCAGTCGATGTAACTATATCATCTTTAGTGATTAAAATCATGGTATGAAATATGGGGATCTCACATGAAGAGTTTATTGATGAAAAATAAATAAACAATTTACCTCGATCGATTTGAAATCATGTTCGACAAATGATCATCTCCGGTGACCATTACTTGAAGTAATTGAAGTGATATTTCTATAAATCATCCAAAAAAACTTCAAAATTCAATTGGAATGTTGATTGTCAAAATCTGGGTGCTAACGCAGATATCTGACGAAGCCCTTGACATCCCGATGATCGCTGCTACGTCGATCCATTGATATGTGAAGATGAACTTGGATCAATGGCTTGGATTAGTTGCTTCTTTCTATAGGAAGTGGGAGAGATGAGAGAGAGGATCTAAAATTTTTGTAGTGAATAGTACCCCAAATGAGAGCCCCCTCTCACTTATATAGTAGGGTATTAAATACCTATAAATGGCTCCCCGAACACCGAATATGTTTTACCCACTAAATAAACTATAAAAATTATCTTATGATTGTTTTACTAAGTCAAAAATATCATTTATATTTTTATCACTTTTTGTGATATAATAAATATATTATGTAATAAAATTAATAAATTAACGTGACTCATTATTCCCATAAATATTAAATGAACATTTAATATTAAAATAATATTTTTTTGTAAAATATTTTCTCATGAATTCACTTAATATCTTTTGAATAATTTTAATAAATAAATTAAATAATAATTATTTCAAACTCAAATAATATTAAATTATTTATTTTATGGAGATATTTAAATCTTGGACATTAACTCAGACCCCATTTTGGGTCCTACCATTTCCAAAAATTCTATTCATTATAATAGGCAGGACTTTTTAATATGCTAAGTGTGTGACCATCTAAGACCTTTTCTCAATAATAGTGAATAATATTTAAAAATCAGGAGTAGAGTATTGAAACACATCAAATCCACTCACAAGATAAGGAAAAGTCATAGAAATAAAAACCTTTCCTACAAACACACACCATGTAATTTTAATCTCTTTGTCTCATGATATCTCATAAAGTAGGACACACACTTTATGTCATCATCCTTTATTTATTTATTTTTCATTGACCTTACTAGATGGGATTACCTCCATATATCATGTCCATGTATTTATTAAAGGTGCTACTATACTGATAAACTAGGCCCAAAATATCAGCTCCTTTTGAAAGTGAAAAATTATGTCATAATTATTCAATCAATGATGTACTACTGATGGCGGGTGGGTATATCCCTTTATTCCAGATTCCCCCTTTTCCTACAGCATCGTGAAGATGTTAATCATCTATTTATTTCTTGTAATACCTCTAATTCACTGTATAATTATATTTTAAATTGCTTTGAGTTGCATCTGATTCAAATCAAGAACATTACCCAATGGGTGCAAGACATCCTTTCCATTCAGTTCTCCAACTAGGTACAAATTATTTTCCTTGTTTCTTGTGTTGAAATTTTTCATATCATTTGGAACATAATAAACAGGAATCTTCATGGAGAGAAAATCATTAGTCAAAAATCTTCCATTCAAAAGATCCTCCTGGATGTTCAGAATGTAAACTTCCAAAATAAAAGAAAATGATCCAATTCAGTTACTGATCTTATCATTTTGAACAAACTTCAAGTTAAAGGTAATTTTCCCAAACCCCTTTACATCATTAAAGTTTTATGGAATCCTCCCTTTATTGACTAGATTAAATGTAATTCAGATGGTGCTTCAAGAGGAAACCATGACCCAACTAGGTATAGATTTTCCTTCATAGATCATAATGAAGACTTCCTGGGAGTCGAATATGGTCCTTGTAGAGAAGCCACTGCAATTGAAGCTGAAATGTATGATCTTTCTTATTAGCGGTTGATCATGTTTGGATGAATAACTGGAACAAGGTATGGTTCGAGTGTGATTCGGCCAGTATTTTCCAAGATGTTTGGAAGAATCAACTTCATATTTCCTAGAGGTACATGAATAAATGGAGAAAATGCCTAAAAATCCTTGCCTCCATGACATACATCATCACTCATACGTATCATGAGGTGAATCAACTTGCAGACTTCCTTGCTAATAAAGGAGTAACTGAAGGTACCAACATCTACTACACTACTATTTTAGAAGATTTGGTTTTGATTTTCAACTGTGATAAATGTAATCTTCCCACTTTTCAACTTTTTCAACCTTTTGATTTATTTAGACCGTATGGATTTTTCTTTTAAAAAAATAATCTCAATTTGGGAGACCACTACACATGTTCACAGATTGGAACAACCAATGTAACCTAAAACATGTTGTATTCCTATTGGCAGGTTAGTTCTCATGATCTCATATAATCAAGATCACCAAGTGAAAAATTAATGAGAGGAAGTATTAATGATTATGATATCCCAATACTTGATGGTCAAACATCATATGCATCCTATCAGAGAAATGTTTCTGGACCATAGGACATAAAGTTAAGATTACTTTCATGGTATCTCTAAGTTCTCATTATAGATTGGGAACTACTATAACCTTTTTTTATGAAAAGTAATCTAAGGATATTCCCATAAAATAGTGGGAGAAAAAATATCAACACTATAATGGTAAGAATACATCTTGTATAACTCACTATATAAATGATATGATAATCAAAATGTATAGTTCAAGTTGGGACTAGTGTACTTACTTTTACAACACTCCCACTTGCACTAGATCCAACTTGATAACTATCCTTTTTATCTCTCACATGGTAAGATTATTCTTCTGTTGAGTTATGAATTTAGTTTTAGGGACCCCCACATCTCTATTTCATAGAAACTATATTATTTTTTACTTCTCCTCATTGAGTAATACTCCTCAAGAGATGATATCCTCGAGCATATTCATTTTTTCATCTATCTAAAATTGAAATATTTTATAGTACCATTAAATTAGTATTAACATAATTTATATTATGATAGCACTTTAATTACTTGTATGATTCCTAGAAATGGAACAAATCATTTTGTATTTAATACTGATTCTTTAGCTATAATAAAAGTTGTAATGCACTCAGAATTTATGGATATGGATACCTCTAGCTTTAATGATCTTATATTTCTTATTTACTTTTCATGAATACAATATTAGATCATATTTATATAAAGGAATACTAGATTATGTCCCATTAAAACTATTTTTCATTCCTCTCCAAGTACCAAGAACATATCCCTTGCACTCTCTCAAGTTCAATTGGATTGTTTTGACTACTTACCATGCAATTCTCCTAGATTTTCATGATATTTACCTATTATAAAGTATATATTAGAAATATTATATCTATCACATTACATGGAATTGGGGATAGATCCATTATTGTAACTTATGGAACTGTAATCACCACTATAATCTCTTCCTATATCTCATACATGTCTTCTTTTAGAGATTTATTCCATGTGACATTACTAGAAATTTTCTCTTGGATTGTTCAAAATTATATTTTTTAATACCTTGTATGAATATTTACTTTGACTAGGTCTAAGAAACCCATTAGATATACAATATTAGATCTCATTACCTATAAATTAGGTTTCAACATTAATTAAATCTTTAGAGAGTTACTTTCATTATAGTCTTAACTAACTATATGACTAAATAATTATTTCCCATATGTTATTAAAATATTATACTTAGAAAATAGTGGCACTCTTACTAACCTATTATAGATATAGGGAAAAATTCATTCCAAATGAATATTCCATGACAATATTTCTTACTTCAATACAAAATTGGATTTTATTAACCTGTACCCCTTATTGGGATTCTATGGTTTCACTAAATCATTCTAGTTGTATCATATAGACAACATCCAAGAAACGTGGTCATAACATCGAATACCGAATATAATGATCATAAAAAGTTTTTATGAAAAGTATAATTCGAATTTTTTAGGCATGATGAATTGGTATAACCAATCAAGCCTCATCAGTAACACTATTGTATCACCTGTGTAGTTTTTATCTTGAATACCACCACTGTAGAAATATTTGAAACATTCAAAATACTAAGAACCTGTACTTTGATACATGGAATCGATTATTGAATTTTAATTAAACTTGTAAATCTTATCTTGTTTTCATTTACTACTCATAAGTAGGATTTATATTCTCAATGAATAATGTATCACCTATCATTGTAAATATAAACCCAACACTATGGTTTTATCCTTTTTACATAGTATGTATCTCTAGAACATTCCTTTTTTACAAGGTCTTATGGAACTTGTTCCTATGCTAAATATTTGTGCATCTCCGACATTAACTAAATGTAGGTCAATATTTATCTCACTATATAAAATAGAGATGTTAAAACTTTTATAAAAATGAAATATATTACTTTATTATCACTTTTCTATCTTAGGGATTTTTATAATATCCTTATAAACCACTAAGAAAATTACTTTAGATGAAAATTTTGTTTTTCTTAATGCAAGTTTGTTTATATCCTTAACAAATAATTTTCATCTAAGCAAATTTTATTATGAAATGATGGATTTATATCATACTATAACTCATACAATATCAATTTTTCATAATAGTTGGCATATGGTTATGGGAAAATGTCATTATTTGTAAATAATGTCTCAAGAAATAATGTATGATTTTTCAACGAGCATGAGTCTCACCATTGTGTTCCTTTTACTTAAATTATGATTCTACTATGTATAAGGAAATGTGAATTTGGTAATTACTCCACACTACATTTTAATGATCAATTTTTCCTGTAATATTCATCATCGATCATCCCTACCAACATCATAACTTTGATGTGCATAAGGAAATATGAATTTGGTAATTACTACATGCTACATTATAATGATCAATGAAAGATTGGTCAGATATTATTTGACACATAGGCTTGAGGAAATTCATATATTCTAAAAATTAATATACCATAATCCAATTTTCCATTCCTTAGAACACTTAAAGGAATCATATGGTGTATATTTACCACTAGCTTAACCATGGAATAGTTCATTCTCTCTAGATGAACTAATTCTGAAATATTTGTGGCCTACCTTTACTAATAAATTTTTATTTGTCCAATGATAAATAAGTAAATGTGTTGATAATACATTAGGTATTAAACTCCAAAGAATCTAAAAACCATAATGGGTATATCCTTTATAACTACTTATTTTAACTAGAAAAATCATTATCTTTCCACAACTGGGTATTAGAGTCATACATTTTATATTAATCACATATTATCAATGATTTATATATTACTAAACTATTGGTTGTGTATGAAATACCATAAAAAATTTCATTACTATTTTTTGGTATCATTCATTACATAATTATATTTTTATTAGAGCTATTCACCTGGTAATAAAATCATGTTCTTCTCACTACTGATGTAAATATCGTCCCTTCTCAGCCTCTTAGAGAACACACCTTGACTTTTAGTAATGTTCCTTGACTTTCTTGGCCCCAATATTTAGAAAATAATATGTAAATATGTTTTTTATATAATACCCAATGAGTATAAATGAAATATTATATTTTTTGATGAATATACCTAAAGTATAATCTCATGCTTACTTCTTGTTCAATTCAATAGAGTTTCTCTTATAGTGACCAATATTGTTATAGAAGAAGAAAATAACCTCCTATTGTGAGCCTATATCTTCTATCAAAATTATTATATAGATATGGATATGATCCAAGATTCTCATATAAGTTTTTATTCATGGATCTAAGGATCATCATTGTGGTTAACATCAGGATATCAAAGGCTTCAACATATCTTTTCTCTAGCACCCAAATTTGATGATTGATGCTTTCAAAGACTTTCAAAATGGTTGTGGATTATCTAGAGGGATAAATATTTAGTTCCTTAGAGAAATGATCATTTATGATGAATGATTTATGAAAAAACTTCATATCAAATTAGTTATTATTAGATTAAATTTTTATGATTAAACTCTTTACGTTGTATCCTCAGGCATTTGTACCGGGATGCGCTTCGCCGACAACAACATAATTACGTATATCACTAGTGAAAAATTTAAATCCCCAAACCATATGATTATAATACACATTATGGTACCAAAAATTGGTATAAAAGGTATCACATGAACATTTAATCCATTTATAAATTAATTTTTTAATAAAATCATGTAGAGGGAATCACAACAGCCCCACTGCTACAAAAATAAATTCAATACAACATCGAACAGTGAGGTTATAGTAATATTATGTTTTAATTAGGATTAAATTTGATGCTTTTAGGTTTTAATAATTTAGTAACATATTTATATATATGTTAAAATTTTACCCACAAGAGAATTTTGGAGGTTATTTTCGATGAACCTGGTTTCCGACTAAAGTTTAGGCAACTAAGAAAACCTATTCTAGTAGGGAATATTATTCACATGATTGTGGAATTTTTGTTTTTTAAAAAAGTAAAAGTATACCATGGTTGGCTTTTATTGTTGGAAAATGAAAAAAACTAAATTTTTTTGGGGTGGTGGCTATTTGTGATCCTATAATATAAAATAGAGGAGGTAGTTAATTGGGAAAACACCTAGCCATTGAGATTAAACCAAATAAATAAATAAATATATATTTTATTAAAGGGTGGAAAAAAATCTAAAAGTAAAAAATAATTAAGAGAAAGGGGCTCCACCCCACCAGCACCTACCACCTGACCTACACCTCGAGCCCCACAGGTGTCACCCTCTATTGAAATCTCCCCCAGATCGATTGCAAGGACCCAAATCCATGTGGATTGACACTTTTCACATTTTTAAAGACTGAGGTGCTCAGAAGAGGATTAGAGGAATTCTATAGTATTTTGGTTGATAGAAGTTGGAAGTAGGGAGATTTTATGCCGTGTAAAATTCACATGATATGAAAGTAAATTTCATGATGTGTAATAAATCTGGGTTTAAAAATAAATAAAATAATAAGGTGATGAATTTTTCTGTAGAAACCGAACCCTAAGGATTATATGATGTGAAAGGGGATTGCACATCATGTAAATCCCTGATGCTATATGTTTTATATGTTTTTAATTGCTTAGGTTGTTAAAACCTATGGCTATAGTGCCTCTCTCACCCTATTCTAGGAAACTCACAATCCCCTCTTTGATGTTTTGGGGATTTATTTGTCAAGTAAGAATCACTATCTTCCCTATTTTGATTTGTAGCAATTTTTTATTGATCCAAGGTATATTTTACCTCCATTATTACAGTTTCTTAGATCTGTTTGATATCATTCCTCTTTTCCATGTGATGGTTCTTGATCTCCATGTTTCTAATGGAGTTTTATTGGTTGTTTGTTGGCATGGTTGTGTCATAAAATCCTTAGGTGGATGTAGTTTTGCAGGAGAGAAGATCATGATCCGCAACATTGGTTTATTCTCGTGAAAAGAATGTTGACACCCTTTTTGAGGTAGGGGATTCATTGCTTCTCTTTTATTTATGTGAGAATTTAAATTTATCCTAATTTATCCCCTTGAATTCCAATGAAATTAAACTAATATTACTTAAATTAGATTAAATAATTGATATAGATAACATGACAATGTTTATCTTTTGTATCATGATTACATTTTTTGTTTTGTTTTTCTAGATTGTGTGATATCTATACTGTGATTTTTATGCTTAGATTATCATGTTGAATTGGTAAAGAAAATAAAGATGGAATTAATTGGTAATTAATTGGATAAAAGATTAAAGAGGCATTTTTAATGAATCCAGTGTGTTGTAATATCAATTTTGCATTCATGTTTAAATGAATTAATATTCCATGTGTTAAAATAATTGAATAAATATGTGAAGCATGTGGATTCCTGTTGATAAAAGAATTAAAGTTTTGTTAAATTAATTGTTTAATTAATTTGTGATAGCTTGTACTAACTTTATGAATGGATTTCCCACATTTGGAACCTATAAAAAATGAATCAATTAATTCAAGATGGAATAAGAATCAGTTTTGTGATAAAAGATAATGACTTATAGGGCTTGAGTTTCCCACTTGCTTCTAAAGGCCGAGTGCCTTGTGCTTTGGGGTCATGAGGGCTCATTGTGTGTGAAGGATGAATTCATTACTTTAATTCCAAGAGCCTGGTTTTTATGTTTGTTTTCTACTGCTTGTGATGTGATATGAGCATAGGATGTATGAGTCTCGAGGGATGTTATGGTATATGGGGTGGGGAGGCCCAGATGTTATGTGAGACTAGAATAGATGATCCTGGAGGGCTGTTGTAGTATATGGGGTGGGGAGGCCTAGTTTTTATGGTAGAAGTTGACTCTTATAATGGAAGTATGTATCAGGATATAAATGTGGGTGTCAGGGAGGACACCAGGGATTATAGAATGGGTTGAAGCTAAGATTACCTATTGATATGAAGGCTGGATGCTTGTTTGAATATGTTGTTTGGATGATAATCAGGTTGTTTGTTTATCTATTTTCCTTTCCCCACTACTTGAGGCACAAGGATGTGCTTAGTTATATACTTTATTTGATATCTTAGGATGTTTTCCTATATTAATAGGTAATATGGAAAGTAATATTGTTAACAAATGAATTTTTTTTAACCCATAGGGTTGGGGTTTGCAGGGATGCAATGTTGAGGTTATAATTTTGAGAAGATGTGGAATCAGTTTGCTTATGCCAAGAGAGAATGGAACTTTGTTGTAATGGTATTGAAATGTAATGAGAAAAATGTTCATAGTTAATTAATGGTTAAATAATTAATTAATATAAATTGAAATTAATGAAAATAAACAAGGTAATTTAATGGATCTATTTATATAGTTGTGTTCTTATAGGATATCTGGTCTTAACAATGATAGTCGGGAGTCTGAGAGACGTTAGTTGTGGTTGAGTCTGGGACTAGGTTATGCCCATAGTGTGGTTGTGATCTATATAATATCATCTACATTTTGTGTTTTATACACTAATATAACTTTTTGTCTAAGGAAATTGACACCTAGGGTATTCTAAGACCTGGGGGGGGGGGTGTTTTTCCCAACATCCTAGTGGGAGGATGGATGGTTGACTACCCCCTTTGAACCTGCTATCTTCTCTTGGTAGTTACTTGTGTTGGTATGAATGATGATTAGTTTTCCCCATATATATGTTTATAAGGATTTAATGGATTTTTTTAATTCAAACACATGTATTTTGGATATAGTTTCATAAGGACTACTATAGGTATAATGTGTGTAGGATGTGATGGCTTGAGGTTTCTTACTCAGTGTATGGGATGTAATGGATTGAGGTATAATAACCGATGTATGGTACACATTATGTGGGATTTTATTTCTTCCCAAAACTACATGGTTACTTTTGGTTATGTGGATGTGGTGGTGTGTTTCATGAGGTGCATGTTGTGGTGATTCACCCAGGTGTCTACATGCTAGCCTTTTTAGAGAGAGATGCTCAGGACATGCGGCATTGGGGTAGAGAGGAAAACCAGTTGGGAAATAGTAGAGGGGTACCCTTGATATTCTTTATTATATAATATGATATTATATGCAATACTTGGTGAGAGTATCCATGGTGAGGTTGGGAACTTAGTATAACTATTTAGGTGATGAGTTAGTTTCACATGTTGTTCACAGTGCTTTAATAGACTTTCTTTACCTTTTTCATGAGAGGATCCTAGGAGGATCCGAATGATTATACTATTATACTCAACCAACATATATATAAACTATTTTTTAGTTCATTTGGAGTAGTATAGAGATTAGGATGGTTACTACTAGCTTTTTGTTTTTGTAGGACCTGTTTGGGATTCATTGTCACCATCATCTTTACTTTTATTTTGGTACTTGTAGTTTTCCATTCAACTGTAGTAGTTCTTGCATTTCATTAAATATGTGCACTTGGGTTTTATTTTATATTGTATTCTGAGAAGAATTTTTTTTGGTGTTTGACTTATCTATCTCTTTTTCACATGTTCTCTTAGAGGGTAATTCCACCCATCTATGTGTTTATTATACCTTCGGTGCTAGTCTCCAACCCGGGGCCTACTTGAGATGGGACTTGGTTGTAACTATCTCTATTATCCCATTTTTGTCCTAGGAGGGGTACACTTTGTGGGTAGGGGTTGTGATAGAGTGGTATCATATGTTTGGTTGAGGGATAAGATGGATTTTGGAGTTAGGAATAGGTGAGGTTACATGGGATAGTAGTGAAACAGTGTCAACTAAGTTTAGAAAGTGCTGTAAAATTGAGAGACCATCTTATACATAGGTATTTAGGCCCCCCTATGATCTTATGAACAAAAATTTAAGCTTATAGTGGATACTAAATGAGGTGATATTGGTTTCAGGGTAGAGAACTAGGAAATTATCATGTATAGTTATTATTTGTGCATGTGTTTGAATGAGAAGTCCTTGGATAGGTTAATATTTAATTTTATAAAAGAAAAAAAATAATTTTAAAGTATTCAATATTCTATATTTAGGAGATATAATTATTTTTATATCGTTGTCATGGATCTAGGTCAACATCCTCATAAGGTTTGTATAGACGATGTTTAGAAGGTTTCTCCGATTGATTACCGCAGTGTAGAGATTGATAATGAAGACACTTAGAGGAGTACACTCTGAGTGTTTCATCACTAAAGTCTATAGAGGTATGAGGGATTAATTTCAGATGAATTATTGGAAGACTAGTTGGAGGAGGTTGAGATAGTATTCAGTTTGATTCGTGCTTGGAAGGATCACTGGGTATCATTGGATTTGGAATTGCTACATGGGGTAGTGAGGCATTGGTAGTTATTGTTCCTAGGAGATCGCGAGGAGTTGGTAGTCTTGTGGGAGGAGTTATGATAATAGTTCGAACCTGAGTTTCTTTCTTTGATCGTGAAGTAATCCAGTCACCAGGATCTTCTTATCCTTTGGCAGGGGAGATCTAGTGTGCGAGAGTTCAGGATCCATTTCAGGAACCTTCTATGATATGCTTTGGACATGTTTCCATATTAAGAGGCTAGGGTAAGGAATTTCAAGGAGTCTTTGTATCCAGATATCTAGTGCCAATTCACACCATTTATGATGAATACATATCTTTAGGTTTTGGTGAGAGAGTAGGTCATTGAGAGGATATTATCTAGAATTGGATCATCACAAGAGGGGAGTCATCATGATTCCTCATGAAGCATAGATGTGGTCCAGGGTTCCAAATTGTTAGGATAGAAGAATTTCCAATCAGTTGGGGGTAGGTCCCAACCCTAAATATCTCATTTCTCTAGGGGAGACAACTATCATGCATATTACAAGGGTCTATATGAATATTTTTCTTGTGGAGACCATGGTCATTAGTGGAGAGAGTTCCTGAAATTTCTGAGCAGTTAGCGTCCTCTAGTTGTTCTGTTTCAATCTCCTCTACTAAGGTAGTTCTAGTCGAGGTAGTAGTAGTAGGTTTATCTATTTTAGGATAAATAGAGAGTATATGGGTTAGTAAGAGTACCACCCTGTGATTCTCTCCATCTTTAGAGAGCATAGCACGACCATGGAGGTTCTCTTCAACATGATCAATGAGGCCGTGGAGTAGATCATGGTCATCTTCATGCTTTAGCGTTTCCCATGCCAGGCAAGCCAAACATCATTTGAGGTAAAATTTTATTATTTTCTACTTGGGTGTATGCCATGTTTGATTTAGGATAAATAAACTCCTTCATATCACTTTCCCTTGTCTATGATTTGGGACTTGAGGTAGAGATACTACCAGTTCCCTTGGCATTGAATACGCCAGTTGGAGGTCGAGCTGATTTGTTTGATGCATGTTGAGACTATGATCTAGTTCTGGGGAAACACCGCTCTTTGGGATATTTCCTATGTTTATGGATATAACCATATGAAATCATCATTGTCATGTATTTTTTGTATTCGATGTCAGCTCTCATGGATTTATTTAGGAGGAAGGTTGTGTTCTTTGATGCTGATGGAGAGCTAGTAGTGATTGTTGGTGAGTGAGACCCTCGATTGAGTCAGAGGTGTGTTCCATCCATATCATCTTTGATGGATGGGATGTTGATTATTTCATTAAAGGTTAAAAATTTGTCATTTATCAGGGTTGTAGAAGAGTACCCTCATGCCTTCTATGAGAAGGTTTTAGCGTTTCACCCTTGACAAGAGATCGAGTTTGGGAATGATCTACAACCAGGCATGTCTTCTATCTTGATGTATCCATATAGGATGGTTCCTTCTAAGTTACAAGAGCTATGTATAAATCTTGATGGATTGTTTCAATGTGGTTTTGTTTGGATGAGTGTGTTACTATGGGATGTACTGGTTTTTTTTCCATGAAGAAGTATGATAAAAGATTGTGGTTGTGTATCAATTATCATCACTTGAACCAAGTGAAAGTGAAGAACCACTATCCTCTTCCATTGATTGATGATTGATTCAATCATATGAAGGGTGAAAGTTGGTTCTTGAAGATCTATTTGTAGTCAGTATATCACTAGATACATGTGAAGAATGAGGATATCCTGAAGACTTATTTCTGTTGTCGTCATGGGCATCATGAGTTTGTCGTGATGCTGCTCGGTGTGACGAATGCTCCATCTGTTTTCATGGGGTTAATGTAAAATATGTTCCATGAGTTCCTTGATAAGTTCATGTTGTTTTTCATTGATTTGATCCTTGTGTAATCCACATCTGAGGAGGATCTTTCAGATAATCTGTGGGTTTTTTTGGGAGTTCTTTGTCAAGAGCAGTTGTTTGGGAAGTTTCCAAAGTTTGAATTTTGGGCTCAAGAAGTCTATTTCTTGGGGAATGTTGTATCCTAACATAGAGTAGCTATATATCTATTTAATATAGAACCATTTTTTGTCTTGGTTATCCCCCAAGATAGTGGCATAGGTAAGAAGTTTCCTTGGTCATACAAGATATTATAGGAGGTTCATAACCAATTTCTATTAGGTTGCGACTCATTTGATAGTATTTACTATAAAGTATCAGGTATTCTTATAGACTGGTTAGTGTTTGAAAACTTTTGAGTATCTAAAATAGAATTTTTTTAGTGATACAGTTCTTTTTCTATCAATATAAGGAGTTCACATTGAGGTTTTCTTTGATGCTTTGGATCATAGATTGGGTTGTGTTCTGATGCAGCATAGATCAATCATTTTTTATGGATCTCAGAAGTTATGCACCCATGAGCATAACTATTCCACCCATGATCTCGAGCTAGAGGAAGCAGTTTTTCCTTGAAACTTGTGGAGACATTACCTTATCAATGATTGTTTTGTGGTCTTCAACGATCATAATATCTTAAGGTTTGTTTTCTCCCAACTTGACTCAAACTTGCATCAACATAAGTGGACTGAGTTCTTATAGGATTATGACTTCGATATTTTGTATACACCTAGAAAATGGAATGTTTTAGCTGATTCAGTGAGAAGGAATTCATGCAGTGATACAATATGATAATTATGTGATCCATAGATAGTGATGGAATAACTTTCAACATTGAACCTAGATATGGGAGAATTTGGGGGTAGTGGTTGTATTTTTTAGATTATGGTGAAGTCATATCTAGTGAAACATGAAGAAGAGTCCATGTTGGGGGATCTTAAGGTGGAGGTCTGAAGAGACCAAGTTGTTTGTGGTGTGTCCCCTGTTGGTTGGTCTGAAGATGAAAAACACTGAGTGTTGTTTCAGGGAATGTTTTTAGTTCCTTTGGTGATGTGTGAGATGGTTCTTAGAGAGTTACATAGTTTTACTTTGGCAGTACATCTTGGAATGATAAAGATGTAATGAGCTTCCAGAGTTCAGTTTTGGTGGCCAGGGTTGAAGTGTGTAATTGTAAGGTTTGTTTCTCGATGTTTGATCTTCTAGAAGGTGAAGGGCAGGCCCCATGTTCCTGATGGTTTTCTTTAATCATTATATGTTCCTCAGTGGAAGTGGTAGGAATTATTGATGGACTTTGTTATTAGTTTACCACAATTTCAGGGAAGCTATGATTCTATATGGGTAGTAGTGGATCATTTAACGAAATCACCTCACTTTATAGTGTTGAAGGAGTTGATATTATTAGATTTTTTTGAGGAAATATCTGGCGGAGGTGGTGAGACTCCACAATGTTCCAAGGACAGTCATTTCCAATCGAGATCCTCATTTTACCTCTACAGTGTAGAGAGGTATCTAGCATGATTTTTTCTCTCAACTATGCCTTAGTATTTCTTTTCATCTACAAACGGAAAATAAGATAAAGCAGACCATCCAAACTCTTGAATACATGTTGCGCCCTTTTGTATTGGATTTTTGAGGTTCATGGATGAGGCACCTACCCTTGGTAGAGTTTTCTTACAATAATAGTTTTCACTCCACCATTGGTATGGTACCGTTTTAATACTCTTATAGCTAAAATTTACATTCACTATTATGATGGTATGGGGTCAGAGAGTCAGAAATTCTCAAGAAAAATTGGTATGAAATACAATATCTATAGTTCAAGTGATTCATGATAGGATGAAAGATGTATAGGGTCATTATAAATCATATGGCAATTGCAGGAGGAGACCTCTGGAGTTCGACATTGGGGATCATGTGTTCCTAAAGGTGACACCCCGTTATGAGTAGAAAAAATTTGGTCATGAGAGTAAGTTTTATCCCCGATTTTGGGCCCTTCAAGGTGTTATCTCATGTTGGAGTTTTGGCACATTAGATATAAATTCCCCCATATATGATTCATATACACAATGTTTTTCACATTTCGTAGCTCCACCATTATATTCATTGAGACTATCACATCATTTATTGGGGTGAGATTGATGTTGACAATGATGAAACCATCAAGGAGCAGCCTATAGAGATCCAGAACTGCGAGGATAAGGTGTTTCATGGGAATGATATCCCCTTGGTTTGTGTATTGTGGCGGTACAGTGGCGTGGAGGAGAGTACCTGGGAACTTGAGTCGCAGATACACACTTATTACCCTGATTTGTTTGATGTTTAGACCTTTTTTGGTTTATGATATGTCTTTATATTGTTTCTTCTTATGACTTAATCTCTTTTTATAGGTATATACTTTGGGAGAGTAGTTAGAAGTTTGTTGTGGTTGTTTCATTCTTTCATGTTGTTCCTTTGATGAGGTGGTTGAGTTCCTGTGGTGGAGAGAGCCTTGAGAAGTATATCGCAGGGTGGCTGTTTGGATGAACCTTTTATATTTCCTCTTTGGTTTTGTTTTGGATTATATAGGATGAGAATGTTTTGATAGATATATAATGTAAGGGCCCATATCCACGTGGATCAACCATTTGCGTGTATTCAAAGATTGAGGTTCTTAGAAAAGGCTCAAAGGAAGTCTGGAGTAGTTCAATTGCTACAAGATAGAAGCAAGGAGAGTTTATTCCATGTAAAATTTACTTGATTTGAAAGTAGGTTTTACGATATGTAATAAAATAGGGTTTAAAAATAAATAAAATAAGAAGGTGATGCATTTTTCAATGAAAACCGAACCCTGAGGATTACACGATGTGAAAGGGAATTACATATCTATATTTCCTCATTCGATCCATAACAATCCTTCTTTGATTGAAGGCATGTTTTACCTCTGTTCTTGCAGTCTCTTCAATATATTTCCTACCACTCCTCTTTTCCATGTGATATAACTTGATCTCTATGTTTATAATGATTTTTTTGTTTTTTTGTTAGTGTGGTTGTGGCGCAACATCCTCAGGTGGATGAAGTTCTTGTGGGAGAGGCGATTGGGATCTACAACGTTGGTTCATTCTAGTGTAAAGAACTTCTTCACACTTTTTAAGGTGTGGGATTTGTTGCTTCTATTTTATTTATATGAAAAAATAATTTGATCATGATTTATCCCCTTGGATGCCAACGAAATTAAAATAATAATTACTTAAACCGGATTAAAGAATTGATGATGATCGCACGAGGTTGTTTCTATTTTATACAATGATAACGGTTAGACTCTTATTTTTCTAGATAGTGTGATATCTATGTTGTGATTATTATGATTGTATTAGTATGTGGAATTGGTAAAGAATGTAAATCCAGAATTAATTATTAATTAATTTTATAAAGGGTTAAAGAGAAATGTTTAATGAATATGGTGTATAGTAATATTAATGTTGTAATCATTTTTAAATGAATTAATCTTCCACATGTTAACAAGAGTGAATAAAGATCTGAATCATGATAATTCTTGTTGATAAAATAATTAAAGGCAGGTTAAATTAATTTTTTAATTAATTTGTGACAGCTTGTACTATATTGATGGTTAGGTTTCCCATTATTGGAACCTATAAATAATGAATCAGTTAATTCAATATGGAATAAGAATAAGTTGTGTGATAAAATATAATGTCTTATAGGTCCTGAGTTTACTGCTTACTTGTAAAGGATGAATTCCTCGTGCATTGGGGTTATAAGGGATCTTTGTGTGTGAAGATTGGATGCCTTACTTAAGGCCCAAGAGACCAATTGCTATGTTTGTTTCATGTTGCTTGTGATGTGATGTGACCCTGAGATGGCTGATCCTGGAGGGATGTTGTGGTATATGGGGTGAGAGGCTCAGATGCAACATGAGCCTGGGATGGCTAAGACTGGAGGGTTGTTTTGGTATATGGGGCGGGGAGGCCCAATTGCTGTGGCATCAGTTGATACTTGTGATGGAAGGATGCATTGGGATATGAATGTGGGTGTTGGGGAGTACACCATGGATAACATAACATGTTGAATCTGGGCTTACCCATTGATATTAATGTTGTATTCTTGTTTGAATCTATCGTTTGGATGTCGACCAGGTTGTTTGTATTTTCCTTCCTTTCCCCACTACTTGAGTTAGATGGATGTGCTTGGTTGTATACCTTGTTTGGTAGATTAGGATGTTTTCCTATAGTAACTAGTATTAATGAAATTAATGTTGTTAATAAATGAATAATTTTTTAATGCATGGGGTTGGATCTTTCTGACATACAATGCTGAGGTTATAATTATGAGTATCCATGGATTTAGTTAGATTATGCCTGGAGAGCATGGAGCTTTGTTTTAATGGTAATGAAATGTAATGTGGAAAATATTCATAGTTAACTATTTGTTAAATAATTAATTAACATAAAGTGAATTTGATGAAAAGTAACAAGGTAATTTAATGTATCTCTTTAAATGATTGTGTGTTTATAATATATCTGGTCATAGTAGTGGTAGTTGAGAGTCCGAGAGACATTAGCTGCAGTTGGTTCTAAGACTAGGTTATGACCATAATATGATTTTTATCTATATTTTATCATTTAAATTTTGTATTTTATATGCTAATCCAGACTTTCGGTTAGAGAAACCGAATCCCTGGGGATTCTGAGCCCTAGGGGGTGTTTTCACCAACATCCTGGTGGAAGGATGGATGGCTGATGACCCCCTTTAACACCACTCTATTCTCTTGGTAGTTTATTATATTGGTATGTACGGTGGTTATTTTTACCCATATATGTGTGTAGAGGGATGTAATGGCTTGTGGTTATTTCACACACATGAATTCTAGATATAGTTTCCTAAGGACTAATATAGGTATAACATGTGTAGGCTATAATCGCTTGAGGTTCCTTACTCGGTTAATGGGATATGATGTCTTGCGGTATAATAACCAATATACGATACACATTATGTGGGATGTGGTGGCTACTGAAAACTACCAGGTTACATTTGGTTATGTGGATTTGGTGGTGTGTTGCATTAAGTGCACATTGTGGTGCTTCAGCCAAGTGTTTATGGGATAACCTTTTTGGAGAGATATGCTCAGGAAATGTGATGTTTGAGTAGAGAGAAAAAACTGGGGGGAAGTGGTAGCAGAGCACCCCTGATATTATTTATTATATTATATGTTTTTATGCAATACTTGGTGAGAGTATCCATGGTGAGGCTGGGAAATTAGTATACTCGTTTAGGTAACAAGTTAGTTTCACTTTCTATTCACTATGATTTAGCATGATTTATTTACCTTTTTCATGAGAGGGTTTGGGGAGGATCCAACTAAGTATAATTTTATACTCACCATATATGGAATCCTTCCTTTTTCATTACATAAAATTTCATTACATTATACAAAACCGAGGATCTTTAAGGTTTAGTGTCTTGGAAACCAGGAACTTAATACATGAAAACATAAAAAATTATTCTTAAACACTTGAAAGGCTTCTACTTATGTTCATCCTATATTAATTACTGCATCTCATAACCTGGGG
Organism: Viscum album; assembly: GCA_963277665.1. NCBI lineage: Eukaryota > Viridiplantae > Streptophyta > Magnoliopsida > Santalales > Viscaceae > Viscum > Viscum album. The sequence goes on along the minus strand of OY728125.1, from coordinate 81,644,446 downwards.
ACATACATCAAAAGAAAGTGTGAGCAGAAGGCCCATTAATGGAAAAAAGGGGAAACATTTAACATGTGAACTTGAGATACATAAATAAAGTCATGAAAAAGAACTTTAAGGCATTAGAAAGAAATCAAATGGAATATCATTAAAAAAATAATGTATTTAATACCTTGAAGATGTGGCTACAACATTTAACTTAGAAAATCATTTTCGTTTCACTAATGTCCATCCCCAAGGGGTCATTAAAAAAAATTACCAAGGTTATTTACCAAGGTATCGTTAAAATTGTAATCCCTAGAGATTGCATAATTAACCAATGCATTGGAGAGATATCAGGGAGAACCATTAATTTGTCTTTATTATCATGTGATACACATATATCATCATCAATAATTTCATAAATAACCCATATATCATAAAATAATTGGGTTTCATTTCATAGTCATAACATTTTAAAAACTGCTTTAAAGATGTGATCTTTATGTCACTTTAAACCCACAAAAAAGGAAAGCGGGTCTCATGTATATAAATCCCAGAATTTAAAATAGAAAATTTTTATATATATGTGAATAACCCTATAGAATAAAGATTTTTGAGTATTCAATTAATAAAATAAAATAATTTGAGAAAAAGATAGAGACATTTTGAGACAAAAATTTGGAAGCATAACGACTATGTTGTAGGGTTTTAGAAAACATTGAGAAGGGAGGGGACATGGGTCAACCACTCATAAATGATCCATAAAATAGTATAGGTACAGAATATAAAGGATATAAGAATATTCTAATGAAATTTTAAGGACATACCATATGAAATGAAAAACTTCAAAGGAAGAAAAAAAATAAGATTTCTCTTATGAATAATTCGACAGCCTAACGACGCCACTTAAAACTTCAAAAAATAAATTGATGAGATTAAATAGGGTCTCTAATCATGTGAACATAAAAGTAAAGTATTATGAATATATATATCATACCCCAAGATGGGAAAAAGAAACTTGAAAGGATTGAAATGAAAATAGAACTTTGAAAATGGGAAGAGTGAAAGAATCCCTTACAAAAATTTGGTAGCCAAACAACACCACTTAAACATTATTAAAATGAATTGATGAGAGAAATAAGGGGTATATAATCATATGAACATGAAAAGGAAATTAATATGAATATAAAATAACACCCCCAACATAATAACATGGGGATAAAAAGAAATGACATAAACGAGAGTACTTGAAAAGAAAGTGAGAGGTAGGAACCCTTACCTTGAAGAGTAACTTCCAAATATCAAGGTTTGGGACCTTGGGAGGCTTTAGGGAACCTTTGGAGGACTCCTTGGGAGGTAAGGAAACCATAAATTCGTTTAGCAGGGTTTTGGAATCGAAAGGATGAGATAATGGCTTGGTATTTATAGGGGAAGTGAGGGGACAAGGTATTAATGGCCAAGGGACACCTCATTGGTGGTATTGGAAAAACCATGGGATTGCCTATGGTATTTTCCCATGGTATTGGACACTTGGGACACATCATAACTTATAATACTATTCATAATTCGATCAGAATTATTACATAATTATTACATCCTTAATGATGTCATTAAACACCTGAAACTCTAAACTGAAAATTCACTATTCACAGAAAATTCAACTTTTTCAGAAAAATCCCAAAAATTCACCTTAACCAAATATCGATTCTATGAAATCAAAAATGAGCTCCATTTTATAATTTTTTTTAAATATTTTTAATTTAATTTTTAAATAAAAAACACTATTCACCCTAAAAAACTAATACTTAACTAATAATTTCTGAAACAGTTATTTACCTATTTTATTGAATCACATTACTTAATCAAGGTGCCTAAATTATACTAATACTTTCTTTAAGTGATATTATTAATCCATTTGGTCACATTACAAATAATAAGCATAAAATCACTATTCATAATCTACTATTCACCGAAAATTAAGTTGATCTTATTAGACTCTAAATTTCTTACTGAACACATTTGCAGAAGAAATTTTTTTTGAAAATCCGTACACATCATTAATTATTTAAGGTTTACATAAATATTTTAAAATATCCTTTTTTTCAATATTCATTCCTAAGATACATCCTATATTTATCCAGTTATCTAAAAATTCACAAACTTCACCATAGGAAGAAATCACAATTTTATTCATCTCAAGGGATCACACAAAGTAGCTACAGTCTCATTACATATCCCCTTATAACACCAACATAAGACCTAAGTGTAAGGTGTGCTAAGGTGAGAGAATCTTGGGGAGGCTCGAATAACATTTACCTAGTAGTAATCTCCACTAACTTGAACTTCTCCCATAGGCAACTCCATTCAAGCTTGACACGTTGGAGTTTGGCTTGGGCTTGGTCCAAAGAGAAGCCCAAAGATGCCACCTTCTTCCCAAGCTCTGATAAGTGGAATTCATATGGTTTGAGTCTACTGGATGAAGCCATTGATTCTTCTTTCTGCATTGACCATTAACATCTATATTAAATCGTTAAGAGTAAATTAAAATAATATAAAAAAGTTTGGGTTGTTACATTCTTCCCCCCTTAAGAAATTTTTTCCCCAGAATTTTAAACCAAAGGCCTAGTCGAAAAGGTGAGGGTACTTTTGCTTCATTGTTTCCTCAGGATCCCACATCGCTTCTTCATACTTATGATTCCTCCACAATACTTTCACAAGGTGGGTAGTCTTGTTGCGTAGAACCTTGTATCTACGGTCTAAGATCTCCACTAGATGCTCCTCATAAGAGAGTTCATGTTCCAATTGTACCACCTCTGGGTTCAGTACATGCGAAGGGTTGGGTATGTACTTCCTCAAGAGAGATACATGGAAGACATCGTGAACTTGATCTAGGTTCGTTGGAAGTTCTAAACGATAGGCCACTGCTCCTATGAGATCAAGGATTTCATAGGGTCTAATGTACCTATGGCTAAGCTTCCCTTTCTTCCCAAACCAAATGAATCTCTTCCATGGAGAAATTCGAAGGAAGACTTTGTCGCCAAAACCAAACTCCAAGTCCCTTCGATGGTTGTCAGCATAGCTCTTATACTAACTCTGAACATCCTTTATGTGTTGTTGGATGGCATGAACATTTTCTGTCATCTCTTGCACAAGATCAGGCCCAAGAAGCTTCCTCTCACCAGCTTCATCCCAACAAGTAGGAGTTCTACATCGCTTTCTATACAGAGCTTCGTAGGGTGCCATCTTAATACTCTAATGGAAGCTGTTGTTGTATGAGAACTCAACTAATGGGAGTTGTTGATACCATCCACCTTTAAATTCCATTGAGCATAATCTCAGCATGTCCTCAAGTGTTTGAATAGTCCTTTTAGATTTGCCATCAGTTTGAGGATGATAGGCCGTACTAAAATTCAATTCAGTATTCAGAGCATGTTGAAGACTTCTCCAGAATTTTAATGTGAATCTTGGATCACAATCAGATATGATGGATAACATTTCCCCATGTAGCCTTAACACTTCCTTTATGTATATCTTGTAAATCTGATCCAAATAGAAATCTTCCCGAATGGAGATAAAATGGGCAGTCTTGGTGAGACGGTCCACAATAACCCATATCTCATTGTTTTCTTTAGAAGTTTTCAGGAGAACAGTGACAAAGTCCATAGTGATATTATCCCACTTCCATGCTGGTGTGGGTAGCAGTTTTAATACCCCCTTAGGAAGTTGTCGTTATGCCTTTACTTGTTGACACAACAGACACCTTGTAGTGTAATCAGCAATCTCCCTCTTCATGTTATCCCACTAATAATGATCACGAAGGTCTCTATAAATTTTAGTGCTTCCCAGATGTATAGAGAAAGTAGAGCTCTGAGCTTCATCCATCAGTTCTTTCTTTATCTCCAGAATAGATGGAACACATAGTCTTGTATGAAATTTCAATACACCTTCTTGATCAATATTGAAATAAGGAAACTTCCCATCCTTCACAGCCTCAAACTTCTCCTACAACAAAAGATCTTCTTTTTGAACCTTCTTGATCTTCTCTAGTAGTGAAGGTTGATAAATCATTTGGGATAGGGTTGATGATGTCCCTTCCCCTACAATTCCCATGTCCAGCTTTACTATATCCTTAATCAAGGGATCTCCTAGTATCCTCATTGTTGCCAGAACAACAGGGTCTTTCCTGCTTAATGCATCCACAACTTTGTTTTCTCTTACAGGGTGATAATGAATTGAACAATCATAGTCTTTAATAAGCTCCAATCATCTCATTTGTCTCATGTTCAATTATTTCTACATGGAAATATACTTTAAAATTTGGTGATCGGTGTATATATCACATTTCTACCCATAAAGATAGTTCCTCCATATCTTTAGAGAAACAAAACTACCACAAACTATAGATCATGCGTAGGATAATTCTGATCATGTTGCTTCAGCTGATGAGATGCATAGGCAATTACCTTGTCATTTTTCATGAGGACGCACCAAATAACTTTGAGAGATTCATCTCTAAAAATAACGAATCCTTCTCCGATAGAGGGTAGTGTTAACACAGGTGCAGTAACCAATCTCTTCTCCAGCTGTTAGAAACTTTCCTCACATTCCTTTGTCCAAATGAACTTAACCCCATTTTGAGTCAACCTGGTTAGTGGATTAGAAATCCATGAAAAGTTTTTCATAAACCTCCTATAATATCCTGCTAAACCAAGGAAACTACGAATCTCAGTTACTATTGTGGGTTGAGGCCACTCCTCCACAACCATTGTCTTTGTAGGGTCAACTGAGATTCCTTCATTGGTTATGATGTTCCCCAAGAAAGCCCCTTGTTGTAACCAAAACTCACACTTGCTGAACTTTCCAAAGAGCCTCTCCTTCTGCAGAGTTTGCAAAATAACCCTCAGATGATCTTCATTCTCCTCACGAATTTTTGAATATATCAAAATATCATCAATAAAAACTACCACAAAGTTATCAAGGTAGTACTTAAATACTCTATTCATCAAATACATTAAAATAGCAGGAGAATTAGTCAAGACAAAGGGCATAACAGTAAACTCATAATGCCCATATCTTGATCGGAAGACAGTCTTTAGAATATCTTCCTTCTTCACCCTCAGTTTATGATAACCAGATCGAAGATCAATCTTGGAGAAGAATTGATCCCCATGAAGTTGGTCAAATAAATCATCAATTCTTGGAAGAGGGTATTTGTTCTTCACTGTGATCCCATTCAGTTCTCTATAATCAATGCATAGCGACATTGATCCATCCTTCTTCTTTGCAAAGAGAACTGGTGCTCCCCAAGGAGACACACTCGGTCAGATAAACCCCGTCTCTAACAAGTCTTGGAGTTGTTTCTTTAACTCATCTAGCTCTCCATTTTCCATTCTATATGGAGTCTTTGATATCAGTTGAGATCCAGGTACAAGTTCAATGGAGAACTCTACCTCTCTTTCTGGGGTAGGTCCAAGTAACTCCTTAGGAAATACGTCCATGTATTCCTGAACAATCAGAACATCTTCTATTTGTATAATCCCTTTTACTTCTTCATACTCACCAATTAACTCCATAAGAAGGCTATAGGAGGTGCCTCTAGACAAGGATCAGGTCGGGATATCTCTCCTTAGAAGATAATTGTAGGCCGTTCACTCAAGACCAATGAGATTTCCTTACTTCTGCATTTGATCTTAGAATTATATCTTTGAGAGCCAGTCCATCCCTAGTATAATGTGGAATTCCATCATGATAATGACTACTAGATTTGCGATAAGATTGTGCTCACTAAAGTAAACACTAGAGTCTCTAAACACTATTGATTCATGGATAATCCCACTTGGAGTCTTGACTGAAAACTCTACCTCTAGTAGTTCGGGGATTGATTCTAATTCTTTGAAAACTTGGAGGAAATAAAGGAATGCGTAGAACCAGAATCAAAAAAAGTACTTGCTAGTTTTGAGAGGACAACAAGAGTACCTTCTACCACGTCATTTGGAGAATCAACTTCAGTTGTTGTGATAAGAAAAGCACAACCTTGCTCCCTTAGCCTTTGCTGAGGTTTATGGTGGTTCCTCTCCACTACCCTCAGATTTGGACAGTGATTAGCAAAGTGCCCAAGCTATCCACACTTGAAGAATTGTACTTCAGGTAGGTCCAGAACCATCTTTCCTCTATCGTTAGTGTTGTGGAGTTGAGGCTTCACCTCACTACGAAAATTCTGAGAAATATGGCCTTCTCTTACACACTTGTAGCACTTTCCACTTCTGATCATGTAGTTCCCCGAATGCTTCTTCCCACATTTATTACATGTGGAAAGTTGAATTTTCTTTCCACATCTTTCCTAATCAAAGATTCTTCCCAGGATTGGTTCTAGAGCTCTCTTCTTATCATTTGATTTGTGAGACCATTGTGTCTCACCAAAGTCCAGTTCGACTTTAATAGCCCTTTGAACTATTTCTTCGTAGCTATCATAGTCCCTGTTGGATAGATTCTTCCACAGATGAGGTCGTAGTCCACTAAAGAATATATCAACCTTCCCATTAGGGTCCATGACAAAGCTTTAGGTATAATGGGAAAGCCTTGTGAATTTCATCTTGTAGATTCCAATATATTCATTCACCTTCTGCTTCAGCTCAAGAAATTCTTTATCCATTATCGTTCTCATCGAATGAGGGAAATGCTTATTGAAGAATATTCCCATAAACTCTTCCCACTCCATAGCTTCCATATCTCCTCTTGGATTTGTGTTTTTGATCAGTGACCACCACTGATAAGCTTCTCCCTCTAGGAGGTAAATAGTAAGGGTGACTTTTTCTTTTTCCGCATAATAAAGTTCAGAAAAGATATTCTCTATAGAGCTGATCCATTGCTCAGCAATCAATGGGTCAGTCGATCCACTGAAGGTTGGTGGTCGTTGGTGCATAAAGGACTCAATAGAATGTTGTTCCCTTCATGGTGAGATCGACCTCTCAGCTTGATTCATGTTATTACTCATAACTTGAGTCAGTTGGTTCATTATTCACATGAATTTTTCCATTCCCGCTTCCATCGGAGGGCCGTCAGCACATGGTACATTGCGGTCACCATTTTCACGGTTCCTCCTATTTACCGCCATTTTCTAAAATAATAAAATCTTAGTAAGAAACTTGTTTCATTTAAAAATATTTTAACAATCAAGGATTCTACATCTTAAAACTTCATGCTTAAACAATTATATTTCTCTATAATTCCTTTATAATGATTTATAAAAAGCATGCGATTAACCAAAAATATCCCATGGGAGGGTCGTAACCAAGAGTGAAGCAAGGCCCATTGTCATGCACCAATTCCCATTCGAGTCTAGCTCAATGCGGTGTTTTCAGGTTTTACCCCTATGTACATCTGTGCTAGAGCCACCTCTACCTGCTCGTATCCAGACAAGGATGTACTTGTTTGATAAACCACTTACTCAATACTCACCAAAATACCAGAAAGTTTTCCCTATATTTAGACTTTTCTATAGGGTTCTTCCTAAAGTTTTAATAGCCTAATTTCAATAATTAACTAAACCTTCCCTTGATAGAAACTATGACATCCCACCTTTTTCATTACATAAACTCTCATTACATTATACAAAACTGAGGATCTTTAATTTTTAGTGTCTTGGAAACCAGGAAATTAATACATGAAAACATAAAACATTCTTCTTAAAGACTTGAAAGGATTATCCTTATGTTCATCCTAGGTTAATTACTACATCTCATAACCTGGGGACATACATCAAAAGAAAGGGTGAGCAGAAGGCATAGTAAGGGAAACAATGGGAAACATTTAACATGTGAACTTGAGATACATCAATAAAGTCATAAAAAATAACTTTAAGGCACGAGAAAGAAATCACATAGCATATCATAAAAAAATAATGTATTTCATAACTTGAAGATATGGCTACAACATTTAACTTAGACAATCATTCCCGTTTCACCAAGGTCCATCCCGAAGGCGTCATTAAATTTTTTTACCAAGGTTATTCACCAAGGTATTGTTAAAATTTTAATCCCTAGAGATTACATCATCACCCAATGCATTGGAGAGATATCAGGGAACACCCTTAATTTTTCTTTATTATCATGTGATCCAAATATATCATCATCAATAATTTTATAAATAATCCATATAGAATAAAATAAATGGGTTTTTTTCATAGTCATAACTTTTTAAAAACAGCTTTAAAGATGTGATCTTTATGTCATTTTAAACCCCCAGAAAAGGAAAGCGGGTCTCATGTATCTAAATCCCAGAATTTAAAATAGAAAATTTTGATATATATGTGAATAAACCTATATAATAAAGAGTTTTTAGTATTCACTTAATAAAATAAAATAATTTTAGAAAAAGAGAGAGACATTTTGAGACGAAAATTTGGCATCATAACGGCTATGTTACAGGGTTTTAGAAAATATTGAAAAGGGAGGGGACATGGGTCAACCACTAATAAATGATCCATAAAACATTAAAGGGACATAATATAAAAGATATAAGAACATGTTAATGAAATTTTAATGACATACCATATGAAATGAAAAACTTGAAAGGAAGACAAAAATAAGATTTCTCTTAGGAAAAATTCGGCAGCCTAACATCGTCACTTAAAACATAAAAAAATTAATTGATGAGATTAAATAGGGTATCTAATCATGTGAACATAAAAGGATAGTATGATGAATATAGAAATCATACCCCAACATGTGAAAAAGGAACTTTAAAGACTTGACATGAAAATAGAACTTTGAAAATGGGAAGAGTGAAAGAATCACTTACAAAAATTCGGCAGCCTAATATCGCCACTTAAACATTATTAAAATGAATTGATGAGAGAAATAGGGGGTATCTCATCATATTAAAATTAAAAGGACAGTAATATTAATATAAAATAACACCCCTAAAATAATAACATGGGGCTAAAAAGAAATGACATAAACGAGAGTACTTGAAAAGAAAGTGGGAGGTAGGATCCCTTACCTTGAAGAGTAACTTTGAAATCTATAAGTTTGGGACCTTGGGAGGCTTGAGGGAACCTTGGGAGGACTACTTGTGAGGTAAGGAGACCATAACTTCGTTGAGGAGGGTTTTGGAATCAAAATGATGAGATAATGGCTTGGTATTTATAGGGGAAGTGAGGGGACAAGGCATTAATGGCCAAGGGACATCTCATTGGTGGTATTGGAAAAACCATGGGCTTGCCCATGGTATTTGCCCATGGTATTGGACACTTGGGACACCTCATTCCTTATAATACTATTCATAAGTCGACTAAAATTATTACATAATTATTACATCCTTAATGATGTCATTAAACACCCGAAACTCTAAACTGAAAATTCACTATTCACTGAAAATTCAACTTTTTCAGAAAAATCCCAAAAATTCACCTTTACACAATATTGATTCTTTGAATTCAAAAATGAGATAAATTTTATAAAAATAATTTTTTAAATAATTTTAATTTAATTTGTAAATAAAAAACACTATTCTCCTGAAAAAACAAATACTTAACTAATAATTTCTGAAACAGTTATTTACCTATTTTATTGAATCACATTACTTAATCAAGGTTCCTAAATTATACTAATACTTTATTTAAGTGATATTACTAATCCATTTGGTCACATTACTAATCCTAAGCATAAAATCACTATTCATAATTTACTATTCACCAAAAATTAATTTGATCTTATTAGACTCTAAATTTCTTACTGAACACATATGAAGAAGACCATTTTTTTGAAAATCCTTAAACATCATTAATTATTTAAGGTTTACATAATTTTTTTAAAATATCATTTTTTCAAAATTCATTCATAAGATACATCCTATATTTATCCAGACATCTGAAAATTCAGAAACTACACCATAGGAAGAAATCACAATTTTATTTATGTCAAGGGATTACACAAAGTAGCTACAGTCTTGTTACATAGCCCCTTATAACACTGGCATAAGACCTAAGTGTAAGGTGTGCTAAGGTGAGAGAATCTTGGGGAGGCTTGGATAACATTTCCCTAGTAGTAATCTCCACTAACTTGAAATTCTCCCGTAGGCAACTCCGTTCAAGCTTGACATGCTGGAGTTCGGCTTGGGCTTGGTCCAAAGCAAAGCCCAAAGATGCCACCTCCTTCCCAAGCTCTGATAAGTGGGATTCATAAGGTTCGAGTCTACTAGGTGAAGCCATCGATTCTTCTTTCTGCATTTACCATTAAAAACTCTATTAAATTGTTAAGAGTAAATTAAAATACTATAAAAAATTTGGGTAGTTACACCATACATATATATAAACTAATTTTCAGGTCAGTTAGAGTGGGATGAAGATCAAGATGGTTACTACTAGCTTGTGGGTTTTGTAGGAGATATTTGGGCTTTGTGGTCACCATCGTCTTTACTTTTTTTTGGTACTTATAGTTTTCACTTTAGTTGTAGTAGTTATTTCATGTCATTACATATGTTCACTTGAGTTTTCTTTTATACTGTAGTCTGATAAAAAGTTGGTTGTTGTCTATATTACCTATCTCTTTTGTACGTGTTATCTTAGAGGGTAATGCCTCTCATCTGTGTGTTTATTATAACCTTGATTCTAGTCACCAACTTAGGGCCTAATGGGAGTAGGAATCGAGTGTCACAATCTCTCTTCTCCCATTTTTGGCTCAATAGGGGTATAATTTTTGGGGAGGGTGTCATGGAATCATTCTCCACCAATGCGACACCTCTCACTACACTAGACTCACTCTGCATCTAGCTTCACACATGATAACCCCAGAAATATATCCCATCTATCCACCTTGTCATGTAGTCACGTTGTCTCCACCACTATCCACCCTGATCCAGTTTCCTACTGGACTAGTATTCCTTTGCTTACAACTGCCCCACCTTAAATTGTCCCATCCATATCTGCAGGCACTTCCCCCTCCTCTTTGTATGCTGTTTATGCCTCATCTTGGACGCAAACCGCTGCTCCCGGTCACCGCACCCCATGCCTCCCGCTCTCTGATTAGAATAAGTGATCTTAACTTAAAGCTTTCCTATATTAGTGGTATCCCACTATGGCCTCTAATTTCATCCCTACCTCATTACTACTCCACACTCAAGCCTCCATTTTTCTTTTCCATGATCGACCATCCGTGCACAGAACCCACCACACGGTGCCTCGCCAGCTGACCAATGGTCTAGTCTAGTCCTCTTGACCTAGCCTAGAAGTGGTTCAGTCCCTTCCTGACTTGACCAACCCATTTTGTGTTAGGAATTGGCTCTAAAACCCCTTTCATGGGTTTTACGGGCTAGTCGAGCACTAAGGAAAAAATATTACAATTATTTATGGAATAAAATTAATTTAAAATTCCAATATAAGTAAAAATTATCATCAGAATAATAATAATTTAATTTTTGGGATTGTGTAAAAATTTTATTTTATTTTAAAATATCAAATGAATTATTTTAATTAATTTAATTTTATCTCCATATATTTATTGAAAAGTTAATTTTTCTTATGTATTTAAATTGTTTGTCAGCTGATCTTGAGAATGGGATGAATAATTTATGTTTAAATTTTAATTTATTTAATTATTTATTGTAATTTCATGTTTGGCATGTAATAATTAAATTTATTTTGATCGTATGTGTATCATCTTTTACTTGTTTAATATGTATGAGGGTATGCATGTCCACGTGAGGTGTATTGAATGTGTATTACACATTTTTGATACCTCTCACCTGTATGTGAGTATTTATTTATTACAATTAGGGTATTTTATGATGTGGAACACATTGATATGAGGTGGTATTCTAGATGAGATGATGATACATTGGACCGGGGTGTGATCTGCGATATGAATCAGAGATGACTTACGTAATTTACAACTAGGGTCATGATTGATCCATTAATAATAAATGGATCAACCAATATCAAATTATCAAGATAAGTCATGTTGTTTATTTAATTTATTAATTATTTATTATTTTATAAATATAAAATGCTACACAATCACATAAAATAATAAACAAATAATACATATATTAAAATTGGAATCAAACACGATGAATGTTTTCTATTTATTGTATGGTAGAGATTTCAGTTAAATCACATAGTATAAGCATGAAAGATATAAAATTAATAAATTCATTAATAAATAATAAAAACACTCAAAGAAATATTTTTTCATAATTTCTTCCTTCATTTTAATTTGAACAAAACCGGGTGTATGAGGTGCTCTTCTACCCTAATTGACGGGGCCTCACACTACTGGGGAGTTATTATAAAAGAAATGGGTTGAATTAACTAAATATATAATAAAATTTGTATCCACATATATCTTTTTATATCTTTATAGGTGATCAATTGAGTAAATAAAATTAATTATTTCTAGAAGTTGGGACTTCACTAAATAGTTCAAGGAGCTGTGAGTTGATGTGGTTGGACAGTCAAACACCTACCTTGAAAATCTTCAAGTAGTTGCGTAGTCATAAAATAGACTATGAGAATAGGTTTTAGGTATCCTTAACAATAATATAATCTAGTGATCATGTATTTTGAATCTAGTAGTGGGGGCTACTAGAGTTCAATTAAATCATGGGGGATATTTAATGAATTAATCGAGAATGTATAATCAGTAATATTGAAAGAAGTAATAATATTATTAAGTGTTATTTTATAGAAAAATGTAAATTAATACCATATATACACTTCAATTAACATGGTAATAAAACTTCCCCTCATTGGAATGAATTTCCAATAGTAGTACACGTGCTTGAACAATGTACTACGATGAATGCAAATTATAAGTGCGGGACTCCCCACTACCTATTGAGCCCCATCAGGAAGAAAGGGTGAGAAAGATTCTTATAAGATACACATGTATATCACATTTTGTGTTTAAATCATAATTATATCATCAAAATCCAATTTTAGTTGTGTATATATCATCAAAGCATGAATGACTTCACATGTTTTCTCATCTCTGAACAGTCTTCAAGGAGAAAGTGAAGTAAGATGTAAATGAGGTGCTTATTATACTGAATTTGTGTAAATAAAAATATGGATAATGATATTTTAATACATACCTTTATAATAAATTTATCATCCATTTTATCCAGTTTTTTAAGATTAAAAAAGGAACAATATAGAGAAAAATGCTTCATTAGCTTTTAAGTAAGGATCACTAAGTAGATAATAACTTGAAGAAATATCAATATTTAGTTCTTATGGTGAATAAGGTGAAAGAAAAAAAATAAGCAATGGATATTGTGATTCCAAAGGAATATTTAGAATATACTTCAATGAAAAGAGGTAGATCAACATATAAGAGGATATTTTCTTCGCATGTCATGAGATAAGTCACTGAATGTTTAAATGTTATAAACTAAACTAAAGAAGTAAGTAGTCACTTCTTCTTCAAGCATATTAATAAATTATAAGTGATGTTTCTATTGTACTCATTGGGCATTAAATACAATATGACTTTCACATACGTGTATTTAAATACAGAAACCAAGTAAGAAAATAAATGTTACAATAAGTATGGTGAATTATCTAAGTTGATGAGAAAACGTGATTCTTATGTCAGTGGTGAGAAGTAAACAACTTTTAATTTTCTTGTTTTATGATTCTAGTTGAAATTTTATTGATTATTACCAAACAAAAATTATCTCACATGTCAATTGGACACAAGGATATATTATTTCATTTTGGAATGAATATTGTTTATGGTGTATAATACTCAACTAATAGTTCATTAATGCTTGAATCATTGGAAATGATTGATGAATATAAAATGTAACTCATTTATACCCAATTTTGGTAAGATAATTATTTGTCTAGTAACACTATAAGTAATTGTGATGGATATAACCAACATAATTTTTAGACTCTTCAGAGTTACATACCTTAGGTATTATCAACACATTTACTTACTTTTGGAAAATAGAACCTTTAGAAACAAAGGTAAGACATAAGTCTTTTGGAATTTGTTCAGCAAGAGAGTGTGAATTATTACAAGGTTAATCTAGAGGTAAATTCATATAATTGAAAGGATTAATTTATGTTTTTTAAGGAATGTAAGAGTAAAGTATGAAGTATTCATAGTTAGAATATATGAGATACTTTGGGCTCGTGTTCTAAAAAATATCTTAACCAAGAATTCATTGGTCTTGAAATGTACCATGGACTAATTCCTAAATACACATTTACTTATAAACATAAATGTTGTGATGTTAGTAAAGAGGATTGATGATGGGTATTTTATTCAAACAATTATTAATAAAATATAACCTGGAGTAATTCATAAACACACATTTCATTATACACATCAGAGTTATAATGAAAGTAAAAGGAGAATCAATTTTTAGATTTATATTAAATGAAAAAAAATTCCATTATTTTCGAGACATGCTTCATAAATAAAGGTGTTTTCCTATAAAAATATGACAAATATAATGAAAAATGGATATCATATGAGTTATAGTATGATATAAATACGTCAATTTCATAAACAAATGTCTTTATATGCAAGGTGTTTGTTTGGATATTAACAAACTTGCATCAAGAAAAAAACAATGTGCATCTAATGTAATTATCCAAAATTTTTATAAGGATATTATATAAATCCCTAAGGTAGAAAAGTTATAGTAAATTGAAATACTATATTTCAATAAAAAGGGTTCGCATCTCTATTCTGGATAGTGGGAGTAAGATTTACTTAGATCTAATTAATGTCACATATACAAAAATAGTTGTCATGGAAAAAAGTTACATAAGAGCTTATGGAAAAGGAATGCTCTAAATACACATACTGTGTTAGAAGGATAAAACCGTTGTAATGGTTTTAAATTCACCATATATGGTGATACATCATTCAATGAGAATAATGAATCCTAAAATTAAGAAGTAAATGGAAACAATCTAATGTTTATAAGCTCAATTAAAATTAAATGATGGATTCCATGTATCAAATTAATGGTGTAGATTATTTTAAAATATTTGTGGATATTAAAGAGAAACAATACATGGGTGGTATAAGAATGGAACCAATAAGGCACAATTAGTTATATCAAGCTATCATTCCTGAATCCATTAGAATTTTCTAATTTTCATAGCTACATTATATGATCATTATATTGGGTATTGGATGTAATGACCACCAATATTGGAAGGTGTCTATACGGTGCAACCAAAAAGGGTTAGTGACACCAAATAATTTCAATAAGGGGTAAAAGTTACTGAATTCCATTTTTAGATTGAAGTAAGAAACTAGATCATAGAATATTCATTTGGAATGAATTTTTTCTATGTGTATTCAAAAGTATAGTGGGAGCTTCACAGTTTTCCAAATAATATATGTTCGATAACATATAGAAATACATTTATTTGTCTTATAATTAATTAATACTAGAATGAAATTAACTCCCCAAAGATTGAATTAAAGTAGAAAACTAAACTCTAGGGAATGAGATCAACTGAGGTAGATTGAATGGGTTTCTTTAACCAAGTCAACATACATATACTGAAAAGGTATTGAAAAATATAAGCTGGAAAAATTCTAGAGATAATTTTTACCAGCATCAGATGGAATAAATATCTCCAAGAAGACGTTCATAGGGAATTGGAGGAGATTAAAGATTTGAATAAAATTAAATAAGTTTTTATAATGGATCTATCATATATTCCATGTTATGAAATATATATGATATTTCCAATATATACTTAATTTTAGGAAAATGTCAGTTATATCTAGGAGAACTTCATGGCGGGAGCAGTTAGAACTATCCAATTTCACTTAAGAAAGTAAAAAAGAAATGTACCTAGTTTTAGGAGAGGAAGGGATACTAGTGATACATAGATAAAAAATAGTATTCCTATAGATCAATATGATATAATATCAAAGTCAAGCTAAGTTAATGAGTAGGATAATCTAATTCAATCGAATGGTATCCATATTTTATAAATAATGAGTGTGTTGAGACTTTTTTGGAAGCTAAATAAGTAGTGTATAATACAAAATGATGCGTTACAATTCTTGGGATATCACTTAGTAAGTAAAGTTTTATTATATTATAAATTATGATAATCCAACTACTGGTACTGGCCAACATGTCAAGTTTTTAACAGTGGAAAAAAGAAATATACTAAGGCATATCATCTCTTGATGAGACTTACTAAAGGGTGTGATGTAATAGATAGTATAAAAGCCATGTAACCAAGAAGTTTTAGGCCTAATGACTAAATCCATAACTCAATATATTCATAATCTTATAATGTGATAGCTAATAAGTTTCGTTCATATATTTTCTCTTATGTAAGTGGGAGATTTGAAAGAGTGGGTACCCTATAAACAGTTGGAACATTAATTTTTTATGGCCTAATCATGTATACAATAATTTATCCATGATTTAAAATTACCATAATAATTTTGATATTTTTTCATCCACTATTTATATGATAATTTCATTATATTCTTTATCGTATCAAAAGGTAATATCAATTTCTAGTCTATAATGAGAACCTCAAGATACTATAAAATTAATATTATTCATTTTTCCTGTGGTCTAGATGCCTCATATTGACTTGACACAGATCATGTTTTATTATTATGGGTTGGGGGATCATAATAATTAATAATTATTTTTATGAAGTTCACAATTGGTGATCTTGATTAGATGAGATCATAAGGATGGAGCTGCTAATTGGAAAACCACACATTTTAGTTGCCATTGTTAGTTCCTATCTATGAACACATGTAGTGGTCTCCTAACTTGATAGTATTATCAGTGCATATTATTTGATGATGTAATTTGATACAAGGAAAAAACTATGGCATTGAATTCCTGGTGAGGTTTCTTGCATTGAGTGCATCACTGGAAGTATGACATTGATTGAATAATCAGGATATAATTTGACACTTCCAAAAAGAAGTTAAATCATGGGCCTAGATGAATAGGATGGTAGTACCTCCATTAAATCCATAGACATGGTAAAAGAAGGTAAGTTCATCCATTTGGGTCAATGTGTAATAAAGAAAGAATGGATGATGACATTAAGTGTGCATCCTAATTTATGAGATATCATGAGATAAAGAGATAATATTACATAGTGTTTGTTTATAGGAAAGGTTGTCATTTCTATGAATTTTCATTATCACTTTTGGGGGACTTAATGGGATGTTAGACTCTACTCCTGGTCTGGAAAAAATATTCTCTATTATCGGGATAAGGTTCTAGATGGTTACACACTTAACATATTCAAAAGTCTTCCCTATTTAGATGATTAGGAGTATAGGAAATGGTGGGCCCCACCATGGGCCCGGTAATTGTTTGATCATATACAATCACCATGAAATAGATAAATTCATATTATTTGAGTTTATAATAATTTTTATTTAAATTATTTATTATTTTTATTTACAAATATTAAATTAAATACATGGAAAAATATTTCATAAATGAATACTTTTTTAATATTAAAGGTTCATTTAATAGTTATTGGAATATCAATTATGATTTAGTAGATCATTTTTATCCCATAAAATATTTATTATATTATGTAATAAATATCCATGGGGCTGAGATCCATTTTTGAGTATTTAGAAACTCACTACAAAGGAGGAGGAGGATCTCATGAATGAGACTATTCACTACAAAATTATTGAGAGACTCTCTATCCTCTCCTACTTCTTAGTGAGATAAATGACTGATTTGAGATTCTGATTTGAGTTCTCCTTCATGGATTGAAGGATATTCATTACATTGATCATCGAGACGTTGAAGTCTTCTTCATATCTCCACAGTTGGACCTATAATTCAATGATCAATGCACCCATAGGATTTTTGAAGTGTGTGTGGATTATCTAGAGGGATCCAAATTAAGTTACTTCTTATATTTAATTTCTATTGTTAAAATCTTCACATTGGATCCTTGATCCTTTTTATTATGCTATGATACACCAGTGACAATGTAGTCACATCGATAACTAGTAATTTTTTTTAAATCCCTGACTCATATGCTTCCATTTCTCACCCTGATACCATTAGCTGGAAGGAACCAAAGTTGGATCTCTATAGATCAACCAAACATGCTTTGAATGTCAATGAGAATGTCAATAATTAAAATTTGAGATCTATCATAAAGATCCGATGAAGAATTTGACATATCAGTAATCACCGCTATGCCAATCCTTCGATCCATGAAAATTAAATTGGATCAGCTGCTTCTCTCTCAAGGATGCGGGTTATATGAGAGAGAGGTTCTCACATTCATGTAGTAAATAGTAACCCGAATGAGAGACTCCTCAAACTTATATAATAAGTTATAAAATATTTGGAAATGGATCCTCAACCCTCGAATATGTTTTACCTACCAAATAATTCATAAATGATATCTTATGAATATTTTACTAAGTAATAAACATTATTTATATTTTTATCACTTTTTTATAATATAATAAATATACTATGTGATAAAATAAAGTTTTTAAATTGAATCGTTATTCCCAAGAATATTAAATTAACTTTGAATATTAAAATAATATTTGTTTGTTAAATATTTTCCCATGTATTAACTTAGTATCTTGTGAATATCTTCAATAAAAAAATTCAATACAAACTACTTCAAAATTTAATAATATGAATTTATTTATTTTTTGATGATTCAAATTCAGACATTAACTTAGACCCTGTTGTGAGGTCCACATTGTCATAAAATCATATTCATTATACTAGGTTAGAATTTTGAATATTCTAAGTGTGTGACCCTCTAGGAAATTATATTGATAGTAGTGAATACTATTCATAAACCAGGAATAGTTTATAGGAACACATAAAATCCATAAAATAAATAAGTAAAATTCCTAGCTATGACTACCTTTCCTACAAACACACATAGTATAATATTAATTTCTTTGTCACACAATGAATAATAAACCAGGAAGAACACATTGTGTCATCATCATTTCTTGATTTATTATTTTTTGACCTTACCAGATGGACTTACCTTCTTTTTCCATGGTCATGGATTCAGTGAAGTTACTATCTTCCTAATTTAATATGCCATAGATATAAATTCGTTTTAGAAGCAAACAAGTCTTTATTGATTATTGAATCAATTTCATACCATTGATGGTGAACCCAATGAAAGCTACATCATCGTGATATAAATTTCAAAGTTTTCACCTTGAATCAATTTATATAATCAAATGGTATTCCTTGATAATAATCCCAAGTTAAGAGACCATTACATGTGTTCATAGATAGTAACTAACAATAACACCTGAAATAATTGGTGTCCCTCTACATAGTTATGTTCTCATGTTCTCATCTACTTGAAATCACCAAGTGTGAACTTAATGAGAGGAAGTCTCAATGATTATGAGCACACAAGACATAATGGTCACACATCATCTTCATATTTTCATCATGACATTTATGGACCATAGAACATAATTTTAAGATTACTTTCATGGTATCTCTAGGTTCTCATTACAGCTTGGGAACTAATATAAACTTTTCACAAGCAACATAATCCTAGGAAATTAACAAATAAATAGTGAAAAGCAAAATATTAAAAATATAATGGGAAGAATACATCATGAATATCTCACTGTATATATGATATGATAGTTAAAAATTATTGTTCAAGTTAGTTCTAGGGTACCCATTTTTACAACACATTATAAGGTTTCACATTGGCATAAATATTTGAGATAAAAATGAATGGATATGTATATCAATATAAAAGGATAGTAAGAAAAGTAATAAAATATTTAGGTTAAAAATACATGAAAATGATTTTAAATAGGATTAATCAAAGAGTGTGAATCTAAAGAGAAGTATTGAGATAGATTCTCCTTACCTTAGGTCACATTTTGTTTTTACACATTTATGCCTAATTTGTAATAAAATAATTTTATTAAAACACTAATACAAAAGTTTATTCAATTTTTTTATGTTATTATTAATAAATTATAACAATTATAATATATTTATTAGTATTTTTTGTTAATGATGAATTGGATCAATGACATGTTTTTTTGAATTACCTCATTTTCATTTTGTATTTATCATTTTGATTATATATATATTTTTAGCATTAAATCTATAAGCATATAATTTTATAAAATAAAATTAAAAACATAATATATAGTCTACACTATTCATCCATGTGGGCGGTGATAAGTAAATCATTAAAAACTTCCTTGTAGGTATATGAAACAAACCATTAACATGACGTGTTAAAAGTAGTGTAGAGCGATTGTATATATACATTAAAAAAATAAAATAGTTATAACATATCATAATAACATTAATATATTATATAATTATAAATTAAATAGTTTAGGAAGGTATATAAAGAAAATATATTGAGATATTATAAAGAATAATAGAAAAAAATGAAAATAGAGGATCACGAGGTTACCTCTTCATTGAAGTTTTACTAATTTTCTATCAAACTAAATCCCCAGAAGATTGGGGTTTGATGACCCTAGAATATCTCTAAGTTTCTAAGGATATATAGGATGATGGAATTGGGAAAATATTAGGTATTTATAAGAGGATGGAAATTTATTTTTTAATGGAAGGGAGATGGAGTATTTATCCTTGGGGGTATTTTTGGGTACAAATTTTAAATAAATTATTATTTCTAGGGTACAAATTTCAATAGGGTTATGTTTTACATTATGAACTATATTTGTCTAAAAATTTAAGTTTTTAGGAATTTAAATCCATTTATACACAAATTTTTTTATTTTATATAAAAGGAAAGAAGAAAGAAGAAAAAATTGTTTTTTATGATATAAATTATACTTTTAGACTTTGGAAATTACTCTCTAGTTTTACAATTTAAATTTATTATTATTAAATATATTATTTATATTTTTAAATATTTTTTTGTCTGAGAAACTCATTCTAGAATTTATTTTATCATTAAAACATCATGAATGATGTAATTAAAACAAACCATTAATGTAAAAACTTATTTTTACTATTCACCTTAAAATTTAAGTTTTTTAAAAAATTTAAAACACTTCACCCCTGGAAACTTTTAATGGGGTGTTTTAAAAAATTAAATTAATCTTATCAAATTGATTTTATTACATAGGTAATTTTAATATCTAATATGAAAATTATGGTTTTTTACAAAATATGTTAAAATAAAATTTATTAAAAATATACATATATATTCTTTAAGTTTATAATTTGAATATTTATTTTTGTAATTATAATTTTATACATACTTAATATATTCATATTAAACATTATTTATAAATAATTTAAATATTCCAATGGTCAAGTTACTATTTTAATAGTAAGGTTACTTTTCTCAATGGCTATATTACTATTCCTCAAGGTTAGTTTTACTATTTGAAAGGTCATATTAGTTTTATAATTCTTATAAATACCTCATATTTAATTTATTTATCATTCATTTTAATTACTCTCAAAGTTCTATATTCTTCATTTTCAAAATGCTTATTGGATTACTAATATTTTTTATGTGTTGTTTGCAGGTGTGATAATATTAAGAGATCAAAATGAAGAAATTGTTTATATTCTAGTTGATTTTTTTATTATTTATCCCATTTTAATATTTTCAATTTTATGGGGTATATTTATCTATGGTATGTAATGATATTTTATGGATGAGATAAAATAGTTTTGGTTTATTTTACATGGTCCATGAGTTTTATTATATATCTTATACCTAAATATAAAACACACACACACATATATATATAAATAGAAAATATCATATTGAAAAGTTTGTGCCATTACATTATATCCCCCTTTATAAATTTCATCCTCAAAATTTAACCCATATCCTAAATTTAGAATAGATTAGGATACTTCTATTTCATTGAATCTTCATGTTTTATATTTCCTCTTTATACTCATAGTTTTACCAAAGTATTTTGAGACAATGAGTTGTCTTGTTACACAAAATTTTCTCTCTACATTTCAATATCTTCACTAGTATCTACATATAAGAGAAGTCATTATTCAGTTGTAGAACCTCAATATAAAATACACATGGGAGATCACACATATACTTCCTTAGGAGAGATACATGGAAAAAATCATGGAATAGAGCTAGTTTTGGTGGATGTTCTAGCCGATAGGCCATATATCCTGTGAGATCAAGGATCTCAAAGGGGCTAATGTACCTCAGGTTGATATTTCACTAATTTAAAAACTACATTAATATATTCCAAAGTAATATTATAAGGAATACTTTATCTATAACTTCTAACTCTAAGAATATTTTATATTTTTCAATATAGATCTTTTTTCAACTCTAATCAACCTTAAAATATTATTTGATGGCTAAAAATATCTCAATCATAACTTGAAAAATTTTAGGTCCAAGCATCTTCTATTAAAAAATTTCATCCCAACATATAAGGGTGATACATCACTTCTCGTATAGAGATTCATACATGTACATCTGAATACATGAGTAGAAAATTTTGTTGTATGAGAATGTAACAATATAAGACGTTGATCATAATATCTAAAGTATATAAATAAATCCCTCAGTATGACTTTGAGTGTTATAATGTTCCTTTTAGTTTGGACATCATTCGGTGGGTGATAGTTTGAACTAAAGTTTAACCCAGTATTCAAGGCATTTTAAAGACTCCAAAACATTGAGGTGAACCTTAGATATCAGTTGTATATGATAAAATTGGTTCCCCATATATCCTTTATAATTCCTTTACATATTTTATGGAATGTTTATTAAGTGATGAATCTTCCCAAATTGTTATGATGTGGTTAGTATTGGTGAGTCGATCCACAAAAACCCATATGGTGTTGGGTAATTTAGATGTCTTTAGAAGACCCATAAAAAAATACATAGTGATGTTCTCATATTTCTATAGTGATATGGGTAATGTTTGAATCATTCCTTTGGACCTATGATTCTATTATTTTAATTTATAACATACGAATCACTTTGCGGTGTACTCATTAATCTCCTTCTTCAAGTTGTCCCATTGTAAGTTTTCATAAAGATATCGATACATCTATGTACTTCTACGATGGATGGAGAATGGTGATCTATGTGAATCATATAATAAATCTTTCTTTATCTTTGGTGATGATGAAATAAAACTACTAGTTCCAAACTGAGTGAATTCATCTTTTTTTTTTCATGTTAAATTTATGAATATTACCTTCCATTGTTCCTCTTATATTATTTTGAAGATCTAAATAATCCCTATATGCCTTCTTGATCTTCTCTTGGATAAATGGTTAGGAAATCACTTGGGAAAGTTAATATTTCTTCCCTACCTTTATGATTTCTAGATCCATCCTTTTCATATCCATGAAGATGGGGAATTTCTCAATCCTCATTCTGGATAAGGTAGTAGAATAATTTTTTATAAGAGCATCGAATGCCTTATTCACCTTTCTAGATGGCAGTGAATTAATAAATCATAGTACTTGATTAAATCTAAAAATATTGATTAACATATGTTCAAATCATTATTTTTGTAATATATACTTTAAAATCTTGTTAAAATATATATTTCACACTTCTCTCGATAGAGGTAGTGTCTCTAAATATTCAATGCATGGTTACACTAATGCTTGTTCTATCCAGTAATAAAATGAGTTATGATAGGATTTAAGGTCCCTATGATGAAATAAAGTCATGTTAACATTTTTTTATCATTCAAGAATAAAAAGTTTATATTGGATTTTAAGGATCTCTAGTAACAATTAAATTTTATTTTGTAGTTTTATATCATCTAGGACGGTAAAAGGTTATGGTGAAGTTTATGGTTCATTATAAATATATAAAGTTTACATGGTAGTTTTTAATCATATAATAAGGCTAATATTTATAAAGAGTTTTAAGATCCCCAAGAAAAACATTAAGGTTATGTTATATATGTGTTCCAACCCAGAAGGCGAAGGGTTTGTGGGGGTTTAAAGTCTCTTGGAAATTCTTAAACATTACTTTGGATTTTTGTTGCATACATTTAGTTGAAAGGTTATGTTGGGGTATAATGTACCCCAAGTATACTTAAATATTACATTGTAGTTTTATTTTTACCCAAGAAGATGGTGGATTACAATGGGGTTTAAGGCCCCCTAGGAAGACTCAAATGTTAAGCTTGTTCTTAATGTCATAACTAAAATAAAATTGTGTTATAGTGGTGTTTAATGTTTTTCATTACATTATACTAATATGTATTAGGATCCTAGAGGATTCAATGATATGGGTAGTGAATCAGTGAAATAATTTCTTATTGTTTTGATTTTCCTTCTTCTCAAGTACTAACTTTTTATGACTTTAATAACTTAATTTATTTACTAAAATCTATAAAAAGAAATTATATTAGTCATGACAATTTATAAGGTTCACCAGTCAATATGAATGGTAACATCTATGGAATGATCCATAAAACTCGTGATCACATTATCTACTACAATCATCATGGATACAAATAGTATTCATTACCTTGAACTTTATGACAATATAATATCTCTAAATTAATATAATGTGGACCCCCAAAATAGTAATGAAACTATTTAAGTGTTATAAGAAAATGAGTTTTAATCTCAAAGTAGAAACTCCATTATGTTGTAATTAGTATAAACTCTACTTAAATTCTTTTCATACTAAATTATTAAATAAAAATAATGAGTGAACTCTATCATTGACAAAAAAAATATTCTTACCTTGTTCTCTAATATATCAAGTTAAATTAACAATACTTTTAACTTCAATCAATATGAAAAATCCCAGAAATTTACTACACACACCATAATACCCCTTATCTTCATTGAGAATTACTTCAATATTCAAATTTGAGTATATCAACTACAATAAAAGATTTGATAAATATCATATGAATTCATTCACTCTCTTGGGAATCTTATTCCTCTTAATTCACTATTATAGAAACACTAATTCACACAAAACATTTATTTCCTATACCATGAATTCCATATTTAAATTTGGAATTACAAATTCAAAAACCATTAACTGACTTCACCTCCAAACATTGTCAACTTTAATTTCAGAACTATGATCAAACAAGACCTTATTATCAACTTTTATATTATAAATAAATGTTATGGATCCTTATTTAATATCCTATGTGACATGAACACATACAAACCTATAAATCACTTGAAACATCACTTTTAAATAGACTATAGTGTTGTGAGATAGATACCACAATTTTTTTTTATCTTAAATCACCCAACTTATTGGAAACTATCTTGAAATTATGATAAATTTTAACTAACCGTGACATTTTTTATTCCCTTTTCCCTAAAAATAACACTATGAATAGTTCTTAAATGTGTTTTTGAGAACAAAAACATCAAATATGGGACAACAACTATAATGTATTTACCATGTAACAGAAAATTCAATATTTTTCTTTCCCATCCAAAGACTATGTTCATTTTAGTTATAAACATGATTTAGTTAGGGTTCCCTATAGTGAATATAACTTTTTATATAAACCACATTCATCATTCCATCCATTTTCTAATCCTCCACAAGTTACTTTTATCAGGGCATAAACCATGGTGTGTTTTTATTAAAACCATGGTATGTTTTACTTACCTAAACTTCAAAAATCTTCAAAATTGATAATTCATCTTCAATATTATTCCATCAAAATCCATCACTCCAAAAAATCTATAAATAATATCATTAAAATATTACTTCATATATGTATTTATTTTAAAGAAGTGTTGACATGAATTGATATTTTCTTCAAATTAAATCTGACATACTAATGAATCAATACAAAATCTAAGCACCCTCATGAAATACTTCTATTCCTTCAATATTATCCAAACATAAAATATTATTTCAATGGAATAATAAATCTTTACCATTGGAATTTATTATCATCCATTAAATATAATTATCCTTCAAGATAATACATATCATTATTATCAAAGATATATTATTAAATCAATTCAATATTAAAGTAGAAAACATGAATGATTTAATGAAGATAAAAAATTGGTCTATAAATAAATCACACACATATTCACTGCCACTTTCACTTCCAAGATCTTATAATATTATCAAAACATTCCATGTATATCTACCCTATAGATGTGCCAAAATAACTAACTATATACATAGTCAACAAATCATCACAATAGTTCAAAAGAAAAATAAAAAACACTTAAATAACTACTTTTCCCTTTTGAGAAACTACCTCTAGATAAATTTCCCCCCTTAATAAGAAATAATTCTCATTGAAGAAAAAAAAAATTCTTTTGAATTTATATTTTTATCTCCCTATTTTATAATAAAAATATTAGGAAAAGTGATATATGAGATGGATAACATACCTTATCCTTGATAATTTAGAGGTTATACTCCCATCATCAAACTAAAATATTTAACATTTTCCTTTGACAACAGTTTGGTAAAAATACCTACCACTTTCTCCTTTGCAGTAACAAACTCCTAATTCATTACTCATTTCTTAGGAATCTCTTTTATAAATTTGTACTTGATATCTATATTCTTCAATTGATAGTGTTGAATCATATTTCTAGAAATATTAATTACACTTTAATTATTTTTTCCCATTAATAATGGTCACTTCTCATTTACCATGAGATCTTAAATTTTATTTCTCATCCACATCAATTGTGTTGTTTCTTATGGAACGTATTTATACATTTCTTATATTCTAATTAATGTAATATTATTTTTCCTTTTTGGGTTCCAAGATTAACACTTCTCTATAAATAATAAAATTCTACTGAATGCCCACTTCTTATCATCAACACTTAAAACCCAATCTACACTGTGAATCAAAAAGAGGTATAGATTTCATTTACTGTAATTTGTTATCAAAAAATAAAAATGTACTTTGATATACCTTAGAATCCTCTTCTATATAATTATTTTGGATTCCATCTATGCACTTTGATAATTAACACATAATGTGATAGAATAAATTATGTTTGGTCTTGAAGCAGTCAAATGAATAAAACTCTTAATGGGTTTTTTTAATCCATTTAATTTTTATCTTTTCCTTCATCATATTTTTAAAGTTTTTTCCCACTATAATTGGATAAGAAACTATCTTTTCTTACACTATTCGAAACTTATTCAAATTTTCTTAGGAATACTTCTCTTGAGAAGAAAAAATGGCATCCACCAAGAGACAAAAAATAATTCTTCTCCCCAACATGGATATCTTGAAAAAATCCTTAATTTGAGTTTAAAATTCCTTGAAATAAATTTATTAATTTAAAACTAATATAATATCATCAACATAGATTATAATAATGAGAAGTTCCTCTATACTTTATTTATGTAAAAGTTTTTTCACACTCTTCCATTTCTGAGACTTAGTGCCTTCAAACATGATTCAATATTAAAATACCATTCCATTAGAGATTATTTTAACCCATATAATGATTTATTTAAATTTTATACATATCAATAATAATAATAATAAATATATAATAAACCTTTTGTTTACTCAATATGAACGTCCTATTCAAGTTATCTATTGGAAAAGTTAAACTTCGTGTCCATTTGAAATATATTATTTCTTCTTTGTGAAATGATAACATTATATATCCTTATGTTTTAAATACTTTCAACCAATTAATTAATTTACATAAAAGTTAATACAATCAGCCTAATAATAACATTTATAAATGAAACTTTCTTTGATCCTCATCAGTTCATTTTTATCATTAATCTTGTTACAAAACACCAATTTTTTTAAATAAAATTATTGTTTCTTATTCTAGGAGCCAACTCCCAAGTATTATTCTTATAAAATAAATATGATTAATTATTAATTTCATCCACCCATTATTGATTATACAATGATTCACTCACACATTATGGTTCAAATTTAGAAATAAATGAGGTTTGAGATGTTTCATCAAAGTTATACTTGTTTAAACTACATGTACATGATCATAAATGGTATTATGTACCTAAAATTGATTTAAAAACCTTATATAAAAAAAATTTGTCTTCTTTATCACTGAATAACATTAATTCATAATTTTCATTCTCAGTATCACTTTAATATTCATCATTTTCATAATTTCAAATATGTTTTCTAATAATTGTTTCTTCTTCTTTATCACATATAGAATGTGTTTATTGGTGTTCATACATTTTAAATGAGTTTTATAACAAATTTACATTAGTAAAATAAAAAATATTTCATTTTTTTTTATAATAATGAAATCCCTCTCCATTTGGAGGATAACTAAGGAAAATTTTATCAACTCTTGTTTGTTCAAACCTTCCCATGTTTTAACCTTTCACATTGATAATAAAAGGTTTATCAAACACAATAAAATATTTAAAAATAGGGTTAATATTATAGTAAATCTCATAAGGATACAAATATGAGTTTTTATAATATAAAAAATGGTATTTGATATGAATAAGTTTCCAAACTGCTTTTCTTTAAAACAAACATGAAGTGGAATGATCCACCAATATCGTTGAATCCTTGTACACCAAAATTATATTACTAAATTTAGTGAAACAATTTTTTGTGAGGTCTATGGTAAACTATATTCATGTATAATACCAAGTTTCTCTAATTATACTTTAAACTTTCACTTGTATACTTTCCCCCATTGTCTATTCTAATTCTCAACAAAGAATGTCCACATTATTTTTTTCACTCCTATTAAAACTATTAAACATGATTAAGGTATATCATTTAGGTTTCATAAGCTTAATATATGTAATATTAGTAAATTAATCAATAAATAAAGGAAATTATTTATCCAAATTCCTTAAATTCTTCTTCATAGGCCTATAAATGTATGAATGAATAAGATTTAATCTATTAAAAGTTTGAATTCCCACCTTCTTATGTGAAGATTTGATAAAATATCCCATTTATAAGGTGTAAAAATATAATTCCTTTATCTATTAAGCATAATAAAATCACAAACATTTTATCCTAGAGTAATATTTCTCATTTTGTTTTAACCAAGTTAGCCATGCCTTCAATTCCATAAATCATTCTCCTCTTTCAAACTCAAATAACAAAATCTTTTTACTATCACATTCTTAAAAAAGTTACCCATTTATTGAAATACAATATAAATAACATGACCTAATTTATCCTTATCAACAAGAATTTATATTTTCATAATATCACTTCATTCAATTCATCTTATATTTTTGAAACACTTAGTAAATTGTGGTTTTACCCATCAACATAAAGTGTGTTCTTCGAATATAGGAAATTTTATTCCATTTATATCAAGAAAAATACTTTGATTTTGAGTTACCCACCATTACTAAAATTAAATAAGACTTAATTTTACTTTTAAGATACTTTTTAGAGGATTAAATTATCCTATAATATATTTCTATATTCAATAAAGACTCTATTTCTATTTTATTTTCTTTTCCATTTCCATCATCTTCATCATTAGTGAACTCATCATAACTCTCTTTTGAAATTAATAACTTATCATCTACTTCACTTGAAGTATAAATTTATGTATCATAATAACCAAGTTTTTATCATATAATTTAGATAATACTTTCCTATATTTTTAATTTTGACAAATTATTATCCTTTATCTTAGATAAAAACTTCTTCCAATTGAACTTTTAAGTTTTATTCTTTTAAAAAATTATTGGTGAAACATTCTATCATCACTTCATTATTTCTTTAATTGTTGATAATTAGGAGTGAAATGTCTAATTGCTCTGAAATTAAATCACTTTAATAAAAAATTACATTAGAAATTTATTTTCCCTTTCCAGACGCTCCATGATATAAATTATATTAACTCATAAAATTTAATCTCAACATCTCTAACATATTTATTCTTGACTTCTTTCTGAATATAATATTACTTTAATCCTTCAAAAAAGATTTATTATCCAGGATTAATCTTATTCTTAATAATAATAACCTTTATTATTTCACAAGTAATCCAAATTCTATGTGAATAATCCTTTTAAAATGTTCAAGACTATGGTATTAAGGTTTTAATTATTAGCATAAAATCTATCCAAAATTATACTAATTATCATTTTTGAAGTGACCATCCATAATATTTTTTTTTAAAAAATGAGACTTGATGTGAGTGATAATAGAAATATGTCAACATGTATATTTGATAATGGAATTGAATCATGGGGAGAGGAGTGTATTGGACAAGAAAATGTATCATTATTAATTATGTTTGTCACATTATTTAAGATACATATTGTAAGTTTTTTTGATGTGAAAAAATAGAAGAGAGGTTATTATATCATCAGATGCTATAATTCTAGGAATGGAATAATTAATGAATGGTTTGTGTATGTAATATTTCATGAAGTGTATGTGTATGATAATGTGTCTAGATATTTGAAAAATTCATTTAATATTTTCAATGTTTGTAAAAAATGGCCAACTTAGGCCATCCATGGGAACCATATCGACCACAACCATCCGAAGTAGCCATAGGATCCAACTCAACCATAGACAACTCGAGCAGTTATGGAGGAGTATACTAAGGGATATAGTGCACACAAGGTCAGGGTATCATGCATGAAGGGGTGTGATACGGTCCACACTCATATTCAAAGAAGTTTAGTATCGCCATGGGATAAAGCACGAAGAATGATAGAAAGCACAAGAATTTGAATTATTTTAGTGTTTATTATCTAATTCATAGTGATATATTAAGTAGATTATCTCCAAAATAATTTTTGATATAGGATAAGTTAATAATAAAATATTCTACATTTGAATACGCACCACATGCAGGTTTTAAATGATGTCATGCTGAACAAAATCTCACCACATATGTTATCTTTAACCTACAATGAGAGTTTTCATATGAAACAATAATTTAAATGAAGTTGAATCATTCATTTAATTAAACCTCAAGATCCTAGATTTTGGGTTATTTGAGTATGGAATGTTATACTATCAATGAGAGAGGATCTCACACTTTCCATGCAAGATCACTTAAATTCATGCCAATATTTTAACAACCGCATCAAAAATCACACATCAATGAGTGTTCATATAAATCTTGAGTATTTATTATAGGAATATTGTGACTTTTTCATAAATTAAATTCCATGAAGTACCAATGATAATATTGTGTATCAGAATGCATGAAATTAATAAAGTGTAAATAATTTATTGATGTCTAGAGAAGTATCCATCAATTCCATATAAGTATCACGATACTTCTTATCATGCTTTCTTATAGATATTAAAGTATGATTTTAGTGTATTGGAAGAGGATAGTTAAATATGAATAATAATAATTTGATGTTCATTTAATTAATTTGAACACAATATTTTAAATTTAGCACTTTTACATTCTATGTCTTCTTCCATCATATGTATTTGGAAACGAAGGATTTCCATGATAGAATGTAAGTATTTAAAATGAAATTATTTGATAATGGGTTGTAATACAGTCAAAATACTTATGATTTCAACTCACATGATGCATATATTTGGTTTAAATAAATTGAATTTAAACTAAGGATGGTCCATGAAGATTTGGTTCAAGTGAAAAATAAAAATTCTAATTCATGAATAAATTTGTATGCTTCACATTCTAGTGTGGATCGTTATTGAAAGAAGGAGGAAGATAAATGAGGAGGATATGGTAAAAATTATAAAAAATAATTTTTAAAACATTGAGTCTTCAAGACATTGTTGGCATAAAATTTTTATATTTCCAAACCATAGAGATTTCACTACTGGGTTTAAGGGTGTTTCATTATTCCAAGAAGGGAAAAAATATCCAAGTGATGGGTGAATAAATAATAGACATATAATAAGATAAATAGAAATAAAAATATAGTTTCTTGACTTTGTAATTCAATTTAAACCTTCTACAAGTCAAAACAATAAGAGAGAGATAAGTTAAAGTTTTTTATATTTTGGAGATTGATTAATAATAGAAAGGTGTGTTAGATACCTGTCCTAACTTATTAGTATCATAGAATAAGTTTTTAGGTGAAGGGGAGGCTTTTACCTATTCATCTCAGAAGATATAGTAACATGTTAAAAATAAAGGTGAGTGAATATGCCTTCGACCAATGCTTAATTTTAAGAAACAAACACTAACAAATATCAGAGAAGATAAAGGAAGATAGAGTTGGTAATAGATCAGTTTTTATGTTTCTACTTTTAATGATCCTATAGCCTAGGACCTTTCTGAGGAAAAGATAACTATGATCACCGTACATGGTTTATTTGAGAAGACACAAAAGAACCAGTCTTCCATAAATTCATACCTATATTTTTGGTAAAGATAAAGATCCATTTCTATATGAAGAAGATCACATATAGTTGATGAAATGACATCTAAAAAAAGGGGATATATTTTTCGAGAGTTAAAGGAGGTACCTTTTGAGAAATACGTGGTACCAATATAAACAACATCATACATTCAGGAATTTGATTGTTCTTGGATTTTGGTATTTGTATGATACTATCCCAAACTCATGTGCCAATTTCATGGGTTTGTAATCACTAAAATTTTATTGTAATAAGAAAATATATGTACTCAAAAAAATTAAAACACAAAAAGGATTAGACTATCATTTAGAGGATAAAAAATGTAAATATTATGTATTATTGTTCTTATATTATTATTCATTACATACTTTGGTGTATTATGAGAGATAATTGATTTATCCACTCATCTTAATCACAAAAGATATTCAAGATTAAAATAAGAAAAAATAAGATAATGAAAACTCAGTAAAATTAGGTACAAGGATCCACCCCCTCTTAGTTCACATGCATGATCAATATTATATTTTACAAGTTGTATCATAGTGTAGATATACCTTTAATTGTATTTAAATTTTCCCAATTAGTTTTTAAAAGTTTTATATGAAGTGAAACTTGGAATTTTATTATGAGGTTCCTCAGATTAAAGAATTAATCAACACACCTATTTAAGAAGACATTATTATTTCTACCAAGAATTTGAAAAATACAAAGAAGATGGAGGCAATGAAATTAAGAACAATCTCAAGAGACAAGAAAGATCAAAAACTACTTAAAGCTAATCATAGTGTAATATTCTCATCTATATAATCTATTGTAAGTGATCCTTATAAAGAAGTAATATCAAGTTTTGAAGAATATGGAGAAGATGAGTTTATCAAAACAATTGAAGATCAATTATCCCAAATTTAATGGTATGTGAATAATTTTAACCTAAGGTAATCACTTATATAATTGAATTTATCAAGGAACTTGTTGATGAAAAACCCCATCTTAAATGAGAAATTAATAAAATGAGGTATGCACAAGGAAAAAATTCAAAATGTGAAATTCTCTCAGAGACCATTTTAAAGTAAAAAAAGGAATTTATGAAACTTTATAGTGTAAATATTTCATTTATTGAATAGTAATTTAAAGATAATTTTTTTAGACTATAGTGATTTTTTTTTCTAAAATAATCAATCTATGCATTGATGATATTTCATAAAAAAACACTTAATGTAAAAGATGATCAAATAATGGTAAAAGAAATAATAAAGATATTGATTACTCTTTAAAAAATCAAGAAAAACTCATGAAGATAAAATTAATAATATTAAAATATAATGGTAATACAATATTATATTAGTACATGATGGTAAATATTCTCTCAATATGAAGTGTCACGAGTTTGGGATAAAATTCAATGATCAGGAAACAACTCAAACTAGAACTTCCCAAACCATTGAGAAAATGGATGATTCCACACAAGATATAGAATAATATATTATCCTAAAAGATAATCATAATTGTATAAAAAAACCTAAAATCCTCTATATAAGCATCCAATTCTATCTCTTTTAAAAAGTTATTATCCAAGTAAAATTATCTTGAGCATCATAAATCTATTTTTCTGAATAATATAGGCGTTAAAAAAATTCTATATAAAAATGTATAATGAAAAGTAATGAGAATAATAACATAATTTTAAATGGGGATATAAGAATTTATGTAAATGATGGTTCCCTAATGTGGGTCTAAAAAGATGAAAAAAGGGCCGAACACATTAGGGTTCAAGTTCTAAAAATTCTGCATAGCATTAACTCTAAAGAAGTTTTTTTGTCATTTATAGTACTATTAAAGGTTTGGGAATAGAGAATTAGATTATTTGAATAATAAATAAACTTTTAAATATAAAATAATTCCACAATTGAGGGGTAGAAGACCTGAATCATGAATAAAATCTATTGTGGAATTGAAAAATTTACAAAAAGGGAGTAATCTACTTATCAAAAAAATGACTTAATTGCTTATAAAGATTTTTTGACTTTTTTAATATATATGGGAATAATTATTATGAGCACTAGTATGATAAAACATAGGATTAATCATATGTTAATGAGAATATAAGACCATAATAAAAAATTAAGTAGGTAAGATGAGAAGATAAAGCTACCTTGGGAGAACAACATTTAAAATAAAGTGTTCAACAAAAGAGAATAATTGGAAAAAAACTCCCAAGAAGTATAAGAATAAGGATATCAAGGATATCAAAAACGTTGAGGTGCTTATGTTATGGGTAAAAACTTACCCCATGTACAATGTAAACAATCCTTGGAAAATAATTTAAGGAGTATGATTTAATTAAGAAAAGACTCCGAACATGATGTGAGGATGTTTTCCCAAAAGGGTAATGTAAACAATCCTATCAATAATCTATGTGAAGATAAAAATATCCCAATTAAGCTCAAAAATATATTTTTATTATTTTTCTAGATGATTTGGAAAATTATATAAGATTCAATGAAACAAAATCGAGTACTTATGCTAAATGAAAGGTGAAGATTCAACATTAATATCTCAAATTTGATGAGATTTTTTCAAAAAATGAAAAACAAAAAGTTTAAGAAGTGTATTGTGGGAAGTTTCTTAAGGATAAACACATTTCTATAAATTTCTTAATAATGTTTCCAGTCTATGAAGAGTTTATAAAGAAGATAAAGTGATCACAAGAATATTCACGATCCTTAATTATCTATCAAATAGGGAGAGTCCCACACAAAGAGTTTGAAATTATGAATAATTCCATATCTTATAAAAGAAAATATAGAACTAGAAGATTAAATTTGAAACATGAATAAGACCAAGATTGTAAATAAACCAGGACTTGGTTGAGAATAAATCCCCAAATTTTTTATTCATTCCAATGAACAATGAGTTTGACTTTGTTCACTTAAATTTAGGCCCACCCATCACATAATGAAAATCATACATGTGTGTGCCACATGGTTTTAATTAATGTACCATAGAAACCCAAGGAAATAAAATGGAATTTATATCCTTTTAAAGTGGTTCCATACGTAATCATTCCTGATTTCATCAATAAAAATTTCATGATAAACCCATAGAAAATAAATGGGAATCCAATGACTTTAAGCACCATTATATGTAAATAACACTCAAAAAACATGATTAAACATATGTTATTTATACCATAGAGGAAATTTATATACATTTTACAAAAAAATTTCCCCAATCAATTGACATATTAGGCATCTTGGTGGCCACCCATGAATCAAGTATTGGAACATAGGGCATTCACATATGAAATTCAATAGAAGAAAATCATGAATGTACAAGTTTATGAGTAGATAAGACAAAAGTATTATTGGATCATCCCATTGATATGAAATATAATTTCATAAGTCATCCAGATAAAGAGGGCAGATGATATCATTTTAAGAATATCCTTGATTAAGAATGTGACACAGATGAAGAATATTCTTTGAAGTATTATAAAATTTCATTGAATAATTTCTCTTCTCCTTTGAAAAAAAATTAAAAGAAATATTTTATTAATTCATGAGAATAATATTTTTTTTTAACTTGAAACATAGAGAGAAAATCTATTAGAAAATAAAAAAATATATTGGAATGATATGTTCACCAAAAAATGTGTAAAAGAGATTCGTTCAATAAAAAATGACCCATGTAGAAAAAGTTAAAAATATTTTCTTTTAGAGTATTTTTAAATAAATTAAAGTTAGTTGAAATTATCTTTAAAAAAATTGGAAATAAAATATTTTGGAACATTTTAGAACATTAATCTAGAAGATTTTTTTTTAAAAATAAACATGAAGAAAATATCGAAAGTCTATTAAAATATTTTAATGAAACCCACATCGAGAAAAGAATGATAAAAAATTTTATTGATAAGAGGTGAATAGATGTATGAAGTTAACTTTAAATATTATAGAAAATACATTCAATAGGTAAAACATGGATATGGAAGAAAGAGATCTGCATTCTTAGGTTGGGGATCATTACTTTTAGTGATGAATTTTGATAGAGAATGTGATAACTAAAAGAAAAAAAATTTAATGAAAAGAATAAAATTTCTCAAATTTAAATGGAATAAAACATATTTAAAAGGAAACATTTATAGAAAGTAGACTTATAAGATCAATGTCAAGAAGAAAATTCACGAGTCATGGAAAAAGAACATGACTCGAGTCATGAGTAACTTTTTAACCAAAAATAATGATGGAGAAATTTCTTGAAAATGAACATAAAATACCATGAATAGAATATATTTCATGATAAAATAATAATTGGGTAGAATATGCACGATATAAAAGTGAATTGGTTCATAAGGTAAAACATGTATCAACGAAGTGAGTTTGAGACAAAAATATATTAACTTATTTTCCTGATTAGTTTATCATTCTCTAACTTCCTATAAAACAAACATAAATATATTAATAATCAATTTAATAACCTTATTTGTACCTATAACCATTTTATATACTTAATTTATAATAATTTACTATGAATATAGTGGTTCTTTATAGCTTATTTTTAGCATCAGGTGTTAACACTTTTACTTATATTGCGCATGATTTGTAATGATAATATTTATCCCTAATCTTTGATACCAAGTTCAATATTCATAAATTACATATGGTTCTATAAAATATATCCAATTATTAATTATAATGTTCCACTTTCATCCAAATATAGTTTTAATTATGAATCATGAAGATGAAGACGCATAAAAACTTGTTTATGTGGTTTTTAATGAATAGAAATGATATATTATTAACATTAGATATTAATATTATAAATCCATTATCACGACCAAACCCACCTGTGATCACCTGGCCAGAAATAATCTGAGTTTGGATACCCCAAGCTAGACTTCAATATTCCAGGGGCTAGTGACCATCACTAAGTAGGTATATCACACACATGGGAGGCCTTAGCCTATGGTACCTGTACACACACTCACACATCCATATCCACGAAACAATGTAGAGATAATGAGACAAATGATACCAAAATTCATACAAACATGTATCCCATAATAAGAGTTCTTAAATCATGAAAATTGAAAAATACAATACTTCCAAAAATTGATCAAATAACCCAACCTTCTCAATAGTAGGAGACTACTATTAAATTCAATAACTGGTACATAGCTCAGTCTGTCTAGCTCTCTATGCCCTGCCTACTTTGGGTCCTCCTATGAATCCATCGAAAAAACTGTCATGAGTAAAATACACGAAATGTTTAGGTAGATCCCATGTAATGGTGAGTATAATAATACCTTGTAGACACCCCAAAATCCCAAAATAAAAGGAATAAACTAAAAGGAAATAGTCCGCTCAACCTATAGTTAGAGGGTATAGAAACCCAATCAAGAGAGAACATGAATCTCTATCTCCACAGCTTAGCTATAGATGACTTGTCACCTCATAACCACCTAGCATGCCAATAAATAATGAGAAATACTAAAAGGACTCCTATAATAACCCAAATATAATCTTCTCAGAATCTAAGTCTCATGGTATCAACTATACAACCTTCCAACAGAGTCTACTCAAGTATAGAATATGATGCTCATCCAGGAGAACTCACAACATGATCCTTGCCATCCCTGGCGGAACTCATCTAAGAGATCACACTCATTAGTTATCACTAAGAAAATGGATCATCCTTGCAGTCCTTCATGCAATCCATTTGATAGAATGTGCTATGTGGGTCTAGTAATAGATAAAGAATTTTTGGCATCCAATGGATCTCAATACTCAGTTATGGGACCTCAACCATGTCTCATGGGGGACTCTAAAAATATAACAACCCTGATCTTTATTACACACTTAAAAATAATTTATTACATAAAATATTCACTTGATACAAGATAGAATATCAATATTTATAGTGTCTTTGGGGATTAGGAACATTACATAACCACTTAGAACATAAAACACATCATATTTATTGAAAACTTCTTTTACATGACTACAACATCACTTCATACTTAGCATTGCATGGGATAACCTGACGACATGCATAAGAAAATGGTGATCTATAAAGCCCAGTAAGGGAGTAAACAAGGCATAAAATGAATAATACAATACATGTTAGACAATAGGAATATAAATGAAGCATAATAGATACATGAACATAAAGGAATGATACAACATGATAATCATAACATGG
This sequence comes from Viscum album, assembly GCA_963277665.1. Taxonomy (NCBI): domain Eukaryota; kingdom Viridiplantae; phylum Streptophyta; class Magnoliopsida; order Santalales; family Viscaceae; genus Viscum; species Viscum album. The sequence continues at coordinate 81,606,005 of OY728125.1, read as the reverse complement.
AAATGCGACATCAACATTTAACATGATATTAACATGAGCCAAGGATCATTGAACATGTGTCATGAGTAAACCCTTATTTCACTTGAATAATAATGAGTAAAACCTCATTTCACTTGACATATAATGATACTAATCTTTAACCAATGCATTGGAGCGCTATTAGGGCACACCCTTCTTAATCATTTCATTTCATGCATAAGTGTGCCATATGGATCATACAACATGAAATCATTCAACATCATCATTTATTCCACGATAAAGGAATGTGGAATACATATATGAAACTATATAATCAAGAAGTAAATGTTTGTAAAGTTTAATACCCTTGATAGATAAATGGGCATGGTATTCACTACACAATGACTTTGGCTTGGAAAATTGCGGTGCAAATTCGGCAACATAATGACGTGACATAAGAATTCATAAAAATGGTTGATGGGAGAGAAAAGGGGTATATCATAATATTTAAATGAAATGTAAATAAAGGGTTCATATAGATACATGTACCAACATATGTAATTGAATTTAGATGCATAATATAAAATAATTTCTTGAATGTAAATGTGGAGAGAGAAATCCGTTACAAAATTTTGGCATGGTAACGAGTGTACATGGGAAGAATTAATAAGAGATAAAGGGGTATATCATCATTCCAAAATAAGGAGGGAAATATAGGAGAGGTTTTGAATCATACTCCAACATTTGTAATTGAAAATACAAGGGTATATAAACATAAATAAACCTTGAAAAAAAATGAGAGAGGAAAAAATCCTTTACTTGGAAGTGTGATCCCAAAGGCTTGGGAGAGGCTTGAGAGAGGATTCATGGGAGTTTAGGGTTCCTTAGAAGGATTATATAGAGATTAGGTAAGAGTTTGGTTGATCTCCAAAGGATTTGAGTGAAGAGGAAGTGGGATCTTGGGTGGGTTTATATAGGAAAAGAGAGGGAATTATTTATTATTTAGGTTTTGACCACCACACATTAAACTAATCAAAACCAAAAACCAACCTATGGTTTTTGCCCAAGGTTTTTTCCAAATGGTAGTGGAAAACATTATTTTATACGGCCAATGTCCGAACATCTTAAAATATCAGGCTTGCGTATGTGGAGGTGAGTCACACTCTCAAGGAAAACATTTTAAAAGGTTAAAATATTTGATAAGCCTTGGAGGGGCTACTAAAGCTTTGAAAAATAAATAAAACAAACCTAAAATCACATTATTTTAATGAAAAAACATATATTTTCTGAACATTCCATTTATAGTATTTTATTACATCACTATTAGGTCATTATGATGTCATAAAACACATTATATAATTAAACATTATTTAATTTTTACACAAAAAATCGATTATCTCAGAAAATTATGAAAAATTAACCATTGGATAATTTGAACTTCTTGATTCAAAAAATAATATTCATTTTATTTAATAATTTTCTAAATATGTGAATTTTTACTTTTAAAATAAAAACCTACATTTATAAAAAAATCATGGGTTTTCCAAAAAAATGGCTTTCAAACCATAATAAAAATTACAATTGTATTCCTAAAAAGTATAAGACCATTTATATTTAATAAAAATTAATTTATTAATAATAATTTATTAGAATATTATTTAATTCAAAAATCCCTTAATTCATCCAAATAGATTTCTTAATTGAATATTAACTAAAATACTATTTGTGATTCAAAAATCATTTACAAAGTAATAATAATAAAATGAATATATATTCTTTATTATATAAAAAAATAATGCACATAATCATAGTACTAGGGTCTTGTAACATAACCCCTTGTAACACTCGCATAAGACCTAAGGGTAAGGTGTGAGATGGTGATAGACTCTTAGGGTGGCTCAGATAACATCACTCAGATGGTAATCTCTATCAACTTCCACTTCTCTCTTAAGTAGTTCTGTTCGAGATTAACATGTTGAAGCTTGACTTGGGTTTGGTCAAGATCGAAGACCAGTGATTCCACTTCCTTTCTGGGCTTCGAAAAATCAGCTTCGTATGGAGTAATTTTACTAGATGAGACCATCACTTCCTTTGTCTAAGTAAATTGGATTTGTTAAATCCCTATATTTATAATAATCAATTGGTCATTGTTCAACGAATATATTAGAAAGGTTAAAAATTATTAATAGTATTTTGAAATACAAAATCATAAAACCAAATAATTTCATATGTTATATTACCATTTTACTTAATAAGACATTAAATTAGATCGAGAGGAATTTCCATTAATAAAAGTTTGGGTCATTACAATCTTTCCCCCTTAATAAATTTCACCCTCAAAACTTACTTTTCCCATACTAAAACAGATGTGGGTAACTATGCTTCATTACTTCCTCCAATTCCCACATTGCTTCTTCAAACTTGTGGTTTCGGCACAATACCTTGATGAGGGGCATTGTCTTATTTTGTAGAACTTTTTCTCTACAATATGATATCTCCACCTAATTATTTTCATAGGAGAGGTCATTCTCCAATGGTAACACCTATAGCTTTAGTACATGTGATGGGTCAGGTATATAATTCCTCAATAGTGATACATGTAATACATCATGTACTTGAGACAGGTTTGGTGGGAGTGTTAGTCGATAGGCCACTCCTCCATTGCAATCAAGGATTTCAAAAGGGCCAATGTACCTTGGACTAAGATTTCCATTATTCACAAATCTCATAACTCTCTTCCACGGTGATATGCATAGGAATACCATATCTCCTACATTAAACTCTAGGTCTCATCGACGATAATCAGCATAAATTGTTTGTCAACTCTGAGTATCTTTAGTGTACTTTTGGATGGTCTTAACCTTATCCACCATTTCTTCTACCATTTTTGGACCTAGGAGTTTTTTCTCCCTAACTTCATCCCAACATTTTGGTGTTCTGCACCTCTTCCCATAAAGGGATTCATAAGGATCCATTTGGATGCTTGAGTAGAAACTGTTTTTGTAAGAGAACTAAAATAGAAGAAGATGTTGATCCCATAATCCTTTGAAGTCCATTAAGCATGCTCTCAACATGTCCTCAAGTGTTTGGATTGTACTGTTAGATTGGACATCAGTTTGAGGATGATAAGCCGTACTGAAGTTCAGCTCAGTATCCAGATCATGTTGAAGAATCTTCCAAAACTTAGAGGTGAATCTTGGATCTTGATCGGATACAATCGATAATGGTACTCCATGTAGCCTTACCACTTCTATGATATATATCCATGATAGTTGATCCAATGAGAAATCCTCTCAAATTGAAATAGAGTGTGGAGTCTTTATAACATGATCCACAACAACCTAGATAACATTGTTTCCTTTGGATGTCTTCGGAAGTCCAGTGATAAAGTCTATGGTGATGTTCTCCCATTTTCATACTGGTATGGGTAATTATTTCATCATTCCCTTTTAATTCTTCCTCTCAGCCTTCACTTGCTGACATACCATGCACTTTTATGTATACTCAGCGATCTCCTTATTTGTGTTATCCCACCAATAATGCTCTTAGATATCTCGATACATCTTTGTGTTTCCTGGGTGAATGGAGAAATTTGAACTATGTGCATCATCCAAAAGTTCTTTCATTAACTTCATATTTTATGAAACACATAGTCTTATCCCAAATATCACAATTCCTTCTTTATTAATATTGATCTCCGAGGATTTCCCTTTTATGATAGTTTCCACTTTATTCTAAATTCCCACATCATCCTTTTGAGCATCCTTTAACCTATTCCAAAAGAGACAGTTGAGCAATAATTTTTTAAAGGATTGATGATGTTCCCTTCTTTATTATTACCATGTCCTTCTTCATCAAATATAATAAGTTTGGATCCTTTTCAATTCTCATCAATGATAAAATTTTTGGGTCCTTTCTACTTAGAGCATCAACCACCTTGTTCTCTTTCCCATGGTGGTAATGGATTGAGAAGTCATAGTATTTGATTAGCTCTATCCATCTTCGTTTTTTCATATTCAACAATTTCTATGTGAATATATACTTTAGGATTTCGTGGTTCATTTATATTTCACACTTCTCCCAAAAGAGGTAATGCCACCAAATTTTCAAATCAAAGATTACTGTAACCAACTCCATATCATGTGTTGGGTAGTTTTTCTCATGAAATTTCAATTACCTTGAGGTATAGGCAATGAATTTGTCATTTTTCATCAACACAAAACCAATAACCTTCTTTTAAGCATCAATAAATACCACAAAAGTTCTCAACTTGTGGGTAATGTGAGCATGAGTGTAATGATAAGCCTCCTTTTCAACTCCTTGAATCTCTCTTCACATTCATAACTTCAAGAAAACTTGACTCCCTTATTAGTTAGCTTGGTAAGAGAGTTTGAAAATTATGATAAATTTCTCACAAATCAGTGATAATATTCAACTAACCATAAGAATCTACGAATATCCGTCACTGATGTTGGCCTTGACCAACCCTCAATTGCATCTATTTTGAAGGGATTCATAGTTATACCATTTCTTATGATGATATAACCCAATAATGAGACCTACATCAACCAAAACTCATACTTTCTGTACTTTTCATAGATATTCTCATTTCTCAAGGTCTCTAGTACAGTTCTTAGATGCTCCTCATGATCCTCCTTGGTTTTGGAATATATTAGAATATCATCTATAAAGACTACCAAAAATTTGTCAAGGTAATATATAAAGACTCTATTCATCAAGTCCATGAATTTTTTTAGCATTAGTGAGTTCTAAAGGCATTATAATGAATTCATTGTGCCCATATCTTGTACGAAAAGTAGTCTTGGGGATATCCTCCTTCTTCACCCTTACTTGATAATATCCCGACTGCAAATCAACCTTGGGGAAGTATTGTGCTCCACATAGCTGATCGAATAAGTCTTAAATTCTTGGAAGAGGATACATGTTCTTTATCATGAATTTTTTGAGCTCATGATAATAAATGAAAAGGCGCACTGACCCATCCTTCTTCTTGACAAAGAGGACTGATGCACCCCATGGTGAAACACTTGGGCATATAAACCCTTTATCCAGATTCTTCTGTAGTTTTTTCTTCAACTCCTCAAGATCCACAAAAACAATTCTATACAGAGTATTAGATATTGTTAATGGCCCTGGTATAATATCAATTGAGAATTCAACATCTCTTCAAGGAGGAAAGCCTGACAATTCCTTTGGAAAAACTTCGGGGAATTCCCTTACAATAAGCATGTCTTCAAGGATGGTTGTAACATCCCAAGTAAATAAAGAATATAATTTTTTTATATTTATTAATTTTTTTGAATTAAATATTAATTTTACTTTAAATGGGATTCTATTTCTGATGGAATACCCAATACGCAACAACGAGTTTCTTTAAAAACTTACGTTGCACACAACATTGTGTCATACTAAAAAATAATAATATAATGTTATTTTAAATGGTAGTTAATGCCTAGCCGTTTTATTGGTGGGGATAGATATAAATAACTAAAATATGAATATACATGTTTTTTAAATGTTTTTACATTTATCCAATAAATTTTAGAGGCTTAAAACAAGAAAGAATCAGATTTTAAGCATAAATACTCTAATATTCATTAAAAGGCCGATTTACTGCCTTTTGATGGAGAACCTTTTTTAAATCTAGTTTTGGTCAATTTTATATGTTCTATTTGAAAAAATAATATTCTTATTTAGAATCAGGACATCAAAATTTACTTTGGATAAAATTTTGGTATTTTTCTGATAAAGATCATTTTTTATGAATAGTAAAAAATACTGTATTTTAATTCAAAACTGCCTTTTAATCTAATCTATTTATATGGTTAGATTATCTTTATAAATTGTTTTAAAGTTTAATTAGATTATATTTTTACTATTTAATACAATTTTGTTTATTGGAAGTATTTTCACTATGAAATTGGACATAAACAAGTGTCAATTTTTTGATAGTTATTATTTCTTAAAAACACGATTTTTGTTTTGGCAACGAGAATTAATTTTAAATTAATTTATGCCACTTCTATTTTTTGAATTTGAAAAAATGGATTCTATATTTGTAATTATAAAGTCCAAATTTTTTAAATAGGTAACTTTTTTTTATAAATTTTAAATATTTACCTCAGTAAATATTGTATTTACCATGGTTAAAGGGTAAATATAGTAAATAAGGGTACACAAATATTATAATAATAATATTAAATTACCCTAACATGCATCCTAATCATATTGGTTGATACATTTTAGATAGTGGGAATCCTTAGGGTCTATTTTGAGACCCCATGGATCCACTTAAGAGTGATGATGACACTTTATATTAATTAATTTAAAGTAAAGACAAAAATGACTTAAACATATATCTTTTAGTAAATCAATTTTTACATGGGGTTATATAAGATATCTCTTTGAAAATAAATATTCATTTGAATACTAAAAATATTTCCTACATCATGATATTTGGTTTATAATTTTTAGACATCAAATAAATAAAATTATTTATAACACAAAAACGATGCAATATTTACCTCATTAATGAATGATTTAAATAAATAAGATTACAAAGATTAAATAAATATCTAAAAGTTGTACAATTATTATTGGATGATTTTATTTCAAACATTAGGCATATTATATTATACTTCAATAAGTTTTTGACCTTCATCAACCTAAAATCATTATATAATAAAATAATATTTTTAAACATTCCTAAAGAGACCCTCCCCCTTATAAAAAGCCCTCACATATAACCTATTACTTACACTTATCAAGACACTTGTCTCATCCAAAATCTACCCAATTAATCTCCCTACATCTATATCCTCCTATAATCCTTCATTTAGGCATAAGTAAATTCAATTAAACCTTTTGTTTCAAACAAAGGGAGATACCTGATTTAAAGGTAATGACTTCTATTAAGTTCTTTTCATTTATTTTACTTCTACAACCCCTAAACTCTTTTTATTAATTTATTTTATAAAAATACCAGTATAATAAATATACTAGGTTGTTTTTATGATAAGGATTCAAACTACACTAACACACACCTCCATCTAATGGTTAAAGAACATACTGTTTCTGTGGATAGCGAACTACTGCCTCACAAAACGATGATCGTTCAATTATCTCCCACCACCTCTCATGGTGGAAATTATGATGGAAGTATATTTATATTTGATATATATTATATTTATATTCTTTCTATGATTTTTTATTTTTCATTTATATAACAACTTTATGGTTTCTATAATGGTTAAATGCAATAATTTCATTTGAGGAAGTGCGGACTACCGCCCCCTCAAAGTGATATGACTCATTCATGCCATACATGGAACATATAAAGGATGAAGTTAATGAAATTATATATGATATTATTCTGGAATTATAATATACCTATTTACTATTAATTTTTCATTCCATTAAATATGAAATAGAAATTAAAGTAGCATTCATACGTACGTATAGCTTACCGTCTCCATGAACGGTGCATTTCATTTCTTATCCCCAAATGTTATGTACTGTTATACATACACACACACACACACACACACCCAGGATATATATGATATATATGATATCTAAATCATGAATATCATTCTATAGATAATGAACTTTTTACCACATGGACAACTTGTAAATATAGCAAGTCCATTTTTAACTCAAGTACCAAATATTGACAAAATGATCATTATTAACTTAAATGATTTAATAATGTTTATAACATGGTAATAAGTAATATAAACAGAAAAATAAACTTGAAAAATTTTATTAAGTGAGTATAAATTAACTTTAGTTTATTATTCATGAGATTAAAGAACGAAAAGGTCAAGTCAGACACCAGCTAAGAGGTTTCTTATCTCACTTTTAATTCCGTTAGATTTCCATTGCTCGCCACTTATTTCATGTATGTGGTGTATTGTGCACTAACATTTGATATATATTATCATTATTATATTTATATTCATGGTATTATGTGATTAATTTGGTGGTTATTAACTTTTGGTCATACGAATCGACTGATTACAATGTGGTAAGAGGTTTTCATCTCACTTTTTATTCCCGTGAGATTCATGCTATATTTGCCACTATTTCCTTTGGAGTGGTGTATGTACTGAACATTATTGTATTAATTGTGTAATATAATTTAATTTATGGGTATTTATATCTTCATTGTATGATCCTTATTTCACGTGGTGTATGTTTCGTAAGTTACCAAATCTGTAAGGGAGATTTTTAACCCAATTTCCATTCCTTGGGTTAATCTTATAATTCTTAATTATGTCATACTATGATTATGTGTGGAATCACTCTTTATTTATTTATATTTTAATTTCAACTCCACTTTGTGTGGATATAATTTTTATACACATAATCACTCCATTTATAAATTCTCAATTCATCTATATGAAATTGATAAGAGTAATTTTAACTCAATTTCCATTCATTGAGTTAAACATCCAAGTCATTGGTGTTGTTTTTATGAAAATATGTTTGAATGTTATCTGACTGATTTACATTTAATATCAAATAATATTGAGTGTATTTATATTTTTCACACATTATTATGTAATTGATCTATCCGTAATCTAAGGATATAGTTTTTATAAGGGATTTAATCTCAATTTACATTCCATTGAGACTTCATTGTTGTTATGAACCAATTCACTCTTATATGGTGTATATACTGTCCTTTGGAATATTATATCATTAATCCCTCTATTCTCATGATATTATAAAGTTATTATTAAATTTTATTCCTCAATTATTTTTATTCAAGAATCTCTCATTTTGTTAAAAACTATTTAACTAAAATATCATTTTAAATGTTTTAAAGATTTATTCTTCTAAATATTCCTCATTAATTTCCATGTTTTAAAAAATGGATTTTAAGATTTATTTATATGGATATTAATGTTTTAAAATGTTAATTATTTTAAAATTTTTAAAGTGATATGGGACACTTTGATTCCAAAAATCTATTTATTAAATATTTTAAATGGTTTGTAAAATGGTTTGATAAAGCATTGTCTATTTCAATATCTAGAATTGATATACTGTGATTATAATGTGAAAATGTTATCTTTCCTTTATGCTTGTGTTATGTGTTATGATTGTGTTATGGTTATTGGTCATTGTTTACATATACGGGTGGTTTCGGGATAAAGCTCTGGCAGGTGAGCCCGAGATATCTCTCCAATGCATTGGGTAACATGATGGAGGTAAACTTTAATGTTTCTCCTAAGATATTTATGGAATATACTGTGATGGGTATTCCAATGTAACTCACTATGTAGATATGATATCTACAATGTATGTATGATATGAATAACATAAGTTACCTTTATGATTTATGATTTCTATGTGTTATTCATAAATCTTACGATTTCATGAGGTATGTTACGATTGAAAAGTATGGTTTCATTGATTTGTATTTATTGATGGGTTAATGTTTTCTTTCTTTATTTTATAACCCTTATTGAGATTTTTATGCTCACCCCAAGTTTTGAAATGTTTTTCACAAGACATAAATATGAATAGGGTCAAGGATGGAATCAAGGAAAAATAATGCTTTCTAAAACATGGAACTAGACATGACTCTTTTTTTTCAAGAGTTTTTATTTTATGAAAAAATGGAAACTGAGTAGAAGTGTCTACTTTGTAATATTTTTTTGAGTTGTAATGTAATAGTTATAGCCTAATTCTATAAAACTCTAAACCAAAAAATATCCTCAATGTAAATTATTAATTTAATTCAAGATTATGTAATGTTTTAAGGCCGGGTCCTTATAGTTGGCATCAATGGTCAGTTTAGACAACTTTAGGGATTAAGAGTTTTTGTTAAACACATGGTTTGTCCCTATGTCTATTATTTTAGTTAAATCCTTGTTTTATAAATTTTTCAGATCAAGGAATGTCAGTTACAAATGGAAGGAGGAGGATCTCAAATGACATTCCTATCTCTTCCTGATGACATACTTGCAATAATTATTGCAAAGTCATGTTCAGATGATAGTGAAACATTTTATAGCATACAACTCACTTGCAAGCAGTTGTTTGAGATATCAAACACCTCCACTATACCTCAATATCATCGTGAATCATGGGTTGTATTTAATCAAATCCTATTTTCTCAATATTCTCATTTTTTGAGAAAGGTAAATATTATCAAGGAATTTTCAAATATTTTACCTTATCACAAGATATTGAAGCATATTATGATTTTGAAAAAGGTACTAAACAAGGAGACCCTTGCACAACCTATTTATATTTGATTTTACAATATAGTATCTTAGCACATACTTATGATATTTTAAAAGGACCATTGATTGAAATTTTCAACTCAAATTTGGTCTGACTATTTTATAAAAATCATGTATTATCATATGTTTTGAAATTATATGTTATATATGATTATTTTCTGAAACTTTTTTTCTGCAAACACCCATATGATCCAAGTTATACAAGGTTTATTTGGATAAAGTAAAGAAAATGATTTTGAAGGATCTATAAATAATTGTTTTAATGCATGGACCTTCTTCCTATATGAACAAGATGATGATAAAACCATATGGACACCATGATCAAGGTATGATGTTCTTTATAATGGGAATAGTTTTATTTTATCATATGGAGGTGGAAAAAATGATAATATATAAGATGTTTAGGTCTTAATGTATTAGGATGAAAATAAATTTTTTAATAAAACCTTTGAGGTTAAAACATGTTAGGGTTATTTTTGAGTTTTATAAAAAGGACAACCCATAAGATTGGTGACAACCCATCATGTCCAAAAAGGTTGCAGAAATCAATCCCACAACCGAAGGGTGACAAGGGCGCATCGCCTACCACTATCCTATATGAAGTTCCTAGTTAGTATGACCTATTCTCTTAAGTTAAATGATTTTATGGATCAATAATAAGTTGATTTTGGGAAGTTATGTTTTATAAAATGGATATCCTTAATATAGGAAAATGATTTGGTGATTAAGTGATAAAGGTTATTTTATAAGATGTTTGCTGTTTTGGAAACATTATATGCTTAAGGGAAAAAGAATACTATGGGATCTCATTTGTGGAGTAATGGTTAAAATTTTATTTTGGAAGAATATATGTTTTTATTGTAGACATATAATGATTTGTTTTATTTATGGAAATGATTAACCTATCATAGAGAATATGTTATTAGGTTAATTACTTTTTAGTATGAGACTTTAAGAGTAATTGATGTTATTTGGAGATAAATGTTAAGATTTATCTTACAAGACTATGTGATTAAATCCTTATGATATTTGGGTTTCAATATTAGTTTGGATTACTTTGAAGAATTTTATGGAAATTGTTTTATTGAATGGTCTTTGTTGAACTTTGGGTATTGTTTGACAAATTCTAGAGATTAAGAGTAGTTTTTCTTTTTTGTAAATGATTATCCTTTTTGGGGATTATCTGATTTTGTACTAACCATTTTGGTTTTGGTTGATGTCTAAAGATAGGATAAATATATAGTTTATCTTTTTTGGATTATTTGATAATCTAGAAGTTGATTCTAGTGCTTTCAATATGACAGATTCAGTTTGAATACTCATCGTTTGGAGAAAAGATGAGTTTGTGTTAGAAATTTGGTAAATTATGAAAGTCTACATGACAAGTATGTTTCCTTATGTTTTTGGTTAATATTATAAATAAATTCCTCAAATTTATGAAAATTAACTTAAAAAAAAAACATTGTCCATTAAATTTTCTTATTGGGGAATCAAAGTCCATTTAACCCATCATAAGTTTGTGATTTTCTTGTGGTTAACTTTCTTATAATCATCTTTTCTACCACTCTCCATTAAACCTTGATGGTTTGTTTCTCTTCTATATCCATGTTTTCCAACATGGAATCCTAGTATGGGATATCTCAGGTTACCTTTGTATTTATCTTTCTTTCTTTTAAATTCATATTTTTATTGACTCTTTTCCCAATATGGAACTTTCAATGAAGTTTCCAAGCCCAATTTTAAAATTGCGAGGATGTAATTCCCAAAAGGAGGGAAGGATGTAACATCCCAGGTAAATAAAGAATATAACATTTTCATATTTATTAAAATTTTCCAATTAAATATTAATTTTACTTTAAAGTGGATGCTATGTTTTATGAAATACCCGATACACAACAATGGGTTTTTTTTGAAAACTTATGTCACACACAACGTTGAGTCATACTGAAAAATAATAATATAATATTCTTTTAAATGGTAGTTAATGCCTAGCTGTTGTATGGGAGATAATGGACAGAACTAACTACAATATGAATATGCATATTTTTTTAAGATTTTTTTTACATTTATCCAATAAATTTTAGAGGCTTAAAATAAGAAAGAATCTGATTCTAAGAAAAAATACTATAATATTCATTAAAAGTTAGATTTACAGCTTTTTGATGGAAAAACCTATTTAAAAATAGTTTTGGTCACTTTTATATGTTATATTTGAAAATATAATATTCTTCTTTAGAATCAGGACATAAAAATTTACTTTGGACAAAATTTTTCTATTTTTCTGATAAAGTTCATTTTTTATAAATAGTAAAAATACTGTATTTTAATTCAAAACTACCTTTTAATCTAATTTTTTTATATGGATAGATTGTCTTTATAAATTGGTTTAAAGTTTAATTAAATTATATTTTTACAATTTAATCCAATGTTTTTCATTGGAAGTATTTTCACTTTGAAATTGGACTTAAACAAGTGTCAATCTTTTGATAGTTATTATTTCTTAAAAACACGTTTTTTGTTTTGACACCAGGAATTAATTTTAAATTAATTTTTTCCACTTCTGTGTTTTGAATTTGGAAAAATGGATTCCATATTTAGAATCAGGATGTCTAAATTTTGTAAATAGTTATATTTTATTTTTAGTCATTTTAAATATTTACCTCAGTAAATATTTTATTTACCATGGTTAAAGGGTCAATCTAGTAAATAAGGGTAAACAAATATTATAATAATAATATTAAATTACCTTAAAATGTGTCCTAATACTATTTGTTTATACATGTCCGACCATGGGCATCTTTGGGGTTAATTTTGGGACCCCATGGAGCCACTTAAGAGTGATAATGACACTTTATATTAATAAATTTAATGTAAAGACCAAAATGACTTAAACATATATCTTTTAGTAAATCAATTATTATATGGGGTTATATAAGTTATCTCTTAGAGTATAAATATTAATTTTAAAGATAAAAATATTTCCTACATCATGATAGTTTTTTTATAATTTTTAGACATCAAATAAATAAAATTATTTATGACACAATAATGATGCAGTATTTACCCCATTAATGAATGATTTAAATGATTAGGATTATAAAGATTAAAAAAATATCCAAATCCTATCCAATAATTTTTGGATTATTTTATTTCTAACATGAGTAATATTATCTTCAACTTTAATAAGTTTTGGACCTTTAGAAACCGAAAATCATTATAAAATAAAATAATATTTTTTAAACATTCCTAAAGAGCCCCTCATCCCCCTTATAAAAAGCCCTCATTTCAAACCCATTCATCACACTTATCAAGACCCCTGTATCATATGAAATATGCCCAATTAATATCCATACATCACTATACTCCTCCTAGAAGCCTTCCCCTAGGAATAAGGCAATTCAATTAAAACTTTTGGTTCAAACCAAAGAGAGATACCCAATTTAAAGGTAACGACTTCTCTTAAGTTCTTTTATTTTATTTCACTTCTCCAAACCCTAAAATCTTTTTATTAATTTATTTTATAACAAAACCAGTATCATAAATATAATGGGTTGTTTTTATTATAATTATTCAAACTACACTTACACACACCTTCATCTAATTGTTAAAGAACATACTGTTTTTGTGGACGGTGAACTACTGCCTCACGAAATGATGATTTTTTAATTATCCCCTACCACCTATCATGGTGTCCATTATGATGGATCTATATTTATATGTGATATATATTATATTTATATTGTTTCTATGCTTCTGTATTTTCCGTTTATATCATACCTTTATGGTTTCCATAATGGGTAAACGTGATGATTTCATTTGAGGAAGTGCAGAATACCACCCCCTCAAAGTGATATGACTCGTTCATGCCATACATGGAACGCATAAAGGCAAGAGTTACTGAAATTATATATGAAATTATATTATAATTATAATATACCTATTTACCATTAATTTTTCATTCCATTAAATATGAAATAGAAATGAAAGTAGCACTCATACGTACGTAGGGCTTACCGTCTCCATGAACGGTGCATTTCATTTCTTATCCCCAAATGTTATGTACTGTTATAAATAGACACAAATATATATAATAGATATATATGATATCTAAATCATGAATATCATTATTGAGATAATGAAATTTTGTCCACATGGACAACTTTTAAATATAACACGTTCATTTTTGACTGAAGTTCCAAATATCGACAAAAAAACCATTATTAACTTAAATAATTGAATAATGTTTATGACATGGTAATAAGTGATATAAAAGGAAAAATAAACTTAAAAAGGGTTATTAATAAAGTATAAATTAACTTTAGATTATTATTTAGGAGATTACAGAATGAACAGGTCAAGTCAGACATGAGGTAAGAGGTTTCTTATCTCAGTTTTAATTCTGTGAGATTTCCATTGTTCACCACTTATTTCTTGCATGCGGTGTATTGTGTACTGAAATTTGATATATATTATCATTATTATATTTATATTCATGGTATTATGTGATTCATTTGGTGGTTATTAAATTTTGGTCATACGACTCGATTAATTACAATGTGGTAAGAGGTTTTCATCTCACTTTTTATTCCCATGAGATTCATGCTATATTTTCCACTATTTTATTTTGAGTGGTGTATGTACTTCCCATGATTGTATTCATTGTGTAATATAATTTAAATTATAGGTATTTACATCTTCATTATATGATCCTTCTTTCATGTGGTGTATGTTTCGTAAGTTACCAAATCGGTAAGGAAACTTTTAACCCAATTTTCATTCTCTGGTTTAATCTTCTAATACATAATTATGTCATGCTATGATTATGTAACACCACAAGCTTCCATGGTACATTTCCCTTTGAATAATTCAATAGCTTTCATTGTATACAACTTCGAGATTCTAACACACTACTACTAATCAAACTAGCCATTATGAATAGTAATACCCACTTTTTGAAATTTAATAAATTTTAACTTTCAAAATGGACATCATTTTTGGAATCGGTATATCTAAATTAGCTTAGGGTGATTTTTTGGTATTTTTCTGAAAAATTTCAATTTTTGATGAATAGTGAAAAACACTGCGTTATTGGTTAAAACTGAATTTTTATTTAAATAATTATATATTTTATTTAAATTTATTTTAGGTCAAAATAGATACATAATACCTATATATGTTCAACATAATTAATTTGAGTAATTTTATAATAAGTTTAGATATATAAAATTTTATCAAATTTTTACTGTCTTTTACCCACGTCCTAGGAGAATTTGAAAATATGTATAAAACTTAATTTTACCACTTCTATGAGTTGAATTTCAAAACATATAGAGACACAATTAATATCAATAAGTAAAATGTGGTTCAATAAGATGAAAATAATTTTTGGTCAATAGTAACTTTTTATTTTTATTTACCACAGTTAAAAGTAAATAGGGTAATTAAGGGTAAAAATGATATCATAATTACCTTAACACATGTCCTAATTCTATTGGATAAGTTTAATTAGGCCAAAAACAATCCTTTAGGTCCACTTGGATTAGATTAGGACATTTATTATTATTTTATTTAAATAAGAATTAAAAGAGTTAAAATCAAAGTTTAATAACTAAACCATTTTAAATATAGGGTTATACATAAAATAAATTCGACTATAAATATTAATTAGAAATATAAATATATTTTCCACATAATGGTATTTTATTTATAGTTTTTATACATTAAATAGTTAAAATTATTTATGAAATAATGATGATGTAGTAATTACCTTATTAATGAGAGATTAAAATAATTGATATTATAAATATCCAAATAAATATAATTTGAGACTTTTAATGAATTACAATAATTTTCTAGGTTAATATGACATGTTAGGGTTGATTAAATGAATTTTTTTAAGTAATAATGCTGTTATGAATTTAACAAAAACAAAATACAAAATAGTGTCAAAATTGACATAGAAGAGTTTTTAAAACAGATATTATATTATTAATTTTTATTCTATTCCTAAAAATATAAGGTTCATCCAAAGGGATTAAATAATATTATATATTTCATTAATTATCTACTTGGTGTTCTCTTAGAAGTTTATAGTATGTTTATTAACCATATAATATAAAAATACAAAGAGACATGGTAAATATCAAACTATTTAACCCGGAGTTAAATCTAAAAGATAAGGTTAATGTGATGACCTAAAACTATATAAAACCTATTTTTTGAGAGGTTTTAGAACCATACCCACCTTATATTTTAAATAATTTATTTTGGATCCATTATAAACTGAAAATGATTTTATTATAAAATAATATTTCAAGATTTTCCTAAAGTGACCCTCACCTCTCTTATAAAAGGACACTTCCCCTTATCTCAAATTCACACCTTCAAAGCCATTTGGATGGGCCAAACCCTACCCAAATATCCTTCCAAATTTCATCCCTTAATCTTAGAGGCATTACTTTATACAGAAATCCAAACTAAGAAGATCTTTTGATCAAATCAAAAGGAAGAACCCAAAGAAGAGGTAAATATTTAGTCACCTCTTTCAAGTTATTTTCTTCTTCCACTTCCTCTTTCTTTGTTGTTTACATTATAAAATAATAACTCCAATATATTATATATAATGTGATCTTATTATAAAAATGTTACAACCATATTCATTATGTTATCCATCCTATAAATGATAGAGTCACCATACGTGCGTACGTACAGATTACCATCTCCACGTCGTGGTGTAGTTTGTTATTTAAACACTTCATCATTTTTATGGGAATAATAAAGAGTATAAATGATGTAAATAATAAATATAACATTATAATGATTCTTTATATATGATATAACATCAAATTATATACAATTTTAATATCAAAATAATGATATTGTCGCTCGTGCGTACGTACAGATTACCGTCTCCACAAACACGATGAGATTCATTCCCCATCATATCCATTCAAGACTAATTTTAATTTGATTATTAAAAATAATGTTTAAAGACTTAATTTCATTCTGTATATGAATAAGATACATCCTATCCATAACAAACATTACTTAAGTAATAAATAATATAAAGGAAAATGAATTAGTTAACACCTGAAACAATGATACTACTGAAATATCATTAAAAAGAAATATTAGAAGATCATATATGATAGAATATTTATGTATATAGTTCTTGTATAATTTAATAACAATTATTTAACTATTATATAGGATTTTAACGTACTCTGGAACAAGGAAAAGTACAAGGTAATGGTTAATTTCACAATCTCTTTATTATCCGAGGTTGTTTTTACTTAAGTATCTACTGGGACCTCTTTATCATCCACATTTGTGTTTTCTTAAAAATGTATTTAATTTTTTTTTTCTATTTACTAGACAATGGGTTAAAGTAATTTATACCCTTATTTGACCGTATATTTTTTTAAAGGAATATTTACGTCATTTTTCAAACAAGTTACTTTATGACATTTTCGACAAAATTAAGGTAAGAATATTTTTTTAACTTATACGGAGGGAGCGGCTATATTCTTATGTTATAACATCATCGATTATCCCCTTACAATATTATAATAATATTTTCAAAATAAATGTTTTCTATTATAATTACATGACTTTAAATGATTTCAAAATAGAAAGATATATTTCTCTCAAACGGTTTTGATTTCATCTATGTCAACATCCTTTAATGGATTTTAGACTTGTTTGAAGTTGATTTATGATGATACAAATATTCCATATTGTATTGAAGGTTTTTTGATATGTTTGACTATAGATGTGTTATTTTTATACCATTCATGGTTTATGGATAAAGTATAGACATTTTGTATGCTAGTTCTAATACGAATGCTTATGTTAGGTTTAAATCTTTTCATATGAGAAATGCATTGGACTTAGTAAGTGATGGGTGGATCCCACTATAGATCCTTGATTCATCAGTAGGTCTCATGAGAAAAACTAGTGTCTTGGCACAAGGACTTGACAAAATCTTATTTGTAGTCTTGGCACAAGGCCTTGACTATGTGGTTATGAATTCTGTCACTATGCATTCCATCATTATGAATGTGGCTATTAATATTTCATGTGATTATTCGACTAGTAGAATATCAATGTGAATAAGTAAATGAAATTATTTGATTTTATCTTTTCTATATTATGTTTAAGTTCAAGTTTAAAAGGATATTGTTTTAGTCTTACATTTCCTTAAATTTTTATGCTTATTTATGAAAGTTTCCGCTATATTGTTATCCTTACTGAGCATCTGAGCTCACCCCTTTCTATGTTTTATTTTTCCTTGGATGTGAAGAAGTATATTATGACTGACTTTCAGGGATAGTATAAGGGATATGAGTGTGGCCTATGGAGACTATGTTGTTGTAATTTTTCATTTTATAATGTAATGTAAAACTTATGAATGTATCTATTATTTTCAAGGTTACTAAACTAATTGGTATTTCGAGACTTGATTTTGTGTGATCATGAAAATGTTATGTAATAATGCGCCGACTCTGGGTAACTAGGGTTAGGGTGTTACAGTTGGTATTATAAGAAGTTTAGTAAAAACCTTGGAAGCTAGATTTAGAAAAAATCTGATTAGAGCACATTACCCTAAGATAGTCTTTGATGATTAGTATAGAATAACTTCCTAGAATTTTGGTACTGTAGAAATTTTGGGAGTTTTCCGAGAAATACATATCTCTCTATATATGAATAGGTAGAGGTGGATCTAGCACAAATGTACTTGGCGGTAAAACCCGAAAACACCACTTTGAGCTAGACTAGAATGTGAATTGGTGCACGACAATGAGCCTTACTGCACTCTTGGTTACGACACTCCTAGGGGATATGCTTAGGATAATTCTCATTTTCTTTACAAACAATTATGAAGGGTTTATGATTATATACTTTTTCAAAGAAAACATTTTTATGATTATGGATTATATCCATAAACAGTTCAATTTATGGTAAGTGTTTTACAAGTTTGGAATTATGTATTTCGATTCATAAACTAATATAGAGTATGACATTGTTTAGAAATGGTGCCTAATGGAAGGAATGTAAACTGTATCAATGCACGCAATCCATATAGGTATTTCCCTCCTACTCAAGATAATTATAGTGGAGCTGGTGATGAAATTAGTTCTGATTAGATTATCACCATACTGGGAAAACTCACTCAGGTTATGAATAATAACCTTACCTATATGGCGCACCCTGATCCACAATGTAGAGGATCAATGTTAGACCGCTTCATGAGAAAAAAAACACCAAAATTCAATGGGATTACAAATCAATTAGTATCAGAGCAGTGGATAAATTCATTAGAGAAAATATTTTACGTTTTGGGGAGTAGTGAAATGAAAAAAGTTGTCATGGAAGTTTATATCCTCACGGGAGATGCAGATCAATGGTGGTCATTAATACAAAACACAAAGGAATATGAATAAGTATCAACTATGGAATGGAGGGAGTTTAAAGAGATTTTCTTAGAAAAATACTTTCCTCGTGACCATCGAGTGGATATGGAAAGATTGTTTCTGAGTCTGAGGCAAAAAGAGGATGATATTTTCGTAAAGTATGAGGCTAACTTTACAAGGTCATCAAGGCATGATGCAAATTATATACATAACCCAATAAGTATTATTGATAATTTTTTTGATGGGTTAAAACCATTTCTCCATTAGGCATTAGTCTCATAATCCTTCCCATCATACGAATATATTGTCTCATGTCCTATCAAGACAGAAAAGAAATTATCTAAGTCTTATGACTTTAAAGTAAAGAAAGAGAAGAAGAGATCTGCTGAACATTCTGGAAATGGAAATAAGGGGAAGAATGGAAAAGTTGAATATCTATCCTGCGGTAAATGTTGGAAGAAACACCCTAGTACTTTCCTGAAGGGAATGCGAGTCTGTTATAAGTGTGGTGAAAAAGGCCACCAAGCTCGTGATTGCAAGGGGAAGAAAGTGGTTGTTAATGTTGAATGCTACAATTGTAGAGAAAGGGGGAATTATGAAAATGAATGTACTAATCACCAAGGAAAATTACCTAAAAAAATTACAAGGGATAAAGGAAAAGCTTATGATGTCACTACTAATGAGGTTGAAGCTCTGAAAGACATAGTGGTGGGTAATTTAATGGTTTCCTCAAGTTTAGACAATGCTTTATTTGATTTTGGATCATCACATTTTTTTATATCTTCCCAGTTTTCTAAGAAAATTAGATATTTTCAATTTGAATTAACAAGGGTGTTTTCAGTCAAAACACCTAAGGGAAGTATCATCGCAACAAAGTTTTGTGAATCAGTTCCCATTAGGGAATATAAATGTTCATTATCTGCTGATATCATTGTCATACCCATGATTGAATTTGATATAATCCTCAGTATGGATTGGATTTCGGACCATGAAGTGAAAATTTATTTTAATAAGAAGGAGGTTAAAATTTTCGATGATGATAAGGAGTACCTTATCTTTAGAGTAGAAACGTCACCACATGATTATTATCTAGACCCCTCCCCACTAGATCTACTAAATTCAATTATTAGGGAGGATGAGAATGAAATAATTATTGGAGAGGAAAATAATGTTTGAATAGAGTACGTACCTATCGTGAAAGAATATGTTTATGTGTTTCTAGAGGATTTACCTGGACATCCTCCAGAATGATAAATTTAGTTTTCCATTGATTTAATTCCTGGTTCAAGGCCCATATCGAAGACCCATTATAGAATGGCCATTGTGGAATAAGTGGAACTAAAGAAACAACTAAAGGAATTGAGTAATAAGAGATTTTTTCATCCTAGTGTTTCTCCATGGGGAGCCCCTATCCTTTTTGGTAAGAAGAAAGATGGATCTATGAGTTTGTGTATTGACTACAGGGATATCAATGCTATAACAATAAAGAACAAGTATCCCATACCTCACATTGATTATTTATTTGACCAACTTCATGGAGCTCAATATTTTTCAAAGATTGACCTTCGATCTGGATATCATCAGTTGTGTTTGAAGAAGGAAGACATTTCGAAAACAATATTTCGAACTAGGTACGGGCATTACGAGTTTACAGTAATACCTTTTGGGTTGAATAAGCACCCTCTATTTTCATGGATCTAATGAACAGAGTTTTCAAGGAATATATTAATGACTTTGTAGTTGTATTTATTGATGATATCCTGGTATACTCCAAAAGCTATGAAGATCATGAAAATCACTTGTGCACCATTCTGAAAACCCTCACAAGAAATGAATTTTACAGGAAGTTTAGCAAGTGTGAATTCTGGCTTAAAGGGATTTCTTTTCTTGGCCATATTGTCTTTAAGGATGGAATATCTGTTGATCCTTCAAAGACCAAGGATATCCAGGAATGGACAACACCGATAAGTATAACTGAGGTATGCAGTTTTATTGGTTTAGTATGTTGTTATTGGCATTTTGTCCGCAATTTTTCCTGATTGGATAACCCATTAACCAAGCTCACACGTAAATGGGTTAAGTTTATTTGGAGAAAATAGTGTGAAGAATATTTTGAATAACTGAAGAGAAGATTAGTCAATGTTCATATCTTGAATCTACCATCAGGGAATGATGGGTTTGTTATTTATAGCGATGCTTCAAAAAAAGGACTTCGTTGTGTCCTTATGTAGAATGATAGACTTATTGCCTATGCATCACAACATCTAAAAATTCATGAGAAAAACTATCCTGCAAATGATCTTGAGTTAGCAGCTGTAATATTGGATTTGAAGATATGGAGACATTAACTCTATGGTGAAAAATGTGAGATATATACAGATCACAAGAGTTTGAAGTATATTTTCTCACAGAAAGAACTCAACATGAGGAAAATGATATGGCTTGAACTACTCAAGGTTTATGATTTCACAATACACTACCACCTAGGTAAGGCAAATAATGTGGAAGATGCTTTGAGTAGAAATGATCATGGAGTTTTGAATAAGATGAGAGTTGAAAGGGATCCTATTTTCATGGATCTAGTGAAAATTGATATGGGAATAATCATGTAAGGTGAAACATCAATAATTTTTAAAATGGTTTCCAAACCATCTTTACTAGAAAGAATAAAAAGTTCTCAGGCTGATGATGAGGAGTTTCAAAAGAAAATTAAAGCTGTGAATGATGGGAGATTGATTGAATTCATATATGAATACAGGATTTTCAAATTTAGGAAGAGATTTTGTGTTCTCGATATACCTGATCTGAAAAAGGGAATTGTTAGATGATGATCATAGTTCCAATTTCTTTATACACCATGGTAGGATCAAGATGTATACAGATTTGAAAGAACATTTTTTGTGTGACAACATGAAGAGAGATTTTTCTGATTTTGTATTGAGGTGTATGGTTTGTCAACAAGTGAAAGATGGAAGGAAACAACCTAGAGGAGTCATGAAACCTCTTCCCATACCTAAGTGGAAATGGGATAATATTACGATGGACTTTGTCATGGGGATACCAAAGACAGTTAGAAGAAATGATGCAATATGGTTCATTGTTAATTGTCTTACCAAGTCAGTACATTTTCTTGCTTTAAGAGAAGATTTACCACTTGAACGTCTTGAAAGACTATATATTAATGAAGTTGTAAGACTTCATGGAGAACCCTTATCGATTGTTTCTGACCATGATCCCTATTTTACATCAATATTTTGGAAAATTTTTCAGAATGTTCTGGATACTGAACTTTGTTTGAGCACTGCCTACCACCTTCAAACTGATGGACAATCAAAATGGACTATTCAAACCTTATAAGACATGTTAAGATCTTTCTCACTTGACTTTCAAGGTATGTGGGATCAATATTTACCTATGATAGAATTTTCCTATAATAATATCTTCCATTAATGTATTCAGATGACCCCATATGAAGCGTTATATGGAAAGAGATGTTGCAAACCAACTTGTTGGGATGATGTTGGTGAAAGAAAAATCATAGGCCCAGAACTTGTTGAGGAAATGATGAAAAAGGTGAAGGTTATCCAAACCCACATCAAAGCAGCACAAAGTAGGCATAAGAGATATGACGATAAACGAAGGAAGGATTTTGAATTTTCGGTATGATATCATGTTTTCTTGAAGGTATCTCCATATAAGGGAGTTATACGATTCAGTAAGAAGGGTAAACTAATTCCCAGTTATATCGGAACTTTCAAAATTTCCGAACAAATTGAGGTTGTAGCTTACCAGTTGGTAATGTCACCAAGTCTCTCCAAAGTTCACGATATGTTCCACATATCACTATTGAGAAAATACATACCCCACCCAATTCATGTACTCACCTATGAGGAAATTGAACTGGAACCTGATCTATCTTATTGTGAAGAGCCTATCAAAATTCTTAATACCAAAGAACAAGTGACTAGAAACTGGACGACTCATCTGGTAAAAGTTTTATGGAGAAACCATAAGATGGAAGAGGCAACGTGGGAACCCAAGGAACTTATGATGAAGAAGCACCAAAATTGTTTTATGCAGTAATATTCTAGAAATTTCACGGATGAAATTATTTTAAGGAGGGAAGAATGTAACACCCCAAGCTTCCACGGTACACTTCTCTTTGAATAATTAAATAGTTTGCATTGTACGTAACTTCGAGATTCCAAAACACCACGACCAATCAAAATAGCCATTATGAAGAGTAATTCACACCTTTTGAAATTTTATAAAATTTATCTTTCTAAATGGACTTCATTTTTGGAATTAGAATATCAAAATTAGCTTAGGGTGAATTTTTGGAATTTTTCTGAAAATTTTCAATTTTTGATGAATAGTAAAAAACACTACGTTATTGGTTAAAAATGACTTTTTATTTAAAAAATTATTTATTTTATTTAAATTTATTTTAGGGAAAAATAGATACAAAATACCAATATATGTTCAATATAATTCATTGGAGTAATTTTATAATAAATTTAGATATATAAAATTTTATTGAACTTTTTACCGTCCTTTACCCACCTGCTAGGAGCATTTGCAAATTTGTATAAAACTTAATTTTACCACTTTTGTGAGTTGAAATTCACAAATCCGAGAGACAAAATTAATATGAGTAAGTAAAATGTGGTTCAATAAGAATTTTTTTTTGGTGAATATCAACTTTTTACTTTTATTTTCCACGATTAAAAGTAAATAGGGAAATTAAGGGTAAAAATGATATCATAATTACCCTAACACATGTTCTAATTTTATTGGATATTTGTAATTAGAACATAAACAACCTTAGGAATAAAATATGATCCTTTAGGTCTACTTGGATCAGATTAGGTCATTTATTATTATTTTATTTAAAGAAGAGTTAAAAGAGTTAAAACCAAAGTTTTATAACTAAACCATTTTTAATATAAGGTTATACATAAGATAAATTAAACTATAAATATTAAATAGAAATATAAAAATATTTCCTATATAATAGTATTTTATTTATAATTTTTAGACATTAAATAATTAAATTTATTTATGACACAATGATGATGCAATAATTACCTTATTAATGAAAGATTAAAATAATTGATATTATAAATATCCAAATAAATCTAATTTGAGACTTTTGATGAATTCTAATAATTTTATAGGTTAATATTACATGTTAGAGTTTATTAAATAATTTTTTTGAAGTAATAATTCTGTTATGATTTTCACAAAAATCAAATACTAAATAGTGTCAAAATTGACATAATTTAGTTTTAAAAAAAAACTATATTATTAATGGATATAATATTCTTAAAAATATAAGGTTTGGAAAAATTACTGAGATAAGGTTATATATGTTAATAATGAACCACTTGGGGTTCGGTTGGAAGTTTATAGTAAGTTTATTAACCATATAATATAAAAATACAAAGAGACATGGTAAATGAAAAACTATTTAACTAAGAGTTAAATCTAAAAGATAAGGTTAATATAGTAACCTAAACCTATCTAAAATTTATTGTTTGAGATATTTTTTACCCATACCCACCTTATCATCTAAATAAATCATTTTTGAGACATTAGAAACCGAATATAATTTTATTATAAAATAATATTTCAAGCTTTTCCTAAAGTGAAGCTCACCTCTCTTATAAAAGGGCACTTATCGTTCTCTTACTTTCACAACTACAAAGCCTTTTGGCTCGGACAAAACCTACCCAAATATCATCCCAACTTTACTCTCTTAATCCTATAGGCCTTACTTTGTTCATAAAGCCATTATAATTATCCCTTTTGATCAAATCAAAAGGAAGAACCCAAAGAATAGGTAAATATTTCATCTCCTCTTTCAAGTTCTTTTTTTCTTCCACTTCCTCTTTATTTATTGTTTCCATTCTAAAATAATAAATCTAGTTTCTTATATATAATGTGATGTTATTATAAAAATGGTACAACCATATTCATTATTCTATCCATCCTATAAATGACAAAGTCACCATACGTGCGTACGTATGGATTACCGTCTCCACGTCATGGTGTAGTTTCTTATTCAAACACTTCAGCATTTGGATGGGTATAATAATGAGTATAAGTGATGTAAATAATAAATATAACATGATAATGATTCTTTATATATGATATACCATCTAATTATATACAATTTTAATATAAAGAGAATGATATTGTCCCTCGTGCATACGTACAGATTACCGTCTCCACGAAAGTGATGAGATTCATTACCCATCGTATCCATTCAAGACTAATTTTCATTTGATGATTAAAAATAATGTTTAAAGACTTCATATCATTCTGAATATGAATAAAATACATCCTATCCATAACAAAAATTACTTACGTAACAAATCATATAAAGGAAAATGAATCAGTTAACACCTGAAATGAGGATACTACTGAAATATCATTAACAAAGCAATATTAGAAGATCATATATGATATAATATTTATGTATATAGTTATTTTATAATTTAATAAAAATTATTTAAATATTATACAGGAGGTTAAAATACCTTCAACCAAGGAAAAGAACAAGGTAATGGTTAATTTCACAATCTCTTTATTATCCGAGGTTGTTTTTACGTATGTATTTACTAGGACCTCTTTATCATCCACAACTATGTTTTCTTAAAAATGTATTTCAAAACATTTTTTCTATTTACTAGACAATGGTTTAAAGTCATTTATACCCTTATTTGACCTTACATGTTTTGAAAGGAATCTTTCTGTCATTTTCCAAACAAGTTACTTTATGACCTTTTCGACAGAATTAAGGTAAGAATGTTTTTTTAACTTATACGGTAGGTGCAGCTATATTCACTGTTATAACATCGTCGATGCATCCCTTATAATATTATAAGAATATTTTCAAAATAAATGTTTTTTATTATAATTAAATGAATTTTAAATGATTTCAAAATAGAAAGAGATATTTCTCTTATATAGTTTTGATTTCATCTAAGTCAACATACTTTAATGGATTTTAGACTTGTTTGAAGTTGATTTATCATGACACAAATATTCCATATTGTATTTAAGGTTTTGTGATATTTTTTACTGTGTATGTGTTATTTTTATACCATTCATGGTTTAGGTATAAAGTATTGAAAATTTTTATGCTAGTTTTAATATGAATGTTTATGTTATGTTTAAACCTTTTCATATAAGGAATGCATTAGACTTAGTAAGTGATGGGTGGAGCCTGCTATTGCTCCTCGATGCATCGGTAGGTCTCATGAGACAAACTAGTGTCTTGACACAAGGCCTTGAAAAAAATTTATTTGTAGTCTTGGCACAAGGCCTTGACTATGTGGTTATGAAGTCTGGAATTATGCATTCCATCATTATGAAAGTGGCTATTGATATTGGATGTGATTATTCTACTAGTAGAATATCCATGTGAATAAGTAAATGACATTATTTGATCTTATCTTTTCCATATTATGCTGAATTTCAAGTTTAAAAGGCTTTTATTTTAATATTAGATTGCCTTAAAATGTTTATGCTTATTTATGAATGTTTCTGATATATTGTTATCCTTACTAAGCATCTGAGATAACCCCTTTCTATATTTTATTTTTCCCAAGATGCGAAGAAGTATATTATGACTGACCTACAGGGATAGTATAAGGGATATGATTTTATCCTATGGAGACTATGTTGTTGTAATTATTCATTTTATAATATAATGTAAAACTTATGAATGCATCCATTATTTCCAAGGCTACTAAACTAATTGGTCTTTCAAGACTTGATCTTTTTTAATCATTCCAATGTTATGTAATAATGCACCGACTCTAGGTAACTAGGGTCGGGGCATTACAGATTATGTGTGGAATCATTGTTTATTTATTTATGTTGTAATTCCCACTCCACTTTGTGTGAATATACTTTTTATAAACATAATCACTCCATTGATAAATTCACAAGTCATCGATATGAACTTGATAAGATTAATTTTAACTCAATTTCCATTCATTGAGTTAAACATCCAAGTCATTGGTGTTGTTTTTACAAAAAATATGTGTGAATGTTATCTGATTGATTTACACTGAATATCCAATCATATTGAGTGTATACATATTTTTCACACATTATTATGTAATTTATTTATCCTTAATCTAAGGATACAATTTTTATAAATGATTTCGTCTCAATTTACATTCCATCAAGACTTCATTGTTGTTATGCACCAATTCACTCTTATATGGTGTATACAATGTCCTTTAGAATATTATATCATGAATCCCTGTATTATCATGAGATTATAAATTTCTGATTAAATGTTATTCCTCAATTATTTTTATTCAAGTGTCTCTCATTTTGTTAAAAAATCTTTAACTAAAAACTCTTTTTAAATGTTTTAAGGATTTATTATTCTAAATATTTTTATTTAATGCCCATGTTTTAAAAAATTGTTTTTAGGATTTATTTATATGGAAATTAATGTTTTAAAATGTTAATTCCTTTAAAATTTTCAAAGTGATATGGGAAACTTTGATTCCAAAAATCTATTTATTAAATGTTTGAAATGGTTTTGAAAATGGTTTGATAAAGCATTGTCTATTTCAATATCTTGAGTTGATATATTGTGATTGTAATGTGGAAATGTTATATTTCTTTTATGCTTGTGTTATGTGCTAGGATTATGTTATGGTTATTGGGAGTTGTTTACGTATATAGGTGGTTCTATGATAAAACTAGGGCAGGTGAGCCCGGGATAGCTCTCTGATGCATTGGGTAACGTGAAAAAGATAAACTTTAATGTTTCTCCTAAGAGATTTAGGGAAAATACTGTGTTAGATATTCCTACATAACTCCTTAAATAGACGTGATATCTATAATGTAATTATGATATGGATTCCATAAGTTAACTTTATGATTTATGATTTCTATATGTTATTCCTAAATCTTACGATTTCATCAGGTATATTATGATTGAAAAGTATGGTTTTATTGATTTGTATTTATTGATGGGTTAATGTTTCCTTTCCTTATTTTATAACCCTTACTGATCTTTTTATGCTCACCGCATGTTTCTAAATGTTTTTCATAGGAATTAAATATGAATAGGGTCAATGATGTGATCAAGGAAAATTCATGCTGTCTAAAACATGGAACTAGATATGAATCTTTTTTTTCAAGAGTTTTTATTTTATAAAAAAATGGAAACTGATAAGAAGTGTCTACATTGTAATTTTTTTGTGATGTAATGTAATATTTATTGCCTAATTCTCTAAAACTCTAAACCTGAAAATATACTCAATGTGAATTATTAATTTAATTCAAGATTATGTAATTTTTTAAGGTTGGGTCCTTATAATGGTTTCTTCCTTAGAATCAATCATCTGAGCAAGATACACATGCTTATAGGGTAGTAATATCCATGCTTGAGATGATGGTACTAAGTAAGATTCATCCTCCTCATTACGATTGTACAGAATCATGGTTTAATTCGCCATATGGAGAGTGGTTTCCCTCTCATGGAAATTTATGTTGGCTTTATATAAGGAAAGCCAATATATGCCAATAATTGCATAAAATTCCACCAAAGAGAGTATGAAAAGGTTCACTAGGAAGTTCAATCCACAAATTATGACAGGGGAGGAGTTATATTCATGGGATGCAATGATTGACCCATTTTCCATTCTCACTGAAATCTTCACTTCCATAACTTGTGGTTGTGTTGGGATTGTTCTACTAAAATTTCAGGATATAAAAGATTGTTTAGAACCAGAATAAAAAATTACATTTTCTATTCTTGAATGAATAACTAGAATACCAGTCACCACTTCATTTTCAAGGTTCACTTTGGTGGTAGTGATGGGAAAATCTCTCCCTTACTTCCTTGGAGGTTGTTGGGTTCCTCCGAAAACCCTTAGATTAAAGAATTGGTTTGAAAAGTGCCCCAATTATTTGTAGTTGAAGCAATGAACAATGCGTTGAGGGTCAAACAGAGAATTCTTCTCCTTTGTCGCAATCGCGGGTTTTTCTTGTTAGTAGTTAATAGTCATGTTCCCTTCTCTTACACACCTAAATCATTTCCTCATCCCCTTCAGGAAATTTATGGGGTGCTTCTTTCTGCACCTTTGGTAAGTGGGGTGCTGTATTTTCTTAGCACCATTGGATTTATCCATCAGAATGCAAAAATTTATGTCCACCTTACGCTTCTTATCCCAATGATACCCCTGATATTCTCTGATCTCCATTTCTACTTTGAGGGAACTTCAGACAATTTCCTAATAGCTCTTGAAGTCATAGATCTCAAGGGCTTTCCAAAAGCTAGGTTTTAGTCCACCAAAGAAGTAGTAAACCTTGAATTTAGGGGTAATGACAAAGCATGAGGCATATCATGCAAGCATTGTGAAGTTTTCCTCGTATCCTTCAATGGATTCATTGTTTTTTTTCATGAGGTAAAGGAAGTCCCTTTCCATCTTAATTCGGAGGGTGCAAGGAAAATATTTTTCAAAAAAACATTTTCTAGAAATCCTTCCATTCCAATGTCTCGATATCTTCCTTAGGCTTCATATTTTTGATCAATGTCCACCATTTATTAGCTTTACCCTCTATATGATAATAAACCAGAAGAACCTTCTCTTGTTCGGAACATTGAAGGATGAATAATATCTTCTCAATGGAGTTGATCCATTGTTCGGTGATTGAGGGATCCAATGATCTATTAAAAGTAGGAGACCTTTGTCTCATGAAGCTCTCGATTGCAAGTTGTTATTTCTTAGGGGGGGTTTAATTTTCCTCTTGACCCATGTTTCTATTCAAAACTTGAGTTAACTAAGAGAGTATCATGATAAAGTTTGCGATTCCCGCTCCCATCAGATTTGACATCTCATTAGAACAGTCATCACATTGATCTTCACATTAGTTGTTAACCCGAGGCCTCATATTACTGTCCATTAGCTGGAATAAAAGTAAAGTTATGGGTAACACATAAAGTTTAATCCAAAGAAAAAAAACAGATGACTTATAAATTACTTTTATTTTCTTAACTTTTGAATTTATAGGATTCAATATATGTTATCCATGATCACTTCTAACATATATTCTTAGGGAATTTTTTTATTACTTTAATAATGGTTAATTATAAGCTTATGAATTTACCAAAGAATACCCCCCAGAAGTGTCGTAACCAAGAGTTAATCAAGGACTATTGTCGTGCACCAATTCCGGTTTCAGTCTAGCTCAAAGCGGTGTTTTCATTTTTTACCCCTAGGATGCATTTGTACCAGAGACACCTCTACCTTCTTGTACCTAGACATGGATTTATTTTATTGATAAAATACTTACTCAATACTCACCAAAATTTAGGGATGTTTTTTTCCTTAGTATTATCCTTAAGGATTTCACTAGGGTTTTCTAATCCTAATCCTGAAAATAACTAAACCTATCATTTGATACCAACTATAACAACCTTGCTCTTTATTACACACTTAAACATGATTTATTACATAAAATATTCACTTGATACAAGACAGAAGATAGATAGGTCTAGTGTCTTTGGGGCTTAGGAACATTACATAAAAACGTATAACATAAAATATAATATCTTTATTGAAAACTTATTTTACATAACCACAACATTCCTTCGTACTTAGCATTGCATGGGACAACCTGAGGATATGCATAAGAAAAGGATGAGCAATAAATCCTAGTAAGGTAGTAAAAAATTCATATCCAAAAGAATACAGTACATGTTAGAAAATATTAATATCAATTTATCATAAGATACACATGAACATAAAGGCATGATACAATATGATTATCATAATATGGAAAGTGGCATCAACATTTAACATGATATTAGCATGATCCAAGGATCATTGAACATGAAGATTGAGTAAACCCTAATTTCAATTGAATTAGAATGAGTAAACTCTAATTGAACATGACGTATCATGATACTAATCTTTACCCAATTCATTGGAGCGCTATCGGGGTGCACCCTTCTTAATCATTTCATTTCATGCATAATTGTGCCACATGAATCATAAAACATGGAATCATTAAACAACATCATTTATTCCATGATAAATGAATGTTGAATACATAAATGAAACTATATAATCAATAAGTAAATTTTCATAAAGGTGAATACCTTTGATAGATAAATGGTCATGGTATTCACTACACAATGACTTTGACTTGGAAAATCATGGTGCAAATTCGGCAGCAAAACGACGTGACATAAGAATTCATAAAAATGGTTTATGAGAGATAAATGGGTATATAATCATATGTATATGAAATGTACATTAAGGGGTTCATATAGATACATTTCCCAACATATTTAATGGACTTTAGATTCATAATTAAATGAATTTCTTGAATGTAAATGTGGAGAGAGAAATCCCTTACGAAATTTTGGCATGGTAATGAGCATACATGGGAGGCATTAATGAGAGATAAAGGGGTATATAATCATTCCAAAATAATTAGGTAAGTATATGGTAGTTTATAAATCATACCCTAACATTTTTAATTGAACATACAAGGGTATAACAACATAAAGAAACATGTACACAAAATGAGATAGGAAGAAATCCCTTACTTGGAAGTGTGATCCCAATGGATTGAGAGAGGCTTGAGAGAGGATTATTAGGAGATTAGAGCACCTTGGAAGGATTATATTGAAAGTATTGTAGAGGTTCTTCAATCTAAAAAGGCTTTGAGTGAAGAGTAAGTGGGAGATTGGGTGGGTTTATATAGGAAAAGAGAGGGAATTCTTTATTATTTAGGTTTTGGCCACCACACATTAAACTAATCAAAACCACAAACCAACACATGGTTTTTGCTCTTGGTTTTTTCCAAAGGGGATTGGAAAACAAAATTTTATAAGGAAAATGGCCTAAATTCTTAAAATATTAGGATTTATTATGTGGAGGTGAGTCACACTCTCAAGGAAAACATTTCAAAAGGTTAAAATATTTTATAAGCCTTGGAGGGTCCACTAAAGATATGTAAAATAAATCAAAAAAATCTAAAATCACATTATTTTAATGGAAAAAACATATATTGACCAGAAATAAAATTTATAGTATTTTATTACATCACTATGAGGTCATTATGATGTCATAAAACACAATATATAATTAAATGGTATTTAATTTTTACCCAAAAATTCGACTGTCTCAGAAATTTAGGAAAAATTCACTGTTGGATAATTTTGACATCCTGATTCCAAAAATAATATTCATTCTATATAAATAATTTTCTAAATATTTTAATTTTTAATTTTAAAATAAAAACCTATATTTATCAAAAACTCATGGGTTTTGACAAAAACGGATTTCAAACCATAATAAAATTTACAATTTTATTCCTAAAAATTATACGACCATTTAAATTTAATAAAAAGTAATTTATTAATAATATTTTATTAAAATATTATTTAATTCAAAAATACATTAATTCATCCAAATAGATTTCTTAATTGAATATGAACTAAAAATACTATCTGTTCTTTAAAAACCATTTACAAACAATAATAAAATGAATGTATATTATTTATTCTATACAAAAATAATGCACACAATCATAGTTTTATGGTATTATTACATAAACCCTTATAAAACTCTCATAAGACCTAAGGGTAAGGTGGGAGATGGTGACAGACTCTTGGGGTGGCTTGGATAGCATCGCTCAGGTGGTAATCTCTATCAACCCCCACTTCTCTCATATGAAGTTCTGTTCGAGCTTAACGTGTTGAAGCTCGGCTTGGGCTTGATCAACAGAGAAGCCTAGTGATGCCACCACATTTCTGAGATCCAAAAAATTGGATTCTTATGGATAAATTATACTGGATGAGGCCATAAAATCCTTCGTCTAAGTAAATTGGATTTGTTAAAGCCCTATATTTATACTAATCAGTTGATCGCTATTCAAAGGCTATATTAACAACAATAACAATTCTTAAAGGTATTTTGAAATCCAAAATCATAAAACTAAATAAGTTCATATGTTATATAACCATTTTACATAAAAATAAATTTAATTAGATCAAGATTAATTTCCATTAATAAAAGTTTGAGTCGTTACAAAAAATTCTACTAGAACACGAATGATATCAACACTTAGATATGGGATCACACCCTAGACCATTTTGGGACACCACATACCTAATATATAACTTTAGATATCATAACACTCAGATATGGTATCATAACCAGGTCCAATGGGGGACCCCTCAAACCCTACTGAGATTCAGAACCACGTTACATAGATTGGGGATCACACCCAGGTCCTCTAGGGGACACCTAAACCCAATTTGTAACTATCTGCTAAGTATTGGATCATAAAGATAATGATACAGAAAAAACTACTGGAAAAAAATTTCTATTTAGGGGATCAATTCTAGTTCATGAAGGTCACATTGATACTATATCCCATATAGGAAGACAATGCGATAGAGGATCTTGCCCCTGTATTCCTAGAGGGATACACGAACTCTATCCAAACTAGTTCATTTTAGGGGATCACAATCCTATGCTAAGGATGTAATTCCACATTTTCTCCTCATAGGAATACACCATGAAAACAAACCCTTCTAGTTTCGATCTATTCATTACTAAAAAAAGTGTCCCACTAGCATCACATCATGTCACATCTCAAGTTACAAAACCATAGCCACCATCTCGATCTATGTGGAAAACTACTCAGGATAGGATACTAGTAAGCCTTCACCTAAGTCCTAAAGATGGAGATTAATGAGGGAGAGGTCTCTATGGGGGTACACAATGTATACCAATAGTACATGAAATTTATCTTAACACAAAACCATGGTCATGTATTCTCATTGTACTTAGTTTTTATAAGGAGAATACACATCGTGTACAACTAATTATATGGTACGTAACTCCGCTTGATCACCAGGACATGTCCTCACCCACACACGACCTGACTTGATATGTTTCAAAACACACAACATGTAATCCTCCACTATACACTATGTGATCATGATTTCTAAATGGGAAATCCCAACAACCCTCCCTAACCCCCTTATTTTCACCCAAAATCCATAGATTGACCCCCAAGGGATCTCTTCTAGTCATAATAGGGCTTTAAAACCTTAAAATATAGAATATACATGAATATAGACATAAATATCATAAATCCACAAACATCATGGTGAAAAATTAAGCTTTGATTCTAGATCTATGCCCTAAATCCAGTGCACTGTGATTTGGGAGTGATTTCCATCATGAATGGAGTTTGGTGGTGCCTCATATCCTTAGTTCATCCTCATGTCATCCATCATGAAAAGTAGGATCCTCGCTATCCTATACCATGTGTGATAACCAAAAGTGTAAAAGGTATTTATTAATTAAATTTTATTTAATTAATAAACCACCACCATTTAATACCTTGCCAATGGTCGCCTCCAAATGGATGCCTGATGCTGACAAAATTTATGTCATGCCTTGGGTAAAACATGTGTTTTAAACTCAAATACAATATTATATTTTTGATCTGAAACTCCACTCAGGATTTATTTCAAATTTCAATAAAAATATACATGAATTATATAAAATTTATAATATTTTTAATATCACCACACCAAGGCGCTCTGAGCCCCGAAATTCTTCACCGACTCAGCACATGGATTCAGAAATATTCCTAGAAATATTACAAAGTATTAATTGAAAAAACTAGTGTTAATTATTCCATAAAAATTATAAAATAATTAATAAATTATTATTAAATTTAATTAATGTCATATAAAATTCCTTATTCATTCACTATATAAACATTACAACATCGTTCAAGTAAGTGGTAAACTGACTAAAACAAAAGTGTATCGTAACGATCGAATAAGTAAGAAAATCTATTACATAAAGTCAATATAAATTTTTTACAATATTATAAATTATATATATATATAATATCTTATTAAAATAAATACTTATAACCATCAATTATGGGTGGTGATGACAAATTAAATTCATCGTTCATGGTGGCACTAGTCCATACATACACACAATTAACAAGCTCATTTATCAATGAATATACATAGTGATGATATATAAAAAGTTACCATTTAAGAATTATAATAATTTTATAAATATTATATCATTTAATTAATTACTCTTCTATGTCCATACAAGTTAGGTGGTTACAGGAAATAAGACCCATCATTCATGGAGGTGGTAGTCCGCATATACACATGATTAATGATCTCATTTCCTAACGAATGGAAAAATGATGGTAAATATAAAAGGTGATTATTTTATAATTTTAAAATTGACATAAAATATATATTTATTTATTAAACCTATCATTGATACCAACCATAAGATTCATTGATGAAAAATGAAAAATATTTTGTCTTGAAGGAGGTAGTTCACACATACGCATGATTGATGCGTTTATTTTTCCTAGTGGATTCTATGAAATGAATGAATAATTGATGTTTCATTAATATAATAAAATTGAAATGTATAAATAATATTTAATTAAGTATATTAACAATGTTAATGGGTATTAAGAAGTTTTAAATTAAAAATAAAGACTAAGAGGAGAGTAATACTCACATAGATAACTTTGATTTTCCTTGTATTATCCTTGGAAATGAAAGTATTGAGAAGACTAAAGAGGGAAAAAGGCTTAGTTTTGTGGGATATTTTTATAAGAGGTGTAATTTTTCAGAGTTTTGGATAGGAAACTGATGGAAAGTGTGTACCATGATGGGGCGGGTGGGATTTCCTTTTTAAGTGAAGTAAATGGTTGTTTTGGAAATACATTCATTTATTAAATTATTTATTTACACTATTAAAAGGTCAAAGACTCCCATAGATTGAAATTATGGGGTTTAGGATATGGTAATATCGAAAATAATCCCATAAAATAATTTTGGAGAAAATAATATGTGATTTATGGTCTTTTCCTTTTACTTTTCACTTTTCCCAAGTGTACTTGTACCAAGGTAACTTTTCTTTTCACCCATGTTAATTACTTAAAATAATTCCTATTAAAATTGATCATAACACCTAATTTTTGTATTATAATACTATATATTATATTATTTGTGTTAATTAAAATTACTATGATTAAAAAAAGTTAATTTTAAAAGTAAACTCATTAATGCTTAAAAACAATGTTTTTAAGATAATAGTGTTTTTAAGCATAAAATTTATGCGTGAGTTAAAATTATTAGTGTAAATAATTTTTATGACTTAAATTTATTTAATATAAATCAAAATAAGGTTATATAACATTAAAATCATTCCATAACTAAATTTTATAAAAATATTAAATAATTGAAAAAAAATCATAAAATAGTTTTCTTGATTAAAGCAACATTTTACTTTAGTTTTAAAAATGTTTAGTATGTGTTTTCTAAGTTCAAATAAAATTTAAAATGCATAATGGTATTTATTAATTTCATATTTGATAAATTAAATAGTTTTATTACCTAATATAAAATTCTAATATCTTGATAAAGACATGAAAATTATAATTTTCGGAAAAACCGTATTTTTGATTAAAAATTGATATTTTTAAAAAATACTCAAAAAATTATTACTGCATAAATTATGGTACTGTAAATTTAAAAAATAAATTTAATTTTATCATATTATGTTTCCCAAAATTATATATTTAACTTTTTATTGAAAATATAAAATATAAAGATAAACTTATTTTATTTTAAAAAATGTATTTCTTAATCATTAGTTGTTTCTAATTTTCTTTCATATAAACTTTCTAATTTAGATTTTTTAATATTTTATATCATATAATGATATATTATATGTTATCATAATGATATTTTAAGGATTATTATATTAATTTACTAATGTATCACATCCTTTTTTCTAGTGTGTCTGAAGAATAATATCGAACTTAGTATTTTTAATTGAAAATAATAGAATTTTTGGATGTTACATTGAAGGTGATGCAAAAGAGTGTTATATGTAAAATTTGGGAGGTAACATAGAAAGTAGTATACTAGAAACACTATTATATAATTATTTAAAATAATAATTGTTCCATATTTTTGTTTTATTAACATGAAATATCTTTAAATTCATTCATGGAAAAAGAAATCACCTGGATAAAGATGAAATTGGAGTGCCTCCTTGGAGGGGGATATAAGTGAAGGTGTGTTGAGTAGTTACTAAAAATTGTCAATAAATAAAGATCAAATTTTTTTATGGTTATTGGAGTAATTTACTTGAAAATTTATGGGTTTATACGATGTCATCCTTAGCTACTAAAAATCATATCCTAACATTAAGGGGGATAAATTAATTTTCAATTAATAACATGAATGTGATAATTTGAGTACAATTCAAGTCCGATTTAAAGATTTAAACACATATGAAGTTATGTTTGAATGTATTAGGATATTTTTTGAAGTACGTGTAGGAAATAATGTTTTAAAAGTCTCCTGAGAATCTTTATAACAATTTTTTTAATATTGGGTATGAAGAATCTTTTTGTTATTAAACAAAAGAACCACTTTCTTTATGGGTAGAGGGAAGCCCATTACTTGGATTATATTCCTAGGGGAAAAATAACCAGGTAAATGGTAACTAAGGCCCATGAATCATAGGTCCAAATATATGGTCCAATGGAATCAGGGTCTAAGGCCCATAAATGAAAATCCTGGCCCACACTAAATCTTCCACTGCTTACTTCCTGTGCACTCCTCCAGCCATAGTGTAACTCCCTGAACCACCAGTAAGGATTCTGCTACCTGTGATTCCCTGTCATAATACCAAGACATTTACCACCATCACCGTCATTCCCTACACCACTGAACCAGAGGGAACTACCTACAACATCCCACAGTCATCTAATTATTGACCTGTCGGTGTCTCCTGTCATTTCCCTTTTGCGCTTGCACCACTGGATGTCATAATCCACCAAACTACCTTCAATGCGCCCTCTATCATCATGTGATAATATCATGGTGATGCTAGACCTCCTATGTGACATTCTAGGTAAGATATTCCTCCCTCGAATGGAGGATCAACAAGCATTGACTGGGAATCAAACCCTAGATATAGTGGATGCACGGTGGAAACCCCAACCAACCAGGCTGGGCTTTATGTTCAAAAGGATATTAGATAAAAAATATTTTTATATACCACACCATGATTTTACTAGGCCCAAACCCACACCAACACTTCATCTATCCATATCTAAATCCGAGTGTGATTGGGCTTAAGCCTGATCCAGTTCCATTGTAAGTGAGTGGATGCCTTACATGGTACCACTTGACCGACCCCCGGTCGGCAACATAATAATTGTTGTTAACCATTTATTTGAACTTGAAAAGTTTCTAAATATCCATTGAATGATATGATCATCCATCATAGAGTTTCAAAAATGTTCATGGAGTTCCAAAATACTTGAAGGAAATTAACAATGAAAAAGGAATGTGTTCCCTCTTTAAGTGGGAGTTTCTACAAAGGGTTATTCTATCAAATAAACTCCTATTTGAGTGAATATGAAGTCTATGAATCACCTAATGTACTTGGTTAATGAGGTATTCCAATTATCCTTTCTTATATTTCATTATTTATAAAAAAATGGATACAAATTATGTTTTTTATTTAATGAGAAAAGGAGTCAAAGGGGGAATTATATATATTATACTTGAGATTTATACTATAATTATTGAAGTGTGTACATGTTATATATATTTTTCTTGGAAAATATATGTATAAAACCCTCAAAAGATATTTTTTTGTAAAGGGTATCACATGTGTTATAATTTAATAAATATATTTGAATACCTTAGTTATACACTCTTATTTTCTATATAGGGTTAGAAAATGTTGGACTCCTCATGTATTAATCATGTTTTAATGATAAAAAATATCAATAATATTTACAAATATTATTAATGTTAACAAATATCAATAATAGTTAAAAATATTATTAATGATCACAAATCTAAAAAATCTTATTAGTCATGTGTATTTATGTTTCAAGTTATCTCATACTTGATAATGGCTAAGCTCAACTAATTTTATGCATATTACTGTTTGAGTCTGAATATAGTTATTTGCCTAAGTACAAGACACCGTGAAGCTTGACACAGTAGGACTGAAACCATGAATCAAGACACTAAGAACATACACCATAAGCCAGACACTCTATTTGCCTAAGTGCCAGACACAGTTAGACAGACACAATCATCAAGGCACCGTGAATCCAGAAACTTTGAGCAAGGAACCGGATGCCAGAAACCGCAAGTTAGACACCGTGACTCAGACATAGTGAAGGAGACACCGTGAAGGAGACACCGTGAAGGAGACATAGTGAAAGAGACACCGTGAAGGAGATACCGTGAAGGAGACACCATTTTCATAACTACTGTGACACCGTTTCTTAAACTATTTTGTCATTTTTATATTTAACTTTTTAACGGTAATATTTGGTGCCTTTAATGCACTGACATATTTAATGTTTATTTGTTTCCATAGTAAGAGGTATGAGGTACGGAATATATGGAACCTGTTGTTTAACACTCATTAATTCGAAGATAAAGAGAAGAGTGCCCACGAGGAAGACATACACAATACAGCACGCGAAAACTCAAAAAACGCGAGTGCACTATACTGAACAGAACACCAATCTTGAGCACGACCACGAAGAAGAGATTGCAAGATATTCAAAGAAAGAATTGTCTCATGCATGAAATACAACTCTACTGAAGAATGCACAGAGTACACTGGAATCAAGAGAACATCGTCAATCATGAAGAACACAAGCTGAACCATGACACTCTGTTTTTCAATAGAAAAACAAGAGAGTGACTCAGAAGCTTTTCTGTGTTATCCAACGAGTCCAGAGATACACTTCTAATAACTAGAGAATTATAAACCCACATCCACTCTCTCTTAGTGATTATTTTGTTTACTTTAGAGCAGTGTGTGTACTCTATATATTTTAAACACACACTGAATCCTGCGCTGAACTGAAGGATTTAAAAATCCTTACACCAAACTTTTTACTCTTTTTTAGCCATGAAAACTGTGGAAGAGGTCCCTGTGTGGTCTGGATATTATTTTGTTTACCCACAAAAACTGTGGAAGAGGTCTCTGCATGTCCTGTACAGTCTATGTACTGTTTTTACCCTGATCCAGGGTGTGGATCAGAGTTTTTATATAAACTGCTTGGTGGCAGGTGATCACCAAGTGGAGTGGATTAGGTCTCGAATTGAGACTGAACCACTTGTTTTATATTTGTTGTGCATCCTAGATTAAGTCTAAAGTATACTATATATATTTTATATTCCGCTGCTATTTACTTTGAAATACAAATCTATTTTAAAGTCACTTTGATAGTTAAACTAGAAAGTGTTTGTATGTACTGTAAAGCATTAGGTTAGGTTCGAAAGTTAATTAATCTTCAGATTTAATTAACTGAGAACTAATCAATATCTTGAGAATCTAACTGAACCTTTAATATAATAAAAATTCACTATAGTTTAACTTAGAATTATAATTGGGGGATTTTAAAAGAAATATTTTCACAGAAATTTTAATTGGTACTCAATTCACCCCCCTTGAGTAAACCACTCTGACCAACATTTGGTATCAGAGGATGTTTTATTAGGAATCTGTGTAATTTTATTCAACTGTGATTGTAGTTGTACTTTAAAGATCTGTAAATTTCTGTTAATTCTAAATTTATAGCTCTTTTAAAGTAATTTGTTAATATGGACTATAGACTGGAAAGTACTTATACCAACATGGCACCCTTCTTTAATGGTACAAATTATGGCCAGTGGAAACTTAAGATGAAAATTCACTTAGAGAGTATGGGATTTGACATCTGGACTGCTATAGAGACTCAATATAAGATTCCAAAAACTAAAATAACAACTTGGGATAAACCTACTAAAATAGCTTACAATAATAATTGTAAATATATGAATGCCCTCTATTGTGAATAAGAAGATGAGGAATTTAATCGCATATCTGCTTGTAAAACTTCCTATGAAATTTGGGATACCTTGGGTGTTTCTCATGAAGGAACAACCAATTTTAAAGAAATGATATTGAACACTTATACTATTAAATATGATAATTTTAGAATGAAGCCTGATGAACCTATCTCTGACATTTATCTCAGGTTCAATGAAATTTTCAACACTATGAGCTCCCTTGGAAAGGCTATTACAGCAAAGGACCAAATCATGAGAATACTAAGATGTCTGCCAGACCGATGGAGAGGCACATCTATCTCGATTAGAGAATCTTGCGATACTGGTACTTTACCTGTAAAGGAATTAATTGTTAAGTTAATGATGTATGAAGAAGAACTGAAGGTAAACAAGGAAGAATATGATGAACCAAAGAGGAAGTCAGTGGCATTTAAATCTACTGCCTCAAAGAGAAAGGATAAGGAGAAAGTTCAAATACCTACTAAAAGCTCGAGTAGCGATGAGACTGCATCTGATAGTGATGAAGAGATGGCTTAGTTAGCCAAGAGATTTAAGAAGTTATATAGGAAGAAGAAATTTTTCATAAAATCAAATTACAAAGGTAAATATGACAACAAAGGACACTGTAAGAAATATTGGAAGAAAGCTAATAAGAGTGATGAAGTTGTCTGCTATGAATGAGAAAGAAAAGGTCACATTAAAGCTAACTGTCCAAAGTTAAAGTTCAAAAAGAAATATAACTACAAGGACAATAAGTACAAGAAATCTATGAAAGAAACCTGGAGTGCTTCAAAAGACACTTAAAGTGATTCTTATTCTACTAAGGATGAAGACTCTCATAAAGATAACATGTGTTTCATGAAAAACACATCAGAGGTAACCCCAGACACTCCTGATATAAATCTGTATTATTTTGGAGTTTAATCTGATTCTGAATCTGAAAATATGTCTAGCGAGGAACTATTTTAACACTGTAACATGATAGAAGAATCCTGTAATGAGATTAAGGAAAAATATAAGACCTTGAAGAAACAACATGCTTTGACCAGTTCTGTTAAATCTAACCTTGATGTAGAAAAAGAAAAGAATGCTCAATTTCTGAAGGAAAATATTGAATTGAAAATGTCCAATGAGAAACTAATAAAGGACTTAAAAAAATTCACAAATGGAAAAGACACACTAACTAAGACGTTAGGTAAACATGTGGCACCAAAATATACCACTGGAATAGGCTATCAGCCTGGAAAGAGACAAATCACTAAAACTAAATTTGTTCCTAAATCTGGACAGAATATTTCTAGTTCTAGTACAAGAAATTCATATTCCTAAACTAGTTATTCACATTGTTATAGACTAAATAATTTCTATCTTTCAAAATCCATTGATTCTATGAATTAAATGAGACCCATATGAAAAATTTGGGTACATAAAGCCTTGCTTGCTAACCTATCTGGACCCAAGAGAATTTGGGTACCAAAATCATTTTCCATATAAACCTGTTTTGTAGGAGACCTTCTTAAAAAGCTCATGTTGGAAGACATGGTACTTAGACAGTGGATATTCAAGACACATGACATGATAATTCTCATGTTTTAAAAGTTTAATCAAAGTTGATGGAGGCTATGTTATCTTTGGTGATAATTCTAAAAGAAAGATCATCGGCCTAGGCCAAGTTGGTAACACTAATTCAGTTTTAATTTCCAAAGTATTATTTGTTGATGGATTAAAATACAACTTGTTAAGTATTTCTCAGTTATGTGATGATGGGTTTAATGTTAAGTTTAAAAATGATTCTTGTAATGTTATTAATTTTAAAAATACTTTAGTATTTTCTACCTTGATAAA
The DNA here is from genome assembly GCA_963277665.1 of Viscum album. NCBI lineage: Eukaryota > Viridiplantae > Streptophyta > Magnoliopsida > Santalales > Viscaceae > Viscum > Viscum album. The sequence goes on along the minus strand of OY728125.1, from coordinate 81,562,572 downwards.
TGAAAATGTTTATGTAGTTGATTTGATTTATTTAGCTAAACAAAATGTTACTTGTTTAAATGATTTTCATAAAGAATATTGGATTTGGAATAGGAGACTAGGACACTGTAATGTTCCCTCCCTTACAAAGATAACTTGAAAAGTACTAGTTAAAGACTTACCCAAACTTGAGTTTCCAAATAACAAAGTTTGTAATCCCTATCAAAAGGCAAAACCACACAAAATCTCTTTCAAACCAAAGAAGGAAGTTTCTACTTCTCAACTTCTCGAGTTGGTTCACATGGATTTGTTTGGACCATCTAGAGTTTCTAGCTTAAATGGTAAGCACTATGTCTATGTCTTAGTAGATGAATTTTCTAGATATACTTGGGTATACTTTTTAGCTCACAAAAGTGAATCTTGTTCTTACTTTATTAAATACTCTAAGTCTGTAGAGAACATTAGTGGAATTAAGATTAGGACTTTGAGAAGTGCTCATGGCCATGTGTTTTAAAATCATGAGTTTGAATCTTATTGCTCTCAAAATGGTTATAATCACAATTTATCTGCCCTAGAACCCCTCAGCAGAATGGTGTTGTAGAAAGAAGAAATAGAACCCTACATGAAATTGCTAGAACTATGCTTAGTGAATATGACTTACCTATTTACTTTTGGGCTGAACCTGTTAACACAACATGCTACATAATCAATAGAGTATTAATTAGACCAATTCTAAAAATGATCCCATATGAAATATGGAATAATAGGAAGCCTAAGGTTAATTACTTTAGAGTTTTTGGTTGCAAAGTCTTTATTCTCAACACTAAGGATAATCTTGACAAACTTGCATCTAAAAGTGATGAAGGAATTTTCCCAGGTTATTCAAAATCAAGTAAAGCTTATAGAGTATTCAATAAGAGAACTAAATGTGTGGAAGAATTTGTCCATATCATGTTTGATGAAACATATCCACATGAGCCTAGAACCATCCTAGAAAATCTGGAGGATAATCTATCAAATCTGAACATCAACTCAAAATCCTCAAATACCTCTGTGAAAGAATATGTGAAAACTTCCATTTCTGAAAATTCTATGCAATTGAGCCAATATGAACCTGAATCTGTTGATGAACCTGAAATCTCTAGTCCCTCTTCTTCTAGAAAGGTTATAACCCTTAGAAATCACCCCTTAGATGCTGTTGTAGGAGACTTAGAGAAAGGAACACAAACTAGAGTTTCTCTTAGAAATCAGGTTGAACATCAAGCTTTCTTGTCACAGCTTGAACCTAAAAACATTGATGATTCCATCAAAGATGAATTCTGGGTAATGGATATGCAAGAAGAACTCAATCAGTTTGAAAGAAATAAAATTTGGAAACTTGTTGAAAGACCTAAGGACACATTCACCATACGCACTAAATGGGTGTTTAGAAATAAGGTAGATGAATCTGGAAATATAGTAAGGAACAAGGCTAGATTAGTTGCACAAGGCTATAGTCAAGAAGAAGGAATTTACTATGAGGTGAATTTTTCTCCAGTAGATAGACTTGAATCCATTATAATTCTTCTTTCCTATGCTGCACATCTGAATTTCAAACTATATCAAATGGATGTCAAGAGTGCATTCTTAAATGGGTATATAGCTGAGGATGTTTTTGTTGAACAACCCCCTAGATTTTCAAACCCTCATTTTCCAAATCTTATTTTCAAACTTTCAAAAGCTTTATATGGTTTAAAGCAAGCTCCAAGAGCTTGGTATAACAGATTAAGTACATTTCTAATTTCTAAAGGTTTTACAAAAGGAATAGCTGATCCTACCCTCTTTATAAAATGTATTTCTAATGATGTTTTAGTTGTTCAAATTTATGTAGATGATATTATTTTTGGATCTTCAAAAACTTCATTATGTATTGATTTTTCTAAAATGATGCAAAACGAATTTTAAATGAGTTTAATGGGTGAACAAGAATTCTTTCTTGGATTTAAAATATTTCAAAATAATGATGGAATTGCTTTAACTCAAAGTAAATACACTAGAGATCTTATAAACCGTTTTGGATTGGATAACACTAAAAGTAGTGACACTCCCATGAGTACCACCTGTAAGCTAGATATTGATGAAGATGGAAAATCTGTTGATCAAACCACTTATAGAGGAATGATTATAAGTCTACTCTACTTAAATGCTAGCCGTCCTGATATTATGTTTAGTGTGTGCATGTGTGATCGTTTTCAAGCAAACCCTAAAGAATCACATCTAAATGCTGTAAAGATAATTTTCAAATACCTCAAGCATACACCCAATCTAGGAATGTTCTATCCTAAAGGACAATCATTTGAACTAGTTAGTTATTCTGATGCTAACTTCAGTGGCTGTAAGTTAGATAGAAAGAGCACCTCTAGAACATGCGACTTTTTAGGAAAGTCACTAGTATCATGGTGTAGTAAGAAACAAAATTCTGTTTCATTATCTACTACAGAAGATGAATACATAGCTGCTGGCAGTTGTTGTGCACAAATTTTGTGGATGAAACACACTTTACTAGATTATGGATATCAATTCAGACATGTACCAATAAATTGTTACAACACAAGTGCCATCAAAATCTCAAATATTACTGTTTCACATTCTAGGACAAATCATATTGATGTAAGAAATCACTTTTTGAGAGATCATTATCAAAAAGGTGATATCACCTTGGAATTCATTGGTACTGAATATCGACCTGATGATATATTCACTATAACATTAAATTATGAGAGAATAGATTACATCATACATCATATTGGCATGATCAATCACAAATAGATAACTTACTAGTCTTACTGTTTAATACTTTACTATATTTTACTTTACTATTTCATGTTCACGGTTTCTTGGTTACTGTCTCATGTTTGTGGTCTCACAGTTAGCACCTTGTGTTCACAGTCTGTCACTTACTGTCTCACTGTGACTGACCGGATTATTCACTGTCTCACCGTGATGACCACTGACTGTCTCACCGTGACGACCACTTACCATCACAACGTAACGACTATTCATGGTCTCACTGTGAAATTTTTTTTGGTTTTCTTTTAATCTGTATCACGGTAATTATTATTTCACCGCTTTTTACTTTCCCGCATTTTTACTTTTGTGATGTTTGACATTCCCAAATGATAAAACAAAAGGGTTTCACTTGGTTCTTCACTCGGAACTCCTCTCAAGCCCTCTCAACCTTGCAACCTTTCTCTTTCTCTATTTCTTGAACCTCCAGTGGATTCCAAGGATGAAGCGTCCGTCTTCATCTACTCCTAAGAAGCATAGCTTGAAGAAGAAGAAAATATCACCAAACTAGCACCCGAAGGACCCCTAAATCCAAACCTGGTAAACCGTAGTGTTGTTACTGAAAATAAAATTTTCCCTAAGTGACTGTTGTCTAGAAAATATCTGGTTTTAAAAGTTTTAAGAGAACAAGGATGGCTCGAATGGTTCTCTAGTAAGGATATACACATTTACCTAAGGTTGGTAGCTCAATTCTATCAGTATGTAAAATTTTCTTTTGATGTTGGTGAAGGTTTTGTTGTGAGAAGCTAGATTAATGACCAAAGATATTCCTTCTCATTGAGGTTATGGGCTGCATGCCTTAGGATTCCTCATGAAGGGATCTGTGATGATTATTAGAGATACCCCCACCTACAACTGATTTATTTGACCTAGAAAATGCACTAGAAACCCTAACTAGAAATGGCACCAAGAGAAGGGCCATAGCTGCTGAACTTGATGGGGAGACAAGACTATTGTTCAAATTTGTTCAAAATCTGATCAATCCAAGGAAAGGTGAATTTTTTGTCTTAAAGTATCAGGATGTATTTATGATTCATGTTATGAAGAATGGCCACAAAATCAATCTGTGAAAATATATCATTCACCATATGTGTGAATTTATTAAGGTCACATCCAAATCCATATCTCTGTTATACTCTAGGATGACTTCAGCAATGCTTGTTGCAAAAGGAGTAGTTGGAACCAACGAGGAAGTACTTATGGACTATGAATACTGTTTATCCAAAGCTACCCTCAGGAGGATGAAAATAAACTGGAACCCCTGGAAGAAGGAATGGGTTGAAGATAATGATAAGCTCTATGATAAGTTCAATCCTGTAGATTATCCAACAAGGCCTAAGGGATTTTCTGATCCTGGTTTGGGACCAGATGAAGTTGTGGAATATTCATAAGATGAAGAAGAATAGGAATAGGAATCTGAAGTAACACATAGAGAAGAGGGTGATATACCTCATAGGGAATAAGTTGTTATTGAGAAAGAAAGGACCATTGTTCCCCCTGTTGTTATTCATGAAGAAACTCCTGTCCCTAGAGTTGATATCAGTCTATAAATCCAACCCGAGGCTACAAGAGAATTAGTTGTCCCAGAATCTGAGCAGAAATCCATGGAAGAGGCTGTAGTAGGATAACTTCCTACTTTGCAAGAAGAAACTGAAAAAGAACTCCCAACTGTGCAAGAAACAACTCAAAAAGAACTCCCTACTATCCAAGAAGCTAATATGGAAGACCTTCCTATGGAAAAATCTATTTCTGAGATAATACCCTCTGCTGAAGAGAGGATGGAGATAGCCTTTCAGTTGGCTAGGCAAGAAATGGATGAGAAAATTAGAGATGAACCAGTGGATTTATAACAAGTAACTGAGCCCCAAGGTCCTTAAAAAGAAGCACATGTTGAGGGGGAGGAACCACAAAATCTTGAGACTAATGAAGCTGAGGCTGATGAGGCTGAGACTGATGAAGCATCTCAACCTACTGAGTCATATTCTTTGCACACTCAATATGTATTCCCTAGATTCTAGGATGTAAGTTAATCTCAACTAGTTACTGCAACTAGAATTGATCTTTCTTCTTTGTTTCAACTGAAATCTACCACAAACATTGCACCTGAACCTGAACCTGAAACTGAACCCGAACCTCAACCTAAGCCTACACCTGTACCACTTCCTGCACCTGCACCTTTACCTAAACAACAATACTTTTTCAGCAAGGATGATTTGAAAGTCTTTGGATTCACTATCTTAGCTAGAGTTTAGAAAATTATGTCCTCTCAACCTCGTCTTGTGACCAAACTAAGTCAGGAAGATGCCTCACTGCTTTTAGAAAAGATTACTTGGCACATTCAACCCATGATGATCAATGAAATTTAGGAAGTAAGAGTTGATAATAAGTTTCTCAGTACTGAAGTTGAAACTCTGAAAAGCATGGTTGCAAACCTACAGAAAGAAATGCATTCAAGATCAGAGCCTTCTCCTGCACCTACTCCTGTTTCTCCTGAACCTACTGTTTCAAACATCTCTCAAGACATTGTGTCTCAGATTCACCCATATCTGCTATCCTTTGATGAGAAGATTGCTGAAAGGCACAAACAGTTGTTGCAGAACATGAGAGAAGTTGTGGTGAATCTCAATAAACTCACAGATGAGTACACTAGTTGTCTTCAAAAAGTACTGAACCAGCTTAAATCTCTGACCAATGCTATCAAAGCTTCTCATTATTATGGTCAGACTTCTACTTCTTCCTTGGACAATACTTTTATCATATATCTATTAAAGGAATAACTTCAGAATGATTTCAGTGGTTTTGAAATGGCTCCTTTATCTGAATTTGTTAAGAACATTGATAGAGTGCTGGACCTTGTTCAGATTCACTCAAAGATTTCCAATGATTCTCAGCATGAGATCACAAAAAAAATTAGATTTTAATTTCAGCCAGATTTTCTCTAAGACTGATATGACCAACCACTTCAAATATCTAGTAGAAAATACGAGAATACATCCTATGACTTAGGCCTTCAAAAACCAAGTCCAGAAGCTCACTGAATTTACCAGATTGTTGGAAAAGTTCATGGAAAACAAAGATGATTTTGAAAAGGCCATGCAGTATGGAGGACAGATTATTGCAGACTTTATTAAACTTTTGAGACCGTATCTTCATGTTCAAAGCACAAAAATTGTTTCTCCAATGGCTGCTCCTCTCAGACCTGGATTACCTACTTTCACTTCTTCCTTAGCTTCAACATTCATGTCTGTTGGCTAGGATCTTAGTCAGACCAGGCCTTTCATCCTTGACCAACAACTGCCTCGATCTTCTACTGCTCCAACTTTGTCTCCCTCTATCTTCAAAGGTCTCCCTTTACCTTATCTATCTACCACTTCTATTACTTCTTCCACATCAGAAACTACCCCTATGGATTCCTCTTCTTCTGCTGATAAAGGCAAAGAGAAGTCCAATCCCTAAAGAAGACTAGTGCTTACTACGTTTTGATGGGGATGTCATTAATTGTTTGTCTTTCTACTGTATGCTGTATTCTGAACACTTTTAATGACATATGCACTGTTTTCCCTCTATTCTTTCTACTTTTTAATAATCCCAAAAGGGGAAGAAATATGAAATATATGTAAACATATGTTATTTTTCTCTATAGTTGCATTTAATTTACCCTTTACCAATATATGATTTGTGATCATCAAAAAGGGGGAGATTGTTGGACTCCTCATGTATTAATCATATTTTAATGATTACAAATCTCAATAATAGTTACAAATATTATTAATGATCACAAATCTCAATAATAGTTAAAAATATTATTAATGATCTAAATTCTCACAAATCATATTAATCATGTGTATTTATGTTTCAAGTTATCTCATAATTGATAATGGGTAAGCTCAAGTCATTTTATGCATATTACTGTTTAAGTCTGAATACAGTTATTTTCCTAAGTACAAGACACCGTAAAGCTTGACATAGTAAGCCTGACACCGTGAAGTAAGACAATAAGAACAGACACCATAAGCCAGACACTCTATTTGACTAAGTACTAGACATAGTTATCAAGACACAGTTATCAAGGCATCGTGAATCTAGAAACTATGAGAAAGGCACCAGAAGCCAGAAACCGTAATTCAGACACCGTGACTCAGACACAGTGAAGGAGACACCGTGAAGGAGACACTGTGAAGGATACATATTGAAAGATACATCATGAAGGAGATACCATGAAGGGGACACCATTTGTATAACTACCGTGACACCGTTTCCTAAACTATTTTGTCATTTCTCTATTTAACTTTTTAACGGTCATATTTGATGCCTTTAATACACTGATATATTTAATGTTTATTTTTAGCCATAGTACGAGGTACAAGGTATGAAATACATGGAACCTATCGGCTAACACTAATGCATTCAAAGATAAAGAGAAGAGTTCCCATGAGGAAGACATATACAGTACAACACGTGACAACTCAAAAAACATGAGTGCACTATACTGAACAGAACACCAATCTTGAGCACGACCATGAAGAAGAGATTGAAAGATCTTCAAAGAAAGAATTTTATCATTCATGAAATTCAACTATACTGGAGAACACACAGAGTACACTGGAATCAAGAGAACATCTTCACTCGTGAAGAATACAAGGTGAACCACGACACTCTGTTTTTCAACAGAAAAACAAGAGAGGGACTCAGAAGATTTTCTGTGTTATCCAATGAGTCCAGAGATTCACTACTAATCACTAGAGCATTCTAAACCCACATATACTCTCTCTTAGTGATTCTTTTGTTTACTTTCAAGCAATGTGTATATTCTGTATATTTTACTCACACACTGACTCCTGTGCTGAACTGAAGGATTTAAAAATCCTTACACCAAACTCTTTACTCTTGTTTACCCACAACAACTATGGAAGAGGTCACTGTGTGGCATGGATATTATTTTTTTTACCCATGAAAACTTTGGAAGATATCTCTATGTGGCATGGACAGTCTATGTACTGTTGTTACCCCGATCCAGGGTGTAGATCAGTGTTTTTATATAAACTGCTTGGTGACAGGTGATCACCAAGTGGGGTGTATTAGGTCTCGACTTGAGACTGAACCACTTATTGTATATCTACTGTGCGTCTTATATTAAGTCTAATGTATACTATATATATTTTATATTCCGCTGGTATTTACTTTGAAATAAAAATCTATTTTAAAGTCACTTTGATAGATAAACTAGCAAGTGTTTGTATGTACTGTAAAGCATTAGGTTAGGTTTGAAAGTTAATTAATCTTCAGATTGAATTAACTGAGAACTAATAAATCTCTTGAGAATATAACTGAACCTTTACTGTAATAAAAATTCACTACAGTTTAACTAAGAATTATAATTGGGGGATTTTAAAAGAAATATTTTTAACAGAAATTTTAATTGGTACTCAATTCACCCCTCTCTTGAATAAACCACTCTGAACAACAGAAAATATATGATTAGAGATGTTTATATTTAGGCTCATAGCTAAGTTGACATGTAGGACCAATAGTTCTTTCAATTTATTTAAGATGAATTAAAAATATGAAGGATAAGTTTTGCGAATAAATGAGTTTTTAACTCTAAAAAACCTTTTTTTTGTTATCAATAAGGGGGGATGAATATGATTAATCAAAACAAAAATATTTGCCCTAAATTTTTTCAAAAGTGTTGGTGTTAAATGAAAATGGGTTGATTGAAGATAATCTTATCAATGGTTGTATTTGTTCCCAATAAGACATGGAATGAATGATAATTTCCATATGTAAATATTTGTATTTGAGAATGGCATAAAAGAATAATAAGAATAATAGACTACCCAAGAAAATGTACCATTATGAATTATGCTGATCACATTATAGAAAATAAATCTTTGTTGTTTGTATGACAAAAAAATAAGAAAAGTGTGGTTTTTGTATTAAAATATAGTATAATTTTATGAAGGTAATATTTGATGCATGGTATTCATAGGGAATATTTGATGAAGGTTATGTGTATCAGTATGGGGATGGATATCTGACTAAGGAATTTAATATATTTAGTGTTTAAAAAAATGGTTAACTTAGTCCAACCATGGGTACTTGCTCGCCCATAGCCAATAGTGGTAGTTAATGGAGATATATCGACCATATACAATCCAAGAATCTATGAAAAAGAATAGTGAGGTCTTGAACACAGAAAAGATCTGGGGAACATTCATGCAGAGAACAGGCCAGTGCACAGGCAGTGTGAAGGATGTTTAGCTCCACTGTGGGATCAGGAAAAGCAACCACTAGTGAACACTAGTATAAGGTGTATTTCATTGCAAATTATCTACCATATAGTGATATATTAAGTGAAGTACCTCTAGTGGAAGTTTTTATGTGGGATTGATTAATAAGCATGTAGTTTAAATTTTAAATATATTATTCTTGTGGGTTTTAAATGATGACATGCTTAACAAAATATGTCCACATACGTCAACATCAACCTTGATGAGAGTTTTTGTATGTCTCATTGATTTAAACAATGTTCTATGATGCATCGTAATAAACCTCGATCTATAAGGGGGGAGATTTTACCTACCATTCAAGATAACTTAGATCTATTCTAATCTTATAATAGATGCATGAGCAGTCACACATTTATGAGTGATCTTATGAAGCTCATGTTGTGATTATGGAAAGATTTTTCTTATTCATAAATATCACACTAAAAACTATTAGTGATAGTATTGTGTAATAGAATACATGATACTGATGAATCATGAAGAATTTATCGATGTCTAGATAAGTATTCTTCAATTCCTTATGATTACCAAAATACTAAGTGTCATGATTTATTATAGAAGGTAAAGGATGAATTTCGTGGATTGGAAGAGGAGAGTTGAAGAATCATTATAAGACTATGATGAAAATTTTATGAATTTGAATGCAAGACTTTATATTTAAGTCTTTGACATCATAAGTATTTTTCTATCTTATTTCATTAAAAAAAGGAGTGATTCACAATAGTGTTTTTTCTATAGGTGGCGGTTTAAACCACCACAACATGGATTAGAAGCGGTCACATAAACCGTCATGTATTTCATAGTTTTCAATAATTTAGCAATGAATATTAGTTTTTGGCGGCTCTTTTTTATATGTGTGATTTTTTGGGTGATTTGTAGTTGTTTTTAATCCATTTTGTGGTTGTTTATATTAAATATATCACAAAAAATAATAATAAAAAACCAAAAAATTACTTTTGAGTGGTTTGGTTTATCAGTGGTTATTTGAAACCACCACTTAATATATAAAATAAAATCTATTTAAAAACTATTTTCACTACCCACCTCTAAATATATTACATAATTTTTTTAAATAAAAATTTAATAAAAAATATAGATATAAAAAAATAATTCATAAAATAAACTAAACCATAAATGCACAAAAAACTCATCATACATACACAATCATACATCTACAGTCATATATATATGATCTCAATCAACCCATAAACTCAGTAATCAATATATACATAAAAAATAGATCTAAAAAAAACTATTGACAAATGGACAATATACATACATCCAATGACATCTATTGAGTCCATCTACCTCCACATAATGTACTCAATTGGAACTAACAACATCATTACATCAACTAGAACAAAAAGAAATATAGAAATTAGAAATGATCATAATAAATTAGAATTACAAGAGAATAATTGATAATATTTAACCGTACCATATAATCTAAGAACCATAATGACTTCCTTCTAAAGAATTTAATGGATCAAAATTATCAGCCTCATACCTACTACCAACATCTATCACCTAAAATACAAACTAGAATATTTAAGAAAAGAAATGTGAAAGATAATAGACACAAAATATATTTGTAATGTTGTACAAAACATTTATTATTTTTTTAATCAAACGGAAGACATTTTAATAGAAAAAAAATAATATATCACGTATAATACTTTTAATTCATAAATTTACCTATTTAAGATATGTTTTATGACTTCGAACTGAAAAGGGATAAGTATATAAAAATATAATACATTTTCAAACCAATGTGTAGTGTGATTAAAATTACTTAATAATTTTTTTAAATACTTTCATATGAAAATATGTATTATATTTAACAAATAATTAAATAGTGGGTTTTCCATGATTTTACATCAAAATGAGATCATTTTATATTGGTTTATCCATTACACACAAGTTTTAGTGTTTTAAAACACAAAAAACATATTTATGAGAATCCTGGGAAAATAATAACATGGTTTGAAATATTCTAGGTTATTACATCTTAAAAATAAATCTACAGTAATTGTTCTATTATTTCAATTTTATCTGATGTATTATCGGTTTTTACCCCCGTTACAGATTTTTAAAGACTTTGGTATCTTTTAAAACTATTTATTGAGTCATTACAATCACACCACACATCATATGGATGTGTTTTCTACCTGTACACGTCAAAAATAATTCAACGATGGTTTTACCATGATTTCATGTCATATCTGAGGTCATTTAATATGGTTTGGACCATTAGATACACCTTTTAATATTTTAAAACACTAAAAACACATTTACAAGCATCCTAGGAAAACTATAACTTAGAATGAAATTTTATATGTACCTACATTTCAAAAATAAATATATTTTTATTATTCAATTATTTCACTACTATATAATTACATTTTCTTAGTTTCGACCCCCAACACATGTTTTTAAAGACTTTTATATCTTTTAAAACTTTTTTGAGTCATTTCAAGCACACTGAGCATAGGATGGATGTTTTTGCTACATGTAAAGATAAAAAATAATTAAACAATGGTTTTCCTATGATTTCATGTCAATATGATGCAATTTTCTATGGTTTTGATTTTTACACACACCTTTTAGTGTTATAAAACACTAAGAATGTATTTACATGCATCTTGGTAAAATCATAACTCATAGTGACACATCTTCAGTTCATATATTTCAAAAACTAGTCAACAGTTGTTGTCTTATTATTCCATGGTCACCTAACACCATTTTATTGGTGTTGACCCCATGACACACATTTTTAAAGACTTTGGTATATTTTAAAACTATTTATTGGGTCATTATGAGGACACTGTGATTTGGATGGATGTGTTGTATACACATTCCAATAAAAAATAATTCATAGGTAGTTTTCTCATGATTTAACATCTATATGATATTGTTTTCTATGGTTTTGATTGTTAAATGCACTTTTTAGGGTTTTAAAACACTAGAAATGTTGTTTTGGGAATATCAGGAAATAAAAATAGAATGATGTGTCATTGGTTCATACATTTCAAAAATAAATATATGATTATTTTCCTATGAATTCACATTTATTCTATGCCATTTTCTTAGTTTTTACCCCTCAACACATGTTTTTAAAGACTTTGGTATATTTTAAAACTATTTATTAATTCATTTCAAGCACACTACATGTTGGATGGACATGTTGCCTTTGAGTGCACATAAACAATAATTCAATGGTGGTTGTTCCGTGATTTAAACTCAATATAAGGTCATTTTCTATGGTTTTGACCATTACATGTACATTTTAGTGTTTTAAAATACTAAAACCATGTTTTGGAGCATCTGGGGAAAACCATAACTCAAAATGATGTTATGTCAGTTCCTACATTTAAAAAATTAATCAAAAGTAATTTTCCTTTGATTTCATGGCCACTCATCATCATTTTCTTGGTTTTGATACCCCAAAACATGTTTTTAAAGACTTTGGTATCTTTTATAACTATTTCTTGTGACATTACGAGAACACCACACATTAAATGAATGCGTTATCTATGTGTACATGTTAAAAATTATTAAATAGTGGTTTTTACCATAATTTTACATTAATATGAGGTCATTTTATATAGTTTTGACCATTACATGTACCTTTTAGTGTCATTTGAATTTAAAACATCTGTCACATTATCAAAATTGAGAAAATGAGCTCATATTGTCTTCAAACTTTAGGAAAATGATCCATAATTCATTTGTGATGTGTAAGAATATACCATAGATCAATCAAACATAGGAAATGGGTTATATTAATTTAAGTGCATGTTTACAATATACATGTAATTTTAAATTAAAACTCCTATAACATAGAAAAAACATTGAAAATGATATTATATTGTTTCAAAATTTAAGAAAATGATCCATAATTATTTTTTGGAAAGTAGGAATAAACCACACATTATTCTGACACACAATGTGGTTGGTATGTCTCAAATTTTGTGTTTTCAATATAAAAGTATTATTTTAGTTTCATTCATGGGAATAGTTTTTGTTCTTTGAAAATGTGTGAATGATATTTGAGGTTTAGAATTTAACCCAGCTGGATGAGCTATAAGGTTGGATATTTCTTTGGGGATTATGACCATCATCATATGAAATACAATAACTAAAGTATTTTCCATTTCTAACCACCAATGATTCAGTGTTTTCTTATAAGATTCATGTTCTTTCACTTTTTATTTCAACCTTGAAATTTCTCTTTGTGTTTCCTAATCAAAAAAGTTTCTCAAATACCCATTGGGTGTACTGGTAAATGATAATGATGCCCTACCAAATACAATTGATGGTGTAGGCCCATATCCAATCCCCTATACATGCCTAGGATACTCCTTCCATAGAATGATTGTAACTTTATCTTTCTAGGAAACTGATGATGATTGTGAAGGATTTTCATCCATAGATTCTTGAATTTTGACATGTTAATACAACAATATTAACAATGATTTTTTAATTATCTAAACTTCATAATATTATCCAATTCATGAATTTCTCATTAAATTTTAATGTTATTTTATTAATATAAAAGAATAACAATGAAAAATATTTTCTAACAATAAATAATCCTAGAAATCAATTATTTGGGGTTGATTGCATGGATTAAATGGTTCCAGTAGAGCTAATAGCCATTGTTTGATCCATGCAATTGGCCTCATTTAATTGGTTTTAAGGTGTGTATGATGTTATAATTTATTTTTATTTATTACTTTTTTATTGTAATTAAATAAAATTAAATAGTTTTGAGAAGTACTTACTCCAACTTCTCTGGATGGTCCATTAAAAAAACTATCATTGGGTTTCATGTAAAGTTTAATCCACATCTTTTTACAACCAACAGAGTGACCTAATTTATTATCCTTTATAAATAATATATATGTTTTAGAGAAAAATATTTACTTATAACAAAAAATATAAATAATAATGGATAAATACAACAAATATTGTTCTTTTTTTTGTCTAAAAAATGATGAGAACCATTGATATAAGGAACGAATTATGTCTCATGATTCACATTATTTTTTTACATAATTCCTAAAATAAATATAAACATTAAAAAAATTATAATTTTATTATGTTTATGCTATTAAGATATTTTAAAATTTGAAATTACCTTATGAGATGTATCTGTATTAATATCAACATAAATCTTCTACTGCTCATAAGAAACACCTTCAAAAACATTCTCATAAATTTTTCATGATCTCAGAGATGTTTCATTAAACAAATTTCATAATATCCATTTATTGACCAATTTTTTTAGAGTCCATGGGTATGAAACGGAGCCAGGGGCATCAAAATGAAGAAATTTCAAGAAATAAAAAACATAACACTTTACAAGTATATTAAAAATTTTACTAATGTATTTTAAATTAGTTATCAATGAATATTTAATTAATATTACCTTTACATGGTTTTCAAAGACATCATTTTTTAAATTTGTGGGAATATGCCTCTAATATTTATAATTAATGGGAATGCTTATCATCTCGAAAGAAAGTTTCCAAAGAATCTATCCATAAATTCTATAAGTATCACCAGAAGGCACCCCAAACTCATTAAATGGAATGATAATGTTGAAGTCTTTCAGGTCCTCCACATCTATTGTGTTTATATTTAAATCTCTTTTTTTTATCTTTATCCATTTTGAAATTGTGTTAAATAATTAATAATTTTATTTTTGCAATGACATACATATAAGTAATGGTAACTTTACAATATCCCCTAGATGGAGGGTTAAACAACTACTCAATTTACATAGGTTCATCATATGGTGGGATAAAAAAGCATATGGAGAAACTGTTGGCTTGCTAGAAGTCTTTGGTAAAACAGAATCACTCAGATCCACTGAAGATGACAGTGTCGTGGTGTGATTTGGTATGTTGATTAGCTAGGATCTAAAAAAAATTCTTAGAATTCATATAATTAAAATGGTTTAGAATATATTAAAAGTATTAAAAAATAATTGTAATTTTTTACAATAAAGTAAAAAATAGAACAATGTATATATGTATGAAACTGTTATAAATGAGAAATTTTAAAATATTTTCATTACCATTTTATACATTCAATTATATTTATCTTCATTGTCTTAATTATTATAAACCTTCATTATGACACATAATTCATTTTCAACCTTTATTTGAAGTTCTATTGTTTCAACATTATCAAGAAAAAACTATTCAATGTTTTGTGGTTGAGGAGCTTCACTGTCACAAAGTACCAATTGATCTTCATCACCCATACCATACAAGTCTATATGTTTTAATTTTACAAAAACACTACAAACTTCATATATTTCATCATCCACACAATAAATGATATTCTATTATGAATAAAAGAAAAATGGATCATTATTTTCATTCTCACTTGTATGGATGAAGAGAGAGAAGTTAGACAAAGTAAAATTTAACAAATATTTTAGAATACCCCTATCAATGTTGAACAACTTCTATTTGAATAAGATAACTAAACATTTACCATGATAGTTTAATTTTATTACATCAATCAAATTTCCCTTGTTTCCCACCTCTATAAGTGTAAATACACTACTATTTTTTGTTTTCATGTTTTCTTAATGAAAAATTGTATGAAACCTAAAGCCATAAATATTGTAGGCATCAAATCTCTTAGCCTACCGTAAAGGACCTTGATCCAAAAACTTCAAATCATTTTATATTTTAAATTGATTATCAATATTTATTAACTATAAAATAAGTTCTACGGTGTTAATTTTAACATAGACAAAACAACTACGCATCAATAATATTATTATGAGTATATACTTACATGACGAGTGAACCATTTGAAAATCTCCTTATTAACCACTATTGTTAATTCCATATCATTTTTAGATAAACCCCTTAGTCTCATATTTGTTTTCAATATAAATTCTTCAATAAATGGATCTATAATAAACTATTGATTAGTATATATCTATGAATTTGTAGTAACTCCAATTTGATCAATGTAAAATTTAACCCCTTTGTAATTGGTCTTCCAATAGTTGGAAATAGCGATGACTAGTTTTCATAATGAGAGTTAGTGGAGATGTCATAAACATGTATAACACGATTGAATATACTATCACTCCAATTAAAATACTAAGAATATAAGGTTTATCACTCTTCATCTATGTCTCCTTTAGTAATAGTGCCTTCTGGTTGAACTTTATTCCTCACACATGATTCCAAATGACCTAATTAACTGATGAAAAAAATTAGAAACATATTAAACAAATGACATAAATATTTGATAAAATTGAATTAATCAATGAAAATAAAAATAATATTAACATACCTATCAATTGGATTTATCCATCGATAGTATACTAGTCCACCATGTTTATCTTCTTCAACCAATTAAAGATTCAAATGAATCAGGTTTGTGAATAATTAAGGGGGAAATAATATCTCCTAATGAAAAAGTTTCAAAATATTTCTTTCTTGAAGTTTACCAAAATTGATTGGATTTATAGTTTTTCCAATAGTATCTCTAAAAAAGGTACACAACTCAACTGGAACATTAGTTACTTTTTTAGTTAATGCATTACGCAATGCCAATGACAAAAATTGCTCCATCAAAAAATCTTACTCATGAATTTTCAATCAATGTAACTTTTTATGTTTTAAGTCACTATGCCTTAAAATGTTACTTGAATATCCATCTTGAAATTTTAAATTATTTAATGTTAAAATTAATATTTCTTTATAATTATTGTTTATTGTAAAAAATAGATGAAGGAAATTTTATATCCTTATTTTCCCACAAACCATGCTTTATATTCATTGATTCCTAATATTTATGAGCATTAAGGTGATCCTTTAATTTAAAATGATCATTAAGAAATGTAAAAATTACATTATCACAAACACACTTCTCAATATGTATTATGTCAAGATTATGACACATCACATTAAACTACCAATAAGTAATTTTAAGAAATATACTAATTTTGTTCCATTTTTGTGTTCTATTTTATTCATGTATTGTACCTTTTAACCTTTTCCCCCATCTTTAAACTGATTACATTTTCCAAATTCTATAGTTAAATTAATTAATTTTTCCAAGATTTCATAAGTAGATAACATCTTTTTGGGATTTATCAATTCAATATCTCATTTTAATTGTGTCTTGTTACACATAAATTTATGAGAAGCATTAAAAAAATGATGGCACATAAAACACCATTTTCTACTATGAGGTAATCATTGAGGTTCAAAATCAAAATTACAAATAGGAAAATCCAAAAAAGTATGAGTGTTCCATCCAAGTAATTTTCCTAGTCTCAGAAAGTAAAAAATTATCCAAATTAAATAAGAATTAATTTTATTTAGTTTTCTCATTGATGAATCATATATTTCCACACCATCATCCCATAATTCTTGAAATTATTTCATTTGAGGTTTAAGGTATACATTAATTTCATTTCCATGCATTTTTTCTCAGAAAAATCATCTAAATAATAAATTAATTATTCTTTATACATATCCATGGAGGAATATTATATAGGATAAAAACAACTGGCTATATGCTATAATTATAACTTAAAGTACCAAAATGGTTAAAACCATTAGAAACCAATCCTAAACATATATTCTAAGTATAAAAATAAAAATCTAGATATAATGAATCAAAAACCTTCCATAATGTTTAATATTTTGGATATCTAATCATTCCATTATTGTTAATATCATAATAATTCCACTTCAGGTCATATATAGTCTTAGATGACATGAATAATCGTTACAAGTATAGTTTTAGAGGAAAGTAATTAAATACCTTTGTGGTAGTTTTCTTCTTCTACATCTTCTTGGTGTTGTATTAATTTTCACTCTCATTGTTTCTCATTTACTTCCATATGATTTTATGATATCTTATAAATTATTCTTTATCTAATTATTCTCCTGAATAAAGTATGAAATCTCTAGGGTATGCATGTATCTTTGTATAATCAATTCCATGTTTGTTTAATTCTCCTCTAATAGGTCACTTTATGTTTCATTGGTAGGATAGTAATTGTTTTTTACTTTCCTTAACATTTGATTAACCATGTCAAATCCTACATGAAAATATATTAGGAAACTATTTCAATATTAAGTGCTCATATACTTCAGTTCTATTCAACCATCACTTGAATTTACAATCAATACGTGAAAATTTTATTCTACCAGGCATTGATCATCTTACAATTTCATAATCTAAAAATTCTTCTAAACCCTTGGAATATTGAGGTGTGTTTGAGGTAAATTAATCCAAATTTTATCCATAGGTATTAGATTGTGACTATCCTCTATTTAAATCTAGATATAAATATATAAATGTTTAATTAAACATTTTTAATCAATTTTTAAAATCACCTAATTTCATCATTGACCTAGGTAGGGTCTTGATTTAATATAACACAAATTTAACTTGAAAATAATTAAATTATACATGAAAAATATTAAATTAAATGAATAAATTTTACCCCTCACAATAACAGGTCATATGTAATTGAAGAAGATCACTGTGGAAAGGATAGGGAAATAAACCACATGAAGGTTGGTTATATGAGCCCAGAAACATCTAGAATTATGGGAAATTTAGGAGGTAGGTAGAAGTATAGGGTAGTGGGGAAGGGGTTAGGAATCAAAAATCATTGGGGTAGTTATTTCTAAGAAATATGTAAGATGTGCCTCTTTCTCTATATAAGAATCAATGGGGAATGTCGCCAAGGTTAGCGTGAGGGGGGGGGGTGGCGATCGACTAGGGTTGGTGGTCTCCGTTGAGTAAGGCTGGGTCAACATTGAGGGAGGGTGTCCATTTCTAGTGTTCGGTGGTTGGTGTTTAAAGAAAGGTTTTTGAGGTTGGGGGTTGGGGATGCGAGGTTCAGGGTCGGGGTTGGTGTGTGTGTGGGGGGGGGAGATCCAGTTCAGGTTGGGAGAAGGTTAATTAGAGTTTGTTAGGATTTAATGTAAATTTTACTAAAAACACAGCTAAATATAACTATTAGTGTCGGTTTTATGAAACCACCACTATATTTAAAATAATATTGAGTGAATTTTAATTAGCGGTGGTTCCTATAATCACTGCCAATAAACCACTAATAAAGCCTCCATTTTTTGTAGTGTGTCTTTTCCACTATAATAATTACTTGAAGAACATAAGTCTTTGCATCCTAACTCTTTGATAATGAATCAGCAGTCTTTTGAAACACTTTCGATATTAATCAAATGATGCACATGTTGGGATAAAAAGAATCGAATTCAATATGATGTCGGGATATAAAGCTTTTCTTTACATTTTAAAAGAAAAAATCCAATCCATGACGAAATCTTCATTCTTCACATGCTATCGTGGATTGTTTTTTAAATAAGTGTGAAGATAAATGTTGATGATACAATGTTTACAAAATTATAAAGATGATGTTTTAAAACTCCAAGTATTTGGGAAGATCATGAACTAAAATTCAAATAAATTCAACCCCATAGAAATTTTACAACTATTTTTAATGTTGCTTCCTTAATCAAATATGGAAAAAATATTCATGAGTGTGGTGAATAAATAATAAACATAGAAGAAGAATAAAAATAATAAAAATAATAAGATATTGGATCAACTATTTGATTCAATAAACACCTTCTATAATTCAGAAAAGAAGATATAGGGATGTTATAATTAATATTTTCTAACTACATATTCTATAAACCTAAGAAGAATAAAAAGGTGAGTTTGATACTAGTCCTGACATACCAGTATAAAATAACAAGTGTTGAGGACAATGAGAGCCTTCAACTGATTAATCTCAAAAGATAGAGTCATCTGTTTAATAATAAAAGTTATTTAAGAAGCCTTATACCTATGATCAATCAAAATAAACAACCAATATTGAAAATTAAATAAAATAGTAGAATATGGATATGAGAAATGATTAATTTAAATGATTCTTCTTTTAATGATTCTATATCCAAGACCCTTGCTGATGAGGAGATCATTGTGATCACCAAGAAAAGTGCAGTTGTAAATATGTAATAGAACTACTCTTGCATACATTCTTTCCTATACATTTTATAAAGTAGAATATCTATTACATGAGTAATAATATCCCATCCAGTTAATGTAGCGAAATCCAAAGAAAAAAGGGGATATTTTTTCAAGAATTTGAGGAGGACCCTTTTGAGGAAATGGTGGAACTAGTATAAACAACATTATATATTTAGGAATTAAATTAAATCAACCTTTTGATATTTATATTATACCATCCTAATGTTCCACATTAATTTCAAGAATTTTTAATCACTAAAATTTAATATAAATAAGAAAATTTATGTACTCAATAAAATTCAAACACAATAAGGAGTAGCATCTCACATCGAGGAAGAACCTTTAAAATATCATGTATTTTTATTCATTTCTTATTTTATATTTCCTACTTTGGTGTCAGCTGATAGAAATTTTTTTGATCCATTTCTCTTAATTGGGGATGTGGTTTGATATTAAAATTGTGAAAAATAAGATAAGGAAAACTTGGTAAAATTAGGTTTTCTAATTCTTTCTCCCCTCTTAGTGTCCCTGCACGATCCATATGGGCTTTACATTTTTGAATAATAGGAATAATTAAGATTATAACCAAATTCTTTTATGTTTATCACTACTTCATCATCAACATATTCACCATTAAATATACATATATCTTCATATTTCAAGCGCTATATATATAATTTTTATTCTTTAAATTTGAAAATTTCTTCATAGATTTTTTACCACTTATACCAAATTCATTTTTCCATGTTGATCCCCTAGACATTGATAAATTAAATATCTAAAATATATTAAATAATTGTACTTATTTTTTTTCCAATCATTTTCAATATTTTCAAAATCAACCACAGTCATCACGACACCTTCCACATGAAGAACATACCAATTTGTTATAACTTTAAGCACAACCAATCTAATAGATAATTTCTATGTTAGTATTATATCCTTTCATATTTGACAGTTATTTCTATAAAATTTTAAAATCACCTTTATAATACCTACATTAATATGATCTATATTGTATATAAATATTTACAACCAACCCAACATCAAAAGTTTAGTACACTCGTCACTTCTAATGTCAAAAAACCTTGGATGTCTTCAAAGGATACCCAAATCACAACTCTAATAAAAAATATGGATAAATTTATACCAATAGGTATTAGTATTCCTAAGTATTCCCTAATACATTCTATAAATCAATAAATCTATTTATTTTATATTTAATAAATAAACAACCTTTATCACTGGTTAAGATTAATGACTTTATTTCTATTATGATTTTACTTATTATTCACTAGTAAATATTTATGATTTTAATCACTTATTTTAGAAACCAAACAATCCAATAAAAGATAATACAATGTTAAGATTTATTTAAAAGTTTCACTATTAAATATTAACGGCTACATACTTAAAATGATATGGGAAACCCTTGATCCTATGATCCACTATAATCATCGTGGATATAAAGAGTATGGTTTATCCCTAAACTCTTATTAAAATTAAATTTATCTCAGTTGATGAAAATGATATTTAACAATGTAAGTCAATGTATTCAATTAGTATAATAGAACGTGACTTCAATATCCATTCATAAACTCCACATTTTTTATATGATTACCAAATCCACTTCACTTATTCACACACTAAATTATTAAATAAAATAGTGAGTTCCTTAACATCCTAATATCTACATTACTTATTCACTAATAAATATTGATCAAATAAAAATTATCTAAACTTAAATCAATACAAACAATCTCATAACTTTACTACACATACCATAATAGTCCTTATCTTCTTCATGTGTGAATTAAACCATTAAATTCAAATATCTCAACTTCATGAAATGATTTTATTAGGATATTTTATATTCCTTTACTCTATCAAGTTTTTTCTTGTTCACTAATTTGACAAGTACTCTTCTTTTTTACAAACTCGCAAATTTTTTCATTTCACTTTCTTCATCTAATGCACATTCCCTTTTTGAATTTTGAATTTCAAATTCAAAAACCATCAATAAACTTAAACTTACAACATAATCCAATTTAATTTCATCCATAAAATCAAATTATACCTTATATTTAATGTTGAATTTATAAATTCAAAATTTTTGTACTACCCCAATACATTAACATATTTTCTTTTTAGAATAAATTTATTTTGTTGATAGCTTTTCCATACACACAACACTTGATTTAAAAAAACCACTATTTAGTCATGTTTTTCACAATTAATAAAATTATTAAACTTTTAGTGAGTTTATATATTGAATTTATATATTATATATTCAATATTTTTTTTTAAATTCATCCAATATATTCTATAGTCATAATAAAATAACAAACCCAACATTTCACATAAATATTAATATATTTCTAAAGGCACTTTTACCACCTTTTAATGGAAAACCTATTTTAAGTTAAATTTTTTGAACATTTATAAATATTATATGTCAAAATAAACTTTATTTTTGAAATAGAAACATCAAAATTTGGCTAGGGTGAATTTTTGTTATTTTTCTGTGAAGTTTCATTTTTTGATGAAATAATTAAAAATACTGAATTTTAATTCAAAACTATTTTTTTCTAATTTATTTATAAGGTTAAATTATATTTTTAATTGGTTTTAAAGTAAAATTATAAAAATTATTCAAAAATTAATCCAATTTGTGTCATTGAAACCAATTTCACATTAAAATTGGATATATAAAGTTAGCAAAATTTTGAATTTTTTTTACTTTAAAACCCGCATTGTCGTCCCATCTGTGGGATAATTGTAAATTAATTTATACCAATTTCATGGTTGGAATTTGAAAAAATAGATTAAATATTTATAAAAATCACAATTTATAATTTTTAATAAGGTAAAATAAGTTTTTACCAAAAATATTAGTGAAAGTGATTAAAATTAATTACAATGATTAAGAGAAAAAATAGCTTAATGAAAGACTAACCCTGAAATTTAAGAGGAAAAACGACCTATAAACTTGTCAAACATCCATTTGATATACATATTTATACCCTATAATCCCTTGGATCTAATTTTTTCCATTATTGGATCCACTTACAATGGAAAAAATGTAGGTGAAATTCCCTTCCATAAATTTACAAGAATGCCACTCCTCCTCCACTATAAAAAGGCACTCACACCTCCCACATCCTCAAACATATCAAGCCATTTTGGATCCAAAAGTATATTAAAAACATGTCATAAAAATACTCCTCCTCAACCTATAAACCTCAACTTTTTATGAAATTCATCCAAATAATCCCTTTGGTGGAAACTAAAAGGAGTTACCCAAAGAAGAGACACTATCCTCCCTCAAGATCTTTAGTTTCATTTACATTATCCACCCCCTAAAATATTATTATTAAATTATTATATAATGAAAATAGTATAATCAATATAATAATATATTTTTATTTTAAGTGTTATACATTCACTTACACACACTTCCATTTGATGGGTAATGAACTTATCGTTTACGTGTACGACGAACTATCGCCCCACGAAACGACGTCATTTATTTTTCCTTTACCACCTGTCATGGTTGATAATTATGATGGAAATTTTTTTTATATATTATAAATATATATGATATTTATAATTTATTTATTATTTTTTATTTTTTGTATAACAATACCCTTATGATTTTCATTTTTTGTAAATTCGATATCATCGTTTGTGGAAGTGTGGACTACCCCCCCTCAAAGTGACATGATTCGTTCACACTATACATGGAACTTATAATAGATGGTTTTATTAAAACTATGTGACAAATATTACATATATATAATAATGGAATTATAATATACACATATATAATTTACTTTTCATTCTTTTAATATGACAAAAAAATAAATGTATCGTTCATGCGTGTGTATGACCTACCATCTCCATGAACTATGCATTTCATTCCCTATCTAAAAATATTATGAATTATTATAAATAAATATATATTGAATATATATGATATTTAAATCATGTTGTACATTTTTTAGATGATTAAACCACAATCTAATTAATTAGAACAACAAGCAATAAGGAAAAACATACTCGACAAACTTGGAAATTAACACCCAGAATAGTGAAAATAATGAAAGATTATTTTCAAATGGGCAATAAGATATTATTAAAAGATGATATATGATATTATAAAAATAAATATGGTTCTTTAATAAGTTATTAAAACTCTTAAAACCATTATAAAGGATTTTAAAGGCTTTTCACACAAAAGGAAATTCAAGATAAGGGATTCCATCTCATTTTACATTCAATTAAGACATATTTGTTGTTATGCACCAATTAACTTTTATATGGTGGATATATTTATATTTTACATGTTATATCATGAATATACCTATTATAATGATATTAATGTTTCATTTAATATTATTCCTCCATGGGGATTATGAGTCAAATGTTTCAAAGTGGTATGGGACACTTTGGAGTGTTTAAAGATTATATCCCTTAAGAATGTTTTAATGATCTTTAAATGTTATTTCCATTCATAAATGTCAAAAAACATTATTGTTAATTTTCCTACATTGGAGAATTATTTATTAATCCATATCTTCTACTCCATGTGGATATTTGATAAGGCACGTTGTTAAATAATTTTTTTTGATATATGAGGAATGCTTTGCACAAGTACAACACAGGTGGGCCCAGTTATAGATAGACCCTCAATGCATCATTAGTCTCATGAGACGAATTATTTTTCCAAATTAGATGTGTTTTTACCCTAAATTATAAGCTATCTTGTGAAAGGTATTGATGGTAAAGGTACCATGTACCTAGTAAATATGGAATCTAATAATTAAGCAATTACCCCATTTAGATTATGTTATTATTTATCCATGATATTTTTGCACTAACATATTTATGGATGCATTCTATTCTTAGTTAATTGATTAAATGTAATGTGTTTTAGTTTCATACCTTTCCATAAATATTATACCTTATATAGTTATTTTTAAATGGAATGTGTTATCAGATATTTACCTTTCCATGTTGATTATTCTCATTGATTCATTATTGTTTCCACTATATTTTACCTTAATGAGAATTTGAGCTCACACTTATTATGTTTACTTTACCTAGATTATGAAGAAGAAAACTTTGAATAAGCTTTAAAGGATTCATTTTATCTCATTTTATTATGTATCATGTTTTATTTTCTTTTCCTAATATATTATTGGTATCATGTATATAATATAGATTTCCAAAACTGCTAAACTAATCAGTCCTTTGGGATTTGATTCCTTGTAATCATTACAATGTAATAAAATAATGCACTAGATCCAGGCTTCTGGGGTCAGAGTGTTATATTTGGTATCAAAGTATGTTTAGTAGCAACTTTGGAAACTAGATTTAGAAAACACAATTTAGGGAACATAAACCTAAGACAGAATTTGAGGATAAGTATAGAAGAATATCCTAGAATTTTGGTAAGGTAGAGATTATGTGGGTATTCTTAAAAATACATCTCTATATAGATAATATAAGTGGATGTGGTTCTGGTACATATGTACCTAGGGATAACAACTCTGAAAAGGTGTGTCGGTTTTGACTTAGCACAACCTGGTACATGACAATGGGCCTTACTGTGCACTTGGTTTGATAGTCCTAAGGTATATTCTAAGGATAATTCACATTTTCTTTCAAATCCATTATAAAGGATATAAAATTAAGGATGTTCCAAAATTAACCAAAGTTTATGATTCAAGGATTTACTATGTATAAATTCTATGTTCTATAACACATTATGAATTATATATTATGGTTTTATGAGCTAATCTAGTGTATTCCATTGTTTAGAAATGGTACATGGGAGGGTGAATGGTATCTAAACTCATGGAAAATGTAGATATTTTCCTATTCAAGAAACCGATATATTTTGTATTGTAACGAATAAAATTATGGCTATTCTAGGGTATCTTAATCAGGTTATGAGTAATAAACTTGCTCGAATGGAGAAACCTATTCCACTGAGTGAATCTCTAATTCTGGATCACATTATGTGATAGAATCCCCCATCATTTAGTTGGACTACTAATATAATTATAGCTAATAAATTTATTAACTCTATAGAGAAGATATTTATTTCCTTGGGATGTAGTGAAATGGAAAAGGTTACACTTGTGTTCAATTGTCTCTAAGGTGATGCTGATCAATGGTGGTCTTTGATCCAGAATACTAGAGAGGAATAAAAAATAGAACTCATGGAATTAATGAATTTTAAGGAGACATTATTAAATAAATACTTAACTTGTGATCCAATATATTCAAAGGAATAAAAAAGAAGAATAGGTATTTTTAGAAACAAGGAAAATGAAATGCATCAAAGAAGTAGAATAAGTTTGAGAAATTTCTTGCTTGTGAAAATCGTGGAAAGAGTCGCCCTGAGAAATGCCTTAAAGGAATGGGAGTTTTATTTAAGTGTAGACAAAGGGTTCACCATGATAAATAATATAAGGGGAAGAGGTAAAATAATACCATTAAGTGTTATATATTCAAGTAGATTGGGTACTATGCAAAATAATTCCCTAAGAATAAAGGGAATCAACCAAAAAAGGACGAGCTGAGATGGCCAATATTATGCAATCACTACAGTGGAGGTATAAGTACCAAGTGACATGGTGGAAGCTTCATTAATCCTTTATTAAAATTTAACCAAATAATTATTTAATTTGGTATCATCACACACTTTTATATCTACTCAGTTTTAATATAAAATTAGACATTTACCTTTTGATTTAATAATAGAGTTGGCAGTGAAAACTTATAAGGTAAGTATCATTTCAAAAAATATGTGGTGGGAAGTCCTAATTATGAAACATAAATGTTCCTTACTTACTGAACTTGTTATCATATCTATGGTTGACTTTGATATAATCCTCGGTATAGATTGGATCTCAAAATATAATGCAAAAATTTATTTTAAGAGGAAGGAAATTAAAATTTGTGAGGAAGATTTAGAATCCCTTATCTTTAGAGTAGAATATTCCTCACCTGATTCTCATCTTGATCCATACCTAATATCTATACTGAATGAAATTATTGGGGAATAATAGAAAACAACATCAAGCAATGAAGAAGTTAATCTTAAAATTGAGGATATACCTATTATATTGAAATACATTGATTTATTTCTTAATGAATTACCTAGAAATACCCTATAGCGTGAGGTTGAATTTTCCATTGATTTAATCCCTGATGTGAGGAAAATATAAAAGAATCCTGATAGAATGTACACTTTGTAATTGGTAGAGTTGAAGAAAAAACTATAGTATTTTGGTAATAAGGGATTTATTCACCACAGTGTTTCACCATGGGGAGACCCTATCCTCTTTGTTAATAATAAATATAGATCTATGATGTTGTGAATTAATTATATGGAAATCAATGCTATTAAAAAAAGAACAAGTATCATCTACCTTGCATTGATGACTTGTTTGATCAACTTCAAGAAGTTCAATATTTTTCAAATGTTAATCTTTATTCTATATATCACCAATTGTGAGTAAATAAGGAACACATTCCAAATACATATTTTTTAATGAGGTATGGACATTATGAGTTTATAGTAATTCCATTTGGATTAAATAATTAACACTATGTATTTATGGATCTAATTAATAATATATTCAGGGAATATATGGATGATTTTGTAGTGGTATTCATTGATAACATTCTATTGCATTCAAACATCTATGAGGACCATGTGAATCACTTTAGGATTATTATTAATACTCTTAGAAGGTAAGAGTTATACAGAAAATTTAGTAAGTGTGATTTCTAGATTTAAGAAGTTTCTTTTCCTGGACATATTTTCTCCAATGATGGAATATCCGCTGATCCTACAAAGAAAAAGGTAGTCAAAAAATGGCCAACACCAACAAACATTACTGATTTATGTGGTTTAATTGTTTTGGAAGGTTACTATTAGTGATTCATTAATAATTTTTCGCAATTGGATAACCCATTAACTAAATTTGCACGTAAAGGGGTTAAGTTTGTTTGGATAAAGGAATGTGAATAATGGTTTGATAAACTAAAGAGAATATTAGTCAATTTTCCAATTTTTACCCTACCATATGAGAGTGATTGTTTTGTAATATATAGTGATGCATTGAAGAAGGGACTTGGTTGTGTCCTAATGAATAATGATAAATTTATTTCATATGAATCAAGTAAATTGATGACTCAAAAATAGAACTATCCAAACCATGATCTTGAGTTATTAGCTATGATTTTATCTTTGAAAGTATGGATACATTATCTATATGGTGAAATATGTGAGATGTACACATATCGTAAAATACCAAAATAAATCTTCTCCTAGAAATACCTCAACATGATACAAAGGTGAAGGATCGATCTACTTAAGGATTATGTTTTCTGAATAAGCTACCACTTAGGGAAAGAAAATAAGGTAGAAGATTCATTGAGTATGAAGGATTGTGGAGTTATAACCCAAATGAGTATTGAGAAGGATCCTATATTCATGGACCTATTAAATATGGATATGGTAATTTCAAAGGAATGAGAGACATAAATCATTTTCAAATGATCGCAAAACTATATTTATTAGAGAGGATAAAAAATTCCCAATCTGTTGATAAGAAATTTTAGAAGAAAATAAAAATTGTTAATGATGGAAAATTAGCATTCTTTGTTTGTGAAGATGATGTTATAAAATTTAGAAATAGGATATGTGTTTCATATATACATGATATGAAAAGGAAATTATCAGATGATTCTCATAGCTCAAATTTCTTTATACACCATAGAAGAACAAATATGTATAGGGACTTGTAAGAACATTTTTGGTGGGATAACTTGAAGCGGGAAATTTATAATTATGTGTCTAGATGTTTGGTTTTTCAAAAATTGAATGATGTGAGGATGAATCCTAAAGGAGTCATGAAACCTCTTATTATTATTGTATATAAATGAAATGAAATTACTACGATCCTTTTCACAGGACTACCAAAGATTCCTAGAAAGAATAATGATATATGGGTTTTTGTTGATAGCCTAACCAAATCTTCACATTTCCTTACTATAAGAGAATGCATGACTCTTGAGAACCTCGTAAGGCTCTATATTAATGAAGTTTTAAGAATTTATGGCACAACTCTATGAATTGTTTTAGATTTATATCCCTCTTTTACATCAAAATTTTAGAAAAGTTTTCAAAAGACTTCTGACACTTAGCTTCATTTGGGAACTGCCTACTATCCTCAAACTGATGGAAAATATGAGTTTCCATTCAAGTATTCAAATGGGTACATGTGAAGAATTATATGGAAAGAGATGTTGCAGTCTACCTTTTTTGGGATAAATTTGGTGAAAGGAAACTAGTAGGCCCAAAACTTGTCATAGAAACAAAAACAAAGGTAAAGGATATTCAGGATCATATCAAGGTAGTTCAATATTGAAAAAAGAGCTATGCCAATAATCAGAGGAGGGATTTAGACTTATAAGTGGGAGATTATATTTTCTTAAAAGTATCTCCATTGAATGGTCTTATAAGGTTCTGTAAGAAAGGGAACCTGATTCCTAGGTGTGTCGAACCCTTCAAGATTATTTAAAGAGTTAGATTTGTCTCTTTCATTTGGAAATGATTCCAAATCTATCAAAGGTACATGATGTGTTTCATATATCTATGCTATGGAAGTACATGCCTGACCCAACACATGTTCTCTTCTCTAATGAGATAGAGTTAGAATGTAACTTATTGTACTATTAATAAACCATCCAAATTATTGATACCAAAGATAAATTATTGAGTAATAGAATGACTTGTCTATTAAAGTTACTCTGGAGAAATCAAAAAATGGAAGAAACAACATAGGAATCAGAGGATTCTATAAAGGAGAAATACCCACCTATTTTTAGAAAGTAATAAACCTAAAATTTTTGAGGAAATATTTTTGTAGGATTGAATAATTTATCACCCCAATATTTTAACATATTTTCATTTTAAAATAAATTTGATTTTGTTGATAACTTGCAATACACACAACACCTGATTTAAACAAAATATGGTTTAGTCATGTTTTTTATAGTAAATAAAATTATAAAATTTTAGAGAGTTAATATAGTGAATTTATATAATATATATTCAATCAAATATTTTTGACATTCATCCAATAGATTCGATAATCATAAGATAGAAACAAACCCAATATTTCGCATAAAAATAAATATTTTTCTAAAGGCTATTTTACCGCCTTTTAATGGAGAACCTATTTTAAATCCAATTTTTGAAACTATTTTAAATTTTATATGTCAAAATAAACATCATTTTTGAATTTTAGTGTGAATTTTTGTTATTTTTCTGTGAAGTTTTATTTTTGATGAATAGTGAAAAATACTGAATTTTAATTCAAAATAGGTTTTTCATATAATTTATTAATAAGGTTAAATTATATTTTTAATACGTTTTAAAGTAAAATTATATAAATTATTCATAAATTAATACAATTTAGGTAATTTAAACTAGTTTCACCTTGAAATTGGATATAAAAACTTAGAAACCTTTTGAATGTTTTTACCTTAAAAACCTACATTGTCATCTCGTTCATGGGATTAATTTTAAAATACTTTTTCCACTTATGCGATTTGAATTTGTAAAAATTGATTCCATGTTTTAAATTATAATAATTTATAATTCATAATAATTTTAAATTATTCTTTTACCAAAAATATTAATTAAAGTGATTAAAATTAATTATAACGATTGAGTGAAAAATTTGCATAACAAAGGACTAAACCTTAAAAGTAAGAGCTAGAATGACCTAGAAACTTGTAAAAAGGAAATTGGATATCCATATTTATACCCTATCCTCAATTTTCTCTAATTGTTTCCATTATTGGATCCTCATGAAATGGAAAAAATGTGGGTGAAATTCCCTTTCCTAAAATTTACAAGAATGCCACTCCTCCTCCACTATAAAGAGGCACTCACCCATCCCAATTTCCCACACCTCTCAAGAAAATTTGGATCGAAAAAGATCTATAAAAATAGATCCTAAAAATACCTTCCATAAACCTAAAATCCTCAACTTGGGAATAAATCCATCTAAGGAATCCCTTTTGTGGAAACCAAAAGAAGTTACCCAAAGAAGATGTAACACCCTCCCTTAAGTTATTTAGTTTCAATTACATTATCCCCTCCCTAATATATTATTATTCCATGATTATATAATAACCAAAATATTCTTAATTAACTTAGATTTATTTTTTATTAGGGTTAGATCTTCACTTACACACACTTCTATCTAATGGGTAATGAACTTATCGTTTATGTGTATAATGAACAACCGCCTCAGAAAACAATGTTGTTTATTTCTCCTTTAACACCTATCATGGTTAGTAATTATGATAGAAAATCTATTTATATATAATATATATGATATTTATAATGTATTTATTCTTTTTTATTTTTCATATAACACATAACCTTATTCTTTCTATTTTGTGTAGATACGATAACCTCATTTGTTAAAGTGTGGACTACCGCCCCTCAAAGCGATGCGATTCATTCACACTATACATATAACATATAAAGGAAGGATTTATTAAAACTATGAAACACATATGACATATATATAATAATATAATTATAATATACATATATATCATTTAATTTTCATTATTTTAATATGAAAACAAAATGAAATTATTATTCATGCATACATACATCCTACCGTCTCCATGAACGGTGGATTTCATTCCCTATCCCCAAATATTAATAATTATTATAAATACATATATACCGAATATATATGATATTTAATTCATATTTTACATTCTGTATATGATGATACCATGATATAATTTATAATAATAACAAGTATCAAGTTAAAACATACTCAGAAAACTAGGCAATTAAAACAAAAAATAGTGAAAATAATAAAATATTAGTATCAAATAGGTAATAAGATATTATAAGAAGATAATACATTTTATTGTAAACTTGAATATGGTTCTTCAATGAGATACTAACACTATTAAAACCATTATACATGAGTTTAAAATAATTTCACCCAAAAATAAACAAAAGGTAAGGGTTTTCATCTCAATTTACATTTCGTTGAGACTTATTTGTTGTTATACACCAATTCACCTTTATATGGTATATATACTTACCTTTTACATGTTATATCATTAATATCATTATTATAATTATATTATATGTTTCATTTAATGTTATTCCTTCATGCTTATTATGATTCAAATGTTTCAAAGAGGTATGAGACACTTTGGAGTGTTTAAAGATTATTTTCCTCAAGAATGTTTTAATGATCTTTAAATGGTATTTCCATTCATCAACATAAACAACCATTGTTGTTATTTATCATCTACTAGGTAATTATTGATAAATATGTATCTTTTACTCCATACAGATATTTGATAAGGAACATTGTTTGTAACACCCCAAGCTTCCACGATACACTTCTCTTTGAATAATACAGTAGCGTGTGTTATACACAACTTCGAGTTCTAACACACACCACAACCAATCAAACTAGCCGTTATGAATATTAATACCCACCTTTTGAAATTTTAGAAATTTTATCTTTCAAAATGGACTTCATTTTTGGATTCAGAATATCAAAATTAGACTAGCGTGAATTTTTGGAACTTTTCTGATAACTTTCATATTTTGATGAATAATGAAAATTACTAAATTTTAATTAAAAACAACTTTTTTAATAGAAATAATTAATAGTGATAAATTATTAATTTGAGTGGTTTTGAAGTATTATTAGATTATTTTTTTACCATTTAATCCAATGTGGGTCATTGGACATAATTTCAAATTTAAACTGGACACAAGCAAGTGTCAATCTTTTGACAATTATTATTTCTTAAAAACATGTTTTTTGTTTTGACAACAGGAATTGATTTTAAATTAATTTATGCCACTTCTGTGTTTTGAATTCATAAAAATGGATTAAATATTTATAATCAGGAGGTTCAAATTGTGTAAATAGGTAACTTTTACTTTTATACATTTTGAATAATTAGTCCGGTAAATGTTTTATTTACCATGGTTAAAGGGTAAATCCAGTAAATAAGGGTAAAGAAATAATATTATAATAATATTAAATTACCCTAAAACGTGTCCTAAACCTATTTTATGATACATGTACAACCATGGTCTTATTTGGGTCTATTTTGGGACCCCATGAAGCCACTTTTAAGTGATAATGACACTTTATATTAATTAAGTTAAAGTAAATACAAAAATGACATAAGCATATATCTTTTAGAAAATTTTTTTTTACACAAGGTTATATATGTTATATTTTATATTATAAATATTAATTATAAAAATAACAATATTTCCTATGTAATGGTATTTTATTTATAATTGTTATACATTGAATAATTAAATTTATTTCTGACACAATAATGATGTTGTATTTTCTTTATTAATGAAAGAATAAAATAATTACTGTTATAAATGTTAAAATAAATATAATTTGAAATATTTGATGACATACAAGAATTTTTTTGGTTAATATTACATGTTATTATTGTTAAAATAATTTTATTTTGAATTAATAAAGTTTTTAGGACTTTAACAATAATCAATTATTAAATAGTGTCAAAATTGACATAAAAGAGTTTTTAAAACAAATATTATATTATTAATTGATATTATATTTCTAAAAATATAAGGTTCAGAAAAAGGACTTATATAATTATATATTCATCATTAATGAACCACTTGGAGTTCTATTGGAAGTATATAGTATGTTTATTAACTATATAATATAAAAATACAAAGAGACATGGTAAATGTCAAACTATTTAACTAAGAGTTAAATCTAAAATTTAATGTTAATATAGTGACAAAAACCTATATAAAACCTATTTATTGAGTGGTTTTCTACCCATACCCCCCTTATCCTTTAAATAATCTAATTTTAAGCCATTAGAAACCGAAAAATAATTTATTATAAATTAATATTTCTAGCTTTTCCTAAGGTGCCCCTCACCCCTCTTATAAAAGTGAACCCCCCTTCTCTCTAATTCACTCCTTCAAAGCCTTTTGGATCAGACAAAATCTACCCAAATACCCTCTAAACTTTACTCCCTTAATCCTATAGGCCTTCCTTTAGTCAGAAATCCAACTTAAGGAGCCATTTTGGTCAAATAAAAAGGAAGAACCCAAAGAAGAGGTAATAATTTCACCACCCTCTTTCAAGTTCTTTTCTTCTTCTACTTCTTATTTCTTTGTTATTTCCATTCTAAAATAATAAATCTAGTATCTTCTGTATACTATTATGTTATTATAAATATGGTACATCCATATTCATTATTCTATCCATCCTTTGAATGACATGTGACCATACGTGGGTACGTACGGATTACCGTCTCCACGACGTGGTGTAATTGTTAGTCAATACATTATTATTTGGATGGGTATAATAATGATGTGTAATTCATGTAAATAATATATATAACATGATAATTATATTTTATATATGATATACCATCCAATTATATAATATTTTAATATCAAAATAATGATATTGTCACTCATGCTTACGTACGGATTATCGTCTCCACATAGCGATGAGATTCATTCCCCATCGTATCCATTCAAGACTAATTTTCATTTGATTATTAAATTTTTTTTTAAAGACTTGATATAATTCTAGATATTAATAAGATACATCCCATCCATAACAAATATTACTCACATAAAAAAGAATATAAAGGAAAAAAAATCCTTTAACACTTGAAATAATGATAATACTAAGATATTATTAACAAAGAAACGCAAAAAGATCATATATGATATCATATTAATGTCAATGATTCTTGTATAATTTAATAAAAAATATTTCACCATTATACAGGAGGTTAACCTACCCTCAACCAAGGAAAAGTAAAAGGTAAGGGTTAATTTCACAATCTCTTTATTATCCGAGGTTGTTTTTATGTAAGTATCTACTAGGACCTCTTTATCATCCACATCCATGTTTCTTAATTATGTATTCCAAAATATTTTTACT
Source organism: Viscum album (assembly GCA_963277665.1). Classification (NCBI taxonomy): domain Eukaryota; kingdom Viridiplantae; phylum Streptophyta; class Magnoliopsida; order Santalales; family Viscaceae; genus Viscum; species Viscum album. The sequence goes on along the minus strand of OY728125.1, from coordinate 81,527,381 downwards.
ATTAACTAGACTATGGGTTTAAGTAATTTATACCCCTTTTTGACTTTTTATAAAATGTTTTGAATGGAATATTTTCGTCGTTTTCCAAACAAGGTCCTTTTTAACCTTTTCAAAAAAATTAAGGTAAGAATGTCTTTTTTTAACTTATATGACGGGTGCGGCTATTTTCCACCATTATAAAATCATCAAAGCTTACCTTACAAGCTTATAAGAATATTTTCAAAGTAAATGTTTTATTTTATAATTATGTTTCTTTCAAATGATTTAAAAAAAAGAGATATTTCTCTCAAATAGTTTTGATTTCATCTATGTCAACATCCTTTGATGGATTTTAAGATTATTTGAATTTGATTTATTATGATACAAGACATAAAAATTATATTGAAGTTTTTGTGATATATTTGACTGTGGATGTGTTATTTTTATACCATTCACATTTTATGGATAAATTATTGACATTTCATATTCTAGTTTTAATATGAATGTTTATGTTATGTTTAAACCTATTCATAAGAGGAATGCATTGGAATTAGTAAGTGATGGGTGGAGCCTGATATAACTCCTAGATGCATTGGTAGGTCTTATGAGACAAACCAGTGTCTTAGAATAAGGACTTGAAAAAATTTATTTTTAGTCTTGGCACAAGGCCTTGAATTTGTGGTTATGATAGTCAGGCATTATGCATTCCATCATTATGAAAGTGGTTATTGATAATACATGTGACTATTCGACTAGCAGAATATCCATGTGAATAATTAAATGGAATTATTTCATTTTATTTTTTCCATATTACGCTGAAGTGAAAGTTTAAAAGGTTTTTTAGTTATACATTGCCTTAAATGTTTATGCTTATTTATGAAAGTTTTCTCTATATTTTTATCCTTACTGAGCATCTAAGATCACCCCTTTCTATGTTTTATTTTTCCCAGGATGTGAATAAGTTTTTTATGAATGACCTATAGGGATAGTATGAGGGGATATGATTGTGGAATATGGAGACTATGTTGTTGTAGTTTTTCACTGTATGATGTAATGTAAGACTTATGAATGTATCTAGTGTTTCCAAGGCTACTAAACTAATCGGTCTTTTGAGACTTGATTTTTTGTGATCATGCCAATGTTATATAATAATGCACCGACTCTGGGTAACTGGGGTTGGGGAATTATAGTTGGTATCAGAGGACGTTTAGTACAATCCATGGATGCTAGATTTAGATAAACTCTGATTAGAGCACATAGACCTAAGATGGACTTTGAGGATTAGTATAGAATAACTTCCTAGAATTTTGGTATTGTAGAGATTTTGTGAGTTTTCCAAGAAATACGTCCCTGTATGGATACGAGCAGGTAGAGGTGGCTCTGACATAGATGTACATAGGGGTAAAACCTAAAAACACCACTTTGAGCTAGACTCGAACGGGAACTAGTGCATGACAACGAGCATTGCTGCACTCTTGGTTACGACCCTCCTGGGGGATATGCTTAGGATAATTATCATTTTATTTACAAACCATTATGAAGATTTTATGAGCATATACTTCCTCAAAGAAAATATTTTTATGATTATGGATTATATCCATAAACTGTTCAATTTATGTTAAGTGTTTTACAAGTTTGTATTTATGTATTGCGATCCATAAACTAATCTAGTGTATTCCATTGTTTAGAAATGATGCCTAGTGGAAGGAATGGAAACCATATAAATGAACGCACTCCATTTATGGATTTACCTCATGCTCAAGATAATTATAGTGGAGTTAGTGATACAACTGGTGCTGACCAGCTAATCACCATACTGGGACAACTCACTCAGGTTATGAATAATAACCTTACCCATTTGGATCACCCTGATCTGTAGTGTGGAGGATCAATGTTAGATATGTTCATGAGGCAAAAACCACCAACATTCAATGGGGGGGTACAAATCCACTAGTAGCTGAGAAATGGATAAATTCTTTAGAGAAAATATTCCAGGCCTTGGGGAGTAGCTAAAGGGAAAAAGTTGTCATGGCAATTTACTACCTCACTGGAGATATTGATCAATGGTAGTCATTGATTAAAAACAAAAAGGAAGATGATGAAGTATCAAATATTGAAGGGAGGGGGTTTTAATATATTTACTTAGAGAAATGATTTCCTTATGACCATCAAGCAGATATGGAAAGACAATTTTTGAGTCCGAAGAAAAAGGAGGAAGAGAATGTTTCAAAGTATGAGTATAACTTTACAAGGTTAGAAAGGAATGATGCAGATTATATACGTAACCCAAGAAGTAAGATTGACCATTTCTTTTATGGGTTAAACTATTTCTCCATCGAGCATTAGTCTCACAATACTTCTCATCGTACGAAGATATTGTATCATGTGCTATCAAGACAGAAATGGAATTCTCTAAGTCTTATGACTTTAAATAAAAGCAAGAGAAGAAGAGATATGATGATCAATCTGGAAATGGAAATAAGGGGAAGAAGGGAAAATTTGAATATCCATATTGCAGTAAATGTGGGAAGAAACACCCCGGTACTTGCTTAAAGGGAATGTGAGTCTGTTACAAGTGTGGTGAAAAAGGCCACCAAGATCGTGGTTGCAAGGGGAAGAAGGAAGCTACTGATGTTCAATGCTACAATTGCAGGGAGATGGGACATTATGAAAATGAATGTCCTAAGCATCATGGGAACTTACCTCAGAAAAGGCCAAGGGATCAAGGCCAAGCTTATGCTATAACCACTACTGAGGTAGAAGCTCCGAAAGGCATGGTGGGAGGTAATTTAATGGTTTCCTCAAGATTAACCAATACTTTATTTGATTCTGGATCATCGCATTGTTTCATATCTTCCCAGTTTTCTAAGGAAATTAGATATTTCCAGTTTGATTTAACAAGGGAGTTGTCAGTCAAAACTCCTAAGGGAAGTATCATTGCTACCAAGTTCTATGAATCAGTTACCATTAGGGCATATAAAAATTCTTTATCTGCTGATCTCATCATCATACCCTTGATTGAATTTGATATTATCCTCAGTATGGATTGGATTTCGGACCATGATGCAAAAATTTATTGTAAGAAGAAGGAGGTTACTATTTTTAATGACGATGATAATGAACACCTTATCTTTAGAGAAGAATCATTACCACCTAATTCTTATCTAGATCCACCCCCAGTAGCTCAACTAAATTCAATTATTGGGGAGGAAGAGAATTAAACAACTATGGGTGAGGAAAATAATGTTCAAATAGAGGATGTACCTATTGCACAAGAGTATGTTGATGTATTTCCAGAAGATTTACCTGGACATCTTCTAGAACGAGAAATTGAGTTTTCCATTGATTTAATTCCTTGATCAAGGCCCATATCGAAGACCCCTTATAGAATCTACATTGTGGAATTAGTGGAAGTAAAGAAAAAATTAGAGTAATTGAGTAATAAGGGATTTATTTTCCCTAGTGTTTCTCTATGGGGATCCCCTGTCCTTTTTGTGAAGAAGAAAAATGGATCTATGAGGTTGTGCATTGACTACAGGGAGATCAATGATATAACAATAAAGAAAAAGTATCCCCTACCTCGCATTGATGATTTATTTGAAAAACTACATAGAGATCAATACTTTTCAAAGATTGACCTTCGATATGGATACCATCAGTTGTGTGTGAATAAGGAAGACATTCTGAAGACAACATTTCGAACTAGGTACGGGCATTATGAGTTTACAATAATGCCTTTTGGATTGACTAATGCACCCTCTATCTTCATGGATCTAATGAACATAGTTTTAAAGGAATATCTCGATGATTTTGTAGTGGTATTTATAGATGATATCTTGTTATACTCTAAAAGATATGAAGATCATGAAAATCACTTGCGCATTATCCTGAAGACTCTAAAAAGGCATGAATTATATGGAAAGTTTAGCAAGTGTGAATTCTGGATTTAGGAGATTTCTTTTCTTTGCCATGTTGTATCGAAGTATGGAATCTCTATTGATCCTTCTAATACAAGATAAATACAAGAATAGACAGCACCATCGAGTATAACCAAGGTACGCAGTTTTATTGGTTTAACAGGTTATTATCGACGTTTTGTCCAGAATTTTTCCTAATTAGCTAACCCATTAACGAAGCTCACATGTAAAGGGGTTAAATTTGTTTGGAAAAAATATTGTGAAGAATGTTTCGAAGAACTGAAGAGAAGATTAGTCAATGCTCCTATATTGACTCTACTATCTGGGAATGACGAGTTTGTTATTTATAGTGATTCTTCAAAGAAAGGACTTGGTTGTGTCCTTATACAGAATGATAGGGTTATTGCCTATGCATCATGACAACTAAAAATTCATGAGAAAAACTATCCAACTCATGATCTTGAGTTAGCTACTGTAATCTTTTCTTTGAAGATATGAAGACATTATCTCTATGGTGAAAAATGTGAGATATATACCGATCACAAGAGTTTGAAGTATATTTTCTCATAGAAATAACTCAACATGAGGCAAAGGTGATGGATTTAAATACTCAAGGATTATGATTGGACGATACAATACCACTCGGGGAAGGCAAATAAGGTGGCAAATGCTTTGAGTAGAAAGGATCCTGGAGTTTTAGACAAGACGAGAGTTGAAAGGGACCCTATTTTCATGGATCTAGTAAAGATGGATATAGGAATAACTATATAAGGTGAAACATCAATGATTTTTCAAATTTTTTCAACACCATCTTTACTAGAAAGGACAAAAAGTTCTCAAGCTGATGATGAGGAGTTTCAAAAGAATATTAAAGCTGTGAATGATGAAATATTGAGTGACTTCGTATATGAAGACAAAATTTTGAAATTTGGGAAGAGACTTTGTGTCTCCAATATACTTGATCTAAAAAGACAATTTTTGGATGATGCTCATAGTTCTAATTTCTCTATACACCATGGGAGCACCAAAATGTATAGAGATTTGAAGGAAAATTTTTGGTGGGACAATATGAAGAGGGAGATTGTTGATTTTGTGTCACGATGTATGGTTTGTCAACAAGTGAAAGATGGAAGACAACAACCTTGAGGAATCATGCAACCTCTACCCATACCGGAGTAGAAATGAGATAATATTATGACGGACTTTGTCATGAGACTACCAAAGACTCCTAGGAGAAACGATGCAATATGGGTCATTGTTGATCATCTTACCAAGTCAGCATATTTTCTTGATATAAGATAAGATTTACCACTTGAACGATTAGAAATACTATATGTTAATGAAGTTGTTAGACTTCATGGAGTACCAATATCTATTTTTTCTGATCGTGATCCACATTTTACATCAAGATTCTGGAAAAGTCTTCAGAAAGCCCTGGATACTGAACTTTGTTTGAGCACTGCCTACCACCCCCAAACTGATGGACAATCAGAACAAACTATTAAAACCTTAGAAGACATGTTGAGATCTTTCTCACTTGACGTTCAGGGTATGTGGGATCAATATTTACCTCTATTAGAATTTTCCTGTAACAGTATCTTCCATTCAAGTATTCAGATGGAACCATATGAAGCGTTATACAGAAAGAGATGTCGCACACCAACATGTTGGGATGATGTTGGTGAAAGAAAACTCTTAGGCCCAGAATTAGTGGAGGAAATGATGGAAAAGGTGAAGGTAATCCAAAACCACATCAAAGTAGCTCAAAGTAGGTAGAAGAGCTATGCTGACAACCGAAGGAAGGATTTGGAATTTCAGGTAGGAGATCATGTTTTCTTGAAGGTATCTCCATGGAAGGGTGTTATACGTTTTGGTAAGAAGGGAAAATTGAGTCCTAGGTACATCAGACCTTTCGAAATTCAAGAACGAATTGGGTCTGTAGCTTATCGTTTGGCAATGCCGCCAAATCCCTCCCAAGTTCACGATGTGTTCCACATATCACTATTGAGAAAATACATGCCTGACCCAACGTATTTACTCACCAATGAGGAAGTAGAACCGGAACCCGATCTGTCTTATTGCGAAGATCCTGTCAGGATTCTTGATACTAGAGAACAAGTGATGAGAAACCGGATGACTCGTCTAGTAAAAGTTCTATGGAGAAACCATAAGATGGAAGAGGCAACGTGGGAACCCAAGGAACTTATGATGAAGAACCACCAGAGTCTTTTTAGGTAGTAATATTCTAGAAATTTCAAGGATGAAATTATTTGAAGGAGGGGAGAATGTAACACCCCAATCTTCCACGGTACACTTCTCTTTGAGTAATACAGTAGCGTGTGTTGTACACAACTTCGAGTTCTAACACACACCACAACCAATTAAACTAGCTGTTATGAATAGTAGTACCAAATTTTTGAAATTTTATAAATTTTATCTTTTAAAATAGACTTTATTTTTGGATTCGAAATATCGAAATTATCTTAGGGTGAATTTTTGGTACTTTTCTGATAACTTTCATATTTTGATGAATAGTGAATATTACTAAATTTTAATTAAAAAAACTTTTTAAATTGAAATAATTAATAGTGATAAGTTATGAATTTGAGTGGTTTTCAAGTATAATTAGATTATATTTTTACAATTTAATTCAATTTTGGTAATTGGACATAATTTCACATTTAAACTAGACATAAGCAAGTGTCAATCTTTTGATAGTTATTATTTCTTAAAAACATGCTTTTTGTTTTGACAATGGGAATTAATTTTAAATTAATTTCTTCCACTTCTGTGTTTTGAATTTATAAAAATAGATTCTATATTTAGAATCATGAGGTCCAAATTTTGTAAATAGGTAACTTTTATTTTTATACATTTTGAATAATTACTTCGGTAAATATTTTATTTACCATGGTGAAAGGGTAAATTCAGTAAATAAGTGTAAAAAAATATTATTATAATAATATTAAATGACCCTAAAACGTTTCATAACCCTATTTTATGATACATGTCCGACCATGGGTATCTTTGGGTCTATTTTTGGACCCCATGGAGCCACTTGTAAGTGATAATGACACTATATTAATTAAGTTAAAGTAAATACAAAAATGACATAAGCATATATATTTTAGAAAATAAATTTTTACATAGGGTTATATATGTTATCTTTTCAACTATAAATATTTATTATAAATATAAAAATATTTCCTACATATTGGTATTTTATTTATAATTTTTAGATATTGAATAATTAAATTTATTTATGACACAATAATGATGCAGTATTTTCCTTATTAATGAAAGAATCAAATAATTGGTATTATAAATATTAAAATAAAAATAATTTGAAATTTTTGATGACATAAACGAATTTTATAGGTTTATATGACATGTTAGTATTTACTAAATGAATTTATTTCTAATTAATAATGTTTTTAGGACTTTAACAAAAATCAATTATTAAATAGCGTCAAAATTGACATAAAAGAGTTTTTAAAACAAATATTATATTATTAATTGATATTATATTCCTAGAAAACTAATATTCGGCCAAAGGACTTATATAAGGATATTTTCATCATTAATGAACCACTTGGGGTTCTCTTGGAAGTATATAGTAAGTTTATTAACTATATAAAATAAAAATACAAAACAAAATGGTAAATGTCAAACAATTTAACTAAGAGTTAAATCTAAACGTTAAGTTTAATATAGTGACAAAACCTTTATAAAACATATTGGTTGAGTGGTTTTCGACCTATAACCACCTTATGCTTTAAATAATCCATTTTGGAGCCATTATAAACCGAAAATTATTTTTTTATAAAATAATATTTCTAGCTTTTCCTAAGGTTCCCCTCACCCCTCTTATAAAAGCGAACTCCCGTTTCTCTCTAATTAACACCATAAAATCATTTTGAATCGACCAACCTCTACCCAAATATCCTCTAAACTTTCCTCCCTTCAACTTAGAGGCCTTCATTTAGTCAGAAATCCAACTTAAGGAGCCCTTTTGATCAAATCAAAAGGAAGAACCTGAAGAAGAGGTAATAATTTCACCACCCTCTTTCAAGTTCTTTTCTTCTTCCACTTCTTCTTTCTTTGTTATTTAAATTATAAAATAATCACTCCAGTATCTTCTATATAATTTTATGTTATTATAAATATTTTACATCCATATTCATTATTCTATCCATCCTTTGAATGACATGTCACCATACGTGCGTACGTACGGATTACCGTCTCCATGTCGTGGTGTAATTATTATTCAATACATTATTATTTGGATGTTTATAATAATGATGTGTAATTAATGTAAATAATTAATATAACATGATAATTATTCTTTATATATGACATACCATCCAACTATATATTATTTTAATATCAAAATAATGATATTGTCGCTCGTACGTATGTACGAATTACTGTCTCCAGATAGCGATGAGATTCATTCCCCATCGTATCCATTCAAGACCAATTTTCATTTGATGATTCAAAATAATTTTTAAAGACATGATATAATTCTGGATATGAATAAGATACATCCCATACATAACAAATATGACTCACATAACAAATAATATAAAGGAAAACGAATCTGTTAACACCCAAAACGACGATAATACTAAGATATTATTAACAAAGAAATATTAAAAGATCATATATGATATAATATTAATGTATATGATTATTGAATAATTTAATAACAACTATTTCACCATTATATAGGAGGTTAACCTATCCTCAACCAAAAAAATTGCAAGGTACGGGTTAATTTCACAATCTCTTTATTATCCGAGGTTGTTTTTACGTAAGTATCTATTGAGACCTCTTTATCATCCACATCCATGTTTCTTAAAAATGTATTCCAAAACATTTTTACTATTTAATAGACTATGGGTTAAAGTAATTTATACCATTGTTTTAATTTTTATAAAATGGTTTGAAAGGAATCTTTTTTTCGTTTTCCAAACAAGGTCCTTTTTAACCTTTTCGACAAAATTAAGGTAAGAATGTCATTTTTTTAACTTATATGGCGGGTGTGGATATTTTCTTCCATTATAAAATCATCGAAGCCTCCCTTACAAGATTAGAAGAATATTTTCAAATTAAATGTTTTATTTTATAATTATGTGACTTTTAAATGAATTCCAAAAAAGAGATATTTCTCTTAAATAGTTTTGATTTCATCTATGTAAACATGCTTTGATAGATTTTAAGATTATTTGAAGTTGATTTATTATGATAAAAAAATTCCATATTGTATTGAAGGTTTTGTGATATGTTTGAATATGGATGTGTTATTTTTATACCATTCATGGTTTATGGATAAAGTATTGACATTTTATATGATAGTTTTAATACGAATATTTATGTTCTGTTTAAACCTGTTCATTTGAGGAATGCATTGGACTTCATAAGTGATGGGTGGAGCTCGCTATATCTCCTCGATGCATCTGTAGGTCTCATGATACAAACTAGTGTCTTGGAACAAGGCCTTATTTGTAGTCTTAGAACAAGGCCTTGACTATGTGGCTATGATAGTCTGGCATTATGCATTCTATCATTATGAAAGTGGTTATTGATAATGCATGTGATTATTCGACTAGTAGAATATCCATGTGAATAAGTAAATGGCATTATTTCATTTTATTTTTTCCATATTATGCTGAAGTTAAATTTTAAAAGTCTTTTGTTTTATTTATACATTGCCTTAAATGTTTATGCTTATTTATGAAAGTTTATTCTATATTGTTATCCTTACTGAGCATCTGAGCTCACCCCTTTCTATGTTTTATTTTTCCCAGGATGTGAAGAAGTATTTTATGACTGACCTGGAGGGATAGTCTGAGGGGATATGAGTGTGGACTATGGAGACTATGTTGTTGTAGTTTTTCACTGTATGATATAATGTAAGACTTATGAATTTATCTAGTGTTTCCAAGGCTACTAAACTAATCGGTCTTTCGAGACTTGATATTTTGTGATCATGCCAATGTTATGTAATAATGCACTGACTCTGGGTAATTGGAGTTAGGGAATTACATTGTTAAATATATTTTTCGATATGTGAGGATTGTTTTGGAAAGGTATGACACGGGTGGATCCTAGTTATAGATAGCCCCTTGATGCATCGTTAGTCTCATGAGATGATTTAGTTGGAAAAATTAGATGTTTTTTACCTGATATGATAAAACTTCTTGTGAAATTTATTTATGGTAAAGGTACCATATACATAAGAAACATGGCGTCCAATAATTAATCATTTTACTCATTTAGATTCAGTTATTATTTATCCAGGATATTTTTTCATTGACACGTATATGGATGAATTTTATTCTTAGTTTATTGATTAAATGGAATTTGTTTTAGTATATTACCTTACCATATTGATCATTAATTATCTAGTTATTTTAAATGGAATGTTTATTAGTTATTTACCTTGACATGTTGATTGTTCTAATTGATTCATTATTGATTCCTCCATATTTTACCTTATTAATAATTTGATCTCACCCTTATTAACTTTACTTTCCATAGGTTATGAAGAAGAAAACTTTGGATAAGATTTCAATGATGTAGTTTATTTAATTTTATTATGTATCATGTTTTATTTTCTTTTCCAAATTTATTATGGGTATCATGTATGTAATAAGAATTTCCAAAACTGCTAAACTAATAAGTATTTTGGGATTTGATTCCTTGTAATAATTCCAATGTCAAAAAATAATACACTGACTCCAAGATTCTAGGCTTGGGGTGTTACATTCAGGATTGAGATTTAGTAACCCATGTCACACACATAGAGATTTATCAAAAAAATAACATAAATCTATACTTTAATATATATCAAAATATGTTGAGGTTGATACCACAATGTTTTATATTAAATATCGCAATTACTTTGAAATAATTTTCATACCATAACAAATTTAAAAAAATAATGGCATGTTAACTAATTTTTTTTCTTCTCTAGAAAAAACCATAACTAGTGATTTAATATAGTTTTTAGAACCACAAAATTCACTATGAAACCATGACCATGATGGAAACACTGTGACATGGTATATTCATCATTTTTTCCTCATCTAAAAATTTATTTCCAATTCATCCATAACCATGATGTGGTTAGAGTTATCTATTATGAAAAATAATTTTTTTAAATCTCCAGTTATCAAATTATAAATTTTTTAATCTTAAAAAAATAATTTTTTCATAGACATAAACCCCAAAATGTTTTTCTTATCACCGTGGATGGTTCTTATTACCAACACTCTAACCAATATCAAACACCACACTTCTACTCCAATATTCCTCCATCTACATTTATAACTATAATAACTCTTAAAATTGCATCAAAACCATCTTCATTCACATATTCATTCATTTTAATAAAGTGTTAACATTATTTTACATGTGTTAATAATAAAATACAACACACACTCCAATTAACCAAAAAAAAACTACAAGCGCATTTAAACATGATTTATATAGATTCAATAATTTCTCAACTTCAAATATTATTTCCATGGATTCAATGGAGGTACCCCAGAAATAATTAAGGGTTACATATCTATTTTTGTGTTATCAAGGAAGGAAAAATTATGTTACACCATGGTTTAATGTCTCTGGGAATACATATAGGTTACTTTGGAGTTTTTACCATATGGGAATGTGAATTAAGAATGTTGGGGGTTTAAGGTATCCTTGGAAGTTTTAAAGTTTAGGATGGAGTTTCGCGATATCTAGAATGCTTAAGGGTATAAAAATAGGAGGAAGGTAACATGGTGGTGGGACTGATCCCACATGGGGCATCTTATATATCCCCCATTAAAGGGAATAAAAACACACATAGTTCAATGTTATAGCTAAAATTCATTTGAAATTGCATGAAATTATTCATTAATAAATGTGTTATGTAATTTTAATCCAAGATAGATGGAATAACATTCAATTTAGATCCATTAAATTTGTGATTATATATGAAATTTAGTATCATATAGAGAGAATTAATGTCATCCATTTTAAGATTATGTAACAAGAGAACTTTATGAAAAACCTTTTTTGTTTGTGTGATAATAACTAATGACTTATATTTTAAGTAAATACAGCTAATACCTTTAGTTTAAAGGTGTATAATGGAGGTATGATTTCAGTACTTATTCATGAGGTTCCCATGTTTTCTCCCATACCCAAAAAGTTAGAGATGGGTGGGAGTAAGGTAGTAGTTATATAAAATAATATTTGAAATGAGTCCAGGTGTGGAATAATCTAAGGTTTGGAGTTTATTCCAAGGAGGGGGATTCTTTAATTAAGAGGAAAACAATGTTGGGAGTTCTACAAATAGGTGGAAGTAAAAAAGGGTACATATAATATGAGTCGAATATCCGATGAAGTTGTCAGTGGTGTATTGTAACTCATGTAGAAAGTTACGGTTGGTAATCAATTAGATAAGGAAAGAATATAATATGTGGGTGACACACACAAAACTTGACCAGGGTTTTGAGGAATGTTGATGAAATTGGGAGCGGTATATTTTCTTTTAAAATTCTTCCAAAAATTAACTTTTTCATATTATAGATAGGAAAAGGTAGAATTAATACCCTTAGAGAGGGAATAAACCATTAGAAAAGGTGTTTTCACAAAAGTGTTATGTTTCGTATAGGTTTCACAATTCATAGATATTTAAGTTTCCCTATACATAATTATGAAATTTCAAACAATGTGATGGGGAATCACACACAATCCTTAAGATGGAGATATTGAGAGGCACAAGTAAAATTTAACGTCTTGCTTGTAGGTTATTTTATGCACCTATAAGAGTTTAGTTTTTATTTTGAGTTAAGCATTATGGAATGAGAAAAAGTTAGGTTCTTTAGGATTTAATAGTTTTTCTCCCTTTTTTCAAGTGGTTGAACCCTATGACTATTGGGTTTTGGGGGAATATATAAAAATATTTTTTTCAAACATGAAAACAAACGATGAAGGAATGTAACTATTTTGTGAGCATGTAAGTCTAGTAAATTCTATAATAAATTGGGATATGATCATAGAAATTTTTCATTTTTATGGATAATTTATATAGTTTCATGCACAAAATAATACACGGAACTTGCACATTACCTTTGAATATGAGCATGGGAAGGCTATTAATGCATGGAAGGAATGAAAATTTCACATCACCTCTAGATAAGAGTGTAGATATTTTGTGTGTGTGGAAGGTTTATTTATTTATTTATAATAAATATCCACAATGTTTTTTTTTCACCTTCAAATATTGATGTAAAAAGGATATGCACACCCGTAAACTTGGAAACATTCATATCATATCTAAAACATCGTGAATGAAATTGATACATATTCACTAAAGGAAACATGTGAGTTTGTGATCATTAAGGGTTTTATATGATAAAAAATTTAGATATTTACACACATATATTCCTTATACTATGATATTTAATGAAAACTAGTACTCCAACTGTGCAATTGAATAGCGCTATAAAATAATTATTATTTTCAATAATAGAATACCATTTTTCAAATTTCATAATTCATATTAATATTTAATATATTTAAAACACAAATTATTGGTACATAATAATGGAATATAAGTTGGGTAAATTGTCTAGAAATCATAAATAGAGTAGTAAATATTTAGTTGAATTAATAAGGAATTGAAATTTATATCGAGAATTCATAATGGAGAAATCAATTACATAAATTAAAAAATGATTTAGATGGATAATTAAAATTATGATCATTATAATATTTAAAGTAGGAATAAATTTTATGTAACTAAAAATAAATAAATAAAAGAGCTGGATAAGAAGACTAGGTGAGGCTGAAGTAAACAGAGGTGAAGGGCCTGACATCACCTTGACGATTAGCTAAGCACCTTGCATGAAAATGCTTGATCCCAACCCAAAGGCTACAACACTGACACTCCATTGGTCTCCACTGAAGTGGAATGGACTCCCCTTCAGATTAAACTAGTGGTTCAATAGCTTTGTGGACCACAGTTATCAATGATGCTTCATGTTAGGGCATAGTCGTTGCACCTAAGATGGAAGACTTAGTCTATAAGTGGATTTATTGTAGCATATTTCACATGAATGCTTCAATAAATAAATGTTAATATAAAATGATTGTAGTAACTGATATATCCTTATTGCATATACACTTCATAACAATCAACAAGTGTTATATAAATATAGTTTCTATGCTAAAATGTAAAGGAGATAGTGTGATCACTAATTTAAAATAGATAAATAACTAACCTACTAAACTTATATCATCCCTTCCTCCAAAGAACTTTCATATTTTCTGTTATTTCAAATCATTAAACTAAACCAAATAAATATATATGCATACATTGAAATTTAATGGTTTAGATTATGTGGAAGGGGGGAGGGAGAGATAATCTTATCCAATGGAATGTTAAGACCTCTCACCATCTCTCCCCAGTATGCACCCCCTTCTCATGCACTGAATTATGGAGTGACCAAAAAATAATAATTTAAAACACAAATACAGCCTACAATAGAACTAGAAATAATCATATCAAAACCATATACAACAAATACCTTAAAATTTCTTCCAAAATATAGTCCCTAGTTTACTCTTTAAAATGCCAATATCACGGGATTAATCATATTTGATGTACAAAAAACAGGTAATACAATAGATGAACAATTGCGTTGGAGAAAAATTAATGAAGAAACAATGTAATGATCACAAATTCTAAAACATATCACCTAACAGAGAAGGAAATATAAGAATTAATGAGAACAAGTAGAGACAAATGGAGGATCAAAGGGAAAAAAGGTTGATGCAAATTAAAATTATATGATTGAATCAGTTTATGCATGGTTAAGTGCTAAAGTGTGATACAAAATATAGAAATATATTTCCTTGGTCAATAATCTATCAAACCAATGAAAATGGGTGGCTGGTTTGAAAATAGTGATCTAGTTTATACATGCTCTAAAAAGTGATTCATGTATATAAACATATACAATTTATAATATTTTTATGTTTCATGTACATAAAACTATTGAAATGAAAGTTGGGTAAACTATATGGTGTGAAGTGGATATGAAAGACATAGTAAACTAAAAAAGTATGATAGAAAACCCATTGAAATAAGTTAACTTCATTCTCTTTTTTGGAGGAATATGATAACCTATGACTTCTATGTTATCCAATCCCAAATTAAGGTTAATAAAACAACAATATTTCTTGTACTCTATCATTTATAATAACTACTAGAATTTTATTAGCTTACTCTTTTTGTTTCTCCTGTATCCCATCCTCCACAAGATTCCAAATGATGTTGTATTTTATTGAAATATGATTCAAGGAAGAGTTCAATTATGATTTCTTGGCTGAGTGAATCACCATAATGATATAAAATTATAACATGATGATCTTTGACCATTTGAAAATATCCACTTGTACACCCTTCAACTAAACCAATGCTCTCCGCGTTGCTGCATTCGATCCAACCACCAATTATAGAAATGCCTGCATCCATCTACTACGATATGAACTTCTGCTTATCTGCCTCCAACTCTCATTAATTGCTTCCACCCACTAGTGCAACCCTATGATATCCTTCCATATGAGTTGAAGATCCTCCACTTATCTCGTGGAATCCTCCAACTTATACTCAAAAGACCGCTTCACCTCAATCACCTCCTGCAGACACTTGGTGGCATTCTCGACCTCTTGAATGTCGAATCAAATCCATTCCATTGAATGAGATTGTTTAATCTATAGACTATGGATTGAAGTACACCTCTAAACACATCACCATTATTAATACTAGTCCAATAAATATATGATATCATTCCCCCATTTCTTTCTCTTTAAATATTTATAATTCACGACTCCAGCTGCCATCACCCATATCCGGAAAATGGTTCACCAATCCATTTTTTTCCACCAAAACCATCTTAATCCGTGTAGAATTTGTACACAATGCTTAAAAAATAAATTAAAGAATAATAATAAACATATTTTTATCAATATTAAAAAGATATTATGTTGTTTAGCATGATTCATATGCATTGTGACTAAAGAACACTAATCCATACGTCTTATTTCAACGAAAACCAGTCATAAGTACTGGGAAAAAATTTACATAAAAATTTTAAAAAACCCTTCATTTTTTTAATATATATTCATTTTTTTTAGAATTTCAAATAAATGAAGGGAAACAATATAACCACTTGAAATTTGTTAACATAATATCATGAATCTATATCAACCCATAAAATATAGACCAAAACTAGAGGTTTATATAGCTCCTCACTCACAATTATCCAGCAGTGCCCGTGAAAAATACCTCATTTAACATTACATCTTCTTCAGCTCAAAAATAAAACCCTTTTCCCTAAAACATGTATGTATATTATACAGTAATGTTAAAATAGAGAATACCCATTTTATATAATTCATCAAGATTTAATGATAGTTATTATGGTATTAGATCCTTTTTTTATCGCCCAAAGCATTCTAAATTGAAATAAATATTCTTCATCTTATCCATCACCGCAAAGAAATATAGAAGAGGCACATATATACTGATTAAAGTCATATAAATAAGAGTATAAAAATAAAATTAACAATGTAAGGTAATTAGGTAAATTGTGGCTCTATTATATATTTGAAAACACATTAAAAACTGATTATAATATTTAAAAAAAGAATGATAAAGATTAATAATTCATACAAGATTTATAGGTTGAAAGTAAGGTATTGACACAAATATATGTTTTGAAGACATGAACGTATTCAAAGGCCTGGATGAAATGTTTTGTAAGACAAGGATGAAAGTATTATAATAAACTACTTCAATATCAGGATCATGAGGGATCAAATCACACCTTTTGAGATTCAAATGAATTAAAAAAAATCATACCAGTGTTCCAGAGAATATCATGGAAGAAATAGATCTATTTACCTAAGATAATCTGAGAAGGAAACCAAAAGATCCCATCTGAATAGTTCTTAAATGTATGTAAATCACTCATCGAAGAGGGTGTAATTCATAAATCCCTGTAAAACATTTAAAAATTGTGATAAAACTCAATATTAGAGTCAATTCCACATATGATTTAGGAAGGGGGAATAGATAGATTTGTGGAAAACTTATGGAATGGAACAAAAAAACCTAGGATTGAAAATGTGAAAAAATTACATAGGTAGAAGAATATTCATAGAGGGAGAGGCGATAATGTTGTTGGGAATGGAAAATATGGAGGTAGAGGAGATGGGGAGAACATAGAGATAGGAAGCAGGCGGAAACTAGGAGCAAGCAGAGAAGGGAGCAGACAAAGATGGAAAGCACGAGACAATGACACCTGGGGATGGGGAGTAGGCTGAGATGGAGATGAGGATCCAAGAGTGATAAGGATATGTAGATTAAGGGAGGTGTACATAGATGGAGTTCCGGAGGTGGTTTCAGAGAAGCGAGATTGGGTTATTCAGATAGTAGGAGAACTGAAACCCTAGCTTGTAGGAATGAAATATCGAGGGAGGGAGGCATGCTGAATGGCGATGAATGGTGGTTGATAGAGGTGATTTTCACAAAGATATGTGTTTTAGAGATGTGAATGTTGTGGAGTTAACACGTCATCTTGAGGGAATCCAACTTTAGAATATATATAGAAATATTCACGATCTTTAATTCTAGTTTCATGGAACTCTTTCAATGCCAAAAAATTTCAACCATAGAATTAGATTTTTTCAGTATGAAAAAAATCATTTTGAGGAAAAATAGATGACCTACATGTTTTATTTTTTATTTCAAATGAAAAAGTAAGATGAAATTTAATTTATGTCACTAAATATAAGGGGTATAATTATAATAAATTGATCCACTTCCTTCCATTAGATCTATAAAAAAATTTCCATTTTTCTTAAGTACAGTTCCATTTATCGATTCTATGTAATTCAAATGCCTTAAACAATACATGTAACTACTTTAAGTGTATGAACTTATTGAGTGGATTCCTATTAACTCAAGGATTTCATATGTGCAAAATTCAACTTTCACACATTTCTCTCTAACTTACACACTCACATATACTTTTTAAAATGTATACTATATATTATCTTTTTTTATCATTTCACTTATTCTAAGAAATTATTTCAATATTTCTTCTCTCGATATTTAATTTTTTTATAAGTTTCTATAATCTAAATACTTTGAATATTTTAGAGATGGTGGATACTAAGGTCTAAAATTTGTAGTCAGATTATATCACTTTTTCTCCCAAAGGCATTAGAAGCTGTAATAACTTCTCGAGAAAGATATTCTGAATTATCCATGAATTGATTGACTAACATTTTATATATTAGGATGAATAGAGGACTTTCTTATCTTGAATTAATATTTTAATCATCTAAATATGTGTTTTAGGACCTCTTCTAGACACGCTCAAGTAAACATTTTATTAAACAAGCACATCATATGTGATAACATGTTATTTATATCCTTAAAAACTATCATATATTAGTTTCCTACCGGGATTAGGCATGGAAACCAAAAATCCCAAGTTAATGAAAAACACAAAGATCTTTAATCATTGATCATAGGATGGGTCATAGATCACGTATTGAACTTTTGAGTGGCTACACACCTGTTGTGGGGTAGTGAAAAAAAACTATCAATTACCTAGGGTTAAACTATAGTATAAAAGAGACCAAATGTTATATCCAAATAGGGATGAAAATTCATTTTAAATAGTTAGTGGAATAAAGTGGGGTTGATTAGAATAGATTAAATAAAACTAAGATCATTTAAAATAAAAAAAGGTGATTGATCAAGTGATATATTTAGTGATTGGTTTAGGGGTTGAATTACCATTTACTATGTTATCTAAAATTGATTAGTACACCTGTAGTAATTTGATCAATAGAAAAAACCATAATCGCTTATCTCCCACCAAGGTATGGTAGTTAGTGTTAGTGTTGAATAATTAGTGATCACTATCAACTGATCCTCCTTTCTATGATATGTGAAGATATCAAACAATTATCTGAATCTCAAAAATGGGATCTCCACAATTTTCTTAAGAAATTTATAATTGGATGAAGGTATTCTTGAGAAATATAGAGGGATCTACTACCTTCCATAATCATGTAAAAAATCACTATATAATTTACTAAAAAACCATACCCATTCCATCATATATGGGAAATATTATGTTTAGGATGAAAAGAATTTATCACCTCAAGTAATGAACACTATGTGAAATGTCATCCAAATACAATTGAATTCAATTAAAAATATAAAAACTAGATACTGTGATCAAATAACAAAATAATAAATACTATTTATATTCATACCCAAGCATTAGAAAAATTTTCTATACCCAATTTTCATAATAATAATAAAAATTATCCCTATAATAAATCTGTTACAACCATAAAAGAATGAAGACATAATGAAAAATTTGACACCTGTTGACTCACTAGTACATATAATTTTGAGTTTTATTTTCCTTTTGGTTTGTTCTTGGATTTCTTGGGTGAAGAGATAAAATATTAAGGTTTTTGGAAGAAATAGAAGAAGTTCATGGTTGGCGCACAATTTTTCAAACTATACAGCTGACCATGAAATCGTGATGTAGAGGGTCATAGTAGGGTTTTTCATAGTTTGTGAATTATTTCCCAAACCGTTCAACACCTAGAAGTAACTGTGTGTCTTGGATATTTGGGAGAATTTAGCTCTTACATGGTTGGCGCATGGTTTTCCTAACCATGTAGTAAAACCATGTAGCCTATCCAGTTCATTTAAAAAGTGGGTTTTACCATTTTACCCTGATTAGTTTTTTACGCTTTGACCCTACATTTCTCCTCCCATCATGAAAAACACCCCCAATTTGTTGTATAAGATTTACTTCTTCCTCCATGGTTATTTCTCATAGGGATATTAGTGGTTTGTCTTGTGGTAAGTCATTTTCTTTGAGTTTTCTTATCCTTTTCCACCTTCTCATGATTGCTCTTCCATTTTCATGGAATTGTGAACCCTAGTTGGTGGGGATGGCCAAAACTTGGGTTTTAATGGGGGATTTGGTTTTTTTCCATGTAGTTTAGGAATGTGATGGATTCTACTACCTATTTTGTTTGTTCAACATTGAATTCATTGATTTTTGAACTATTTTCAATGTAGGTGTCTCTATTTAAGGTCTTTTGCGATGGATTGATTTTAAATATTCAATTACCTTTGATTTTTGTTTGTTTAATATACAAATAAATGGTTTATGGTTGATGTATATCCCTTTTTTTATGTGTTCTATAAATTGGTTTGTGAATTTGGTGTTTAAAGAGGGTTTTCCAAATGGGGGTGGAATGTGTTCATCCCAAGTGTTTGATAAAATAGATCAAAGGAATCTTATCACATTAAATGTATTTTTAAAATGATTATATAAATGGTTTTTCTTTTTAAAAAGTTTTTTAATGAAAGTTAGCATGTTTTTTTATAAAATAGGATTTTGAAATGATTTTTCATGGATTGTAACTTGTCCAGGACTATGCTATCATGGGTTTGTATATTGATTAACTGAGGTGTGAGTGAAGATTTGTTTGAGGAACCATAACTACCTTCAGGGAGGAAAAATTTGAGAGATTCCATTTTTTCTCTAAGGGACCATGAGATCCTTTGATATGAAGACCATGAGAGATTCCCATTATTTTACAAGAGATTGAGATATATCTTGGAGTTTCTCCCAAGGAATATTTTTAAAGCTTCTGTTTTACTTAGCTGGCTAGCATACTCTATTTTTCCTCACTCATGGTAGGCCCTTGAGGTTAGATCCATAGATGCACTTACTCATTACAGATTAACTTGTATTATTTTATGTATTTTTCTAGTGTCATATTGATTTTGATGATTCTTATTCACACCTTTATTATTACCTATTGGATATATTGAGCATGTTGTGATTGGAAACCTTATTTATTTATTTTATCCATATTTTTATTTTTATAGGAAAACCAATTTTGTTTTGAATGGAAAAAGGGATTTGAAAGGCTTATTTGAAAGTGGAATCTTTTTAAAGTGGTTTAGTTTTGAAAATTGATTTCATACTAGTTTATCAGTTTTCATGGGTAAAAACCTCTAATATATTCATGATGGTATCCTATTGGGCTTTGTGCCTCACATACTACATATTACTTTGGGAATATACGGACTTTGTTTTTGAGGATACCGGTAAAGGTAATATAACTATGTACCTTGGTGGATCTTATTAATTACCTTCATCTAGTATTTTGTAGAGGAGATGTGGTCTCACAGAGTTAGATCATGAAGTGTAGTTTTGGGATTTTTTATCTATTGGGATGTATATATAGGCATTGTTTGGTCTTATTCCAATTATTTTGAGTTTTTGTCTTTCACTTGAGATACCTTGTATTTATGTTCTCTTGTTGAATGTTTTATTATGAATTTTATTATTTCTTATGGTATCCTATTATTCTTTATTGTTTACTTTGGATGTGGTATTTTATGATTTTAACTTTGATGATATTGGTGTGAAAAGACCATTTTTTGGATGGGTTATGTCAGTTTACCCTGGGAGAAACTATTCCCAAGATATTGTTGGTTATGCCCACTGATTATCACAAAACCATGGAGATCAGTAACATTCTTCGAGCCATGTAATAGGATGAATCAAGTGATAATCCAGGTTAACCTAGGTGAATCATTACATAATGGTATTATAGTTGGATTTTTTTTTTTCAGATTTAGTGGTTGATAAGAGATAGACCTTTCAGGACTTAGGAGGTAGGAATGAGGTAGTTCCTATAAAACTCTTCTTCATGTTGAAAATCAAGTTTCCTTGGGTTTTATGGGATTGTGATTATATTTTAAGCCTAGTTTTGGGTTATTTTGATGAGATTTTGAGGTTTTTCCGGATCAGTTTTGAGTCATGAGGTGTGCCCTGGGGTTAATTTAATTTTTGGGGGTGAAATGAGGAGGCTTTTAGGAGGTGCCAGATTAGGAAATACAGTTAGTAATAACCTCACACAACCTGTGTGGCCTTTCCTCTTATCACTAGTGAAACTAGCATTGTTGGCACATGGTTAATCTAGCCATGAATCCACATCCTGTACAGTGCAAAATGCTTGTGATTTTCTTGATCATTTTCTATTTGGGGATGTTTTCAATGCTAGTGTTTCATATTAATACCCATTATGATGATTTATTTTGATTCTTATTATATGGTTTAATATTTAATTATGTTTGATTTGAGTTTATGTCTTGCATCTTGTAGAAAATCCCCCTAGAATGACCATGTCCATGTATAGAGAGGGTGATGTAGAGAACAAACTGTAATTGAACCCTATTATTTATCTAGATTTGGTGGATTTGGTTATTCATATGATTCAATCATTAGTTTAAACAATTTTTCAAGAGTAAGAACCGATAGTGGAACACGATCAAGAATTTACAATGCAAAACCCACTTGTGTTCCATGACGATATGGTACCCAATGATATTGAGAAGTGGTTGGATTTTATCAAGAATATACTTGAGTTTCTAAATACCCCTTAGACCTATAAATTGGTATTCTCCATGTACATACTAGAAAAAATGGGTAAAAAGTGGCAGGAATTGATAAGGATGTCAAGTAGGCATGATGATCTAAAATAGACCACTTTAAAGGTGGATTTCAATAAAATTCTTCCCTAAGACTTTAAGGGAACAAAATGCCCATTAGTTATTGAAATTAGAGCATGGTGTACATTCAGTGATGGATTATTCCACCTAATTCATTGAGTCGGTTCATGTTTCTTTATATCTCCTTGTGATTAATTACCTAAAGGTTTTAAATTTTGAGATGGGCTTGAGGACATATATATGTTCTATGCTTATTCTTCACTATCTTATAACTTATTCTAAGGTGTTAGAAAAGGAAAATATAGAAGAGGTATAATTTAATGGTTAGACAGGTCTCAATGGTTTTTATTCAATGGGTGGAAGCTATAGTTTTTAATTAGGGAAGAATTGGAAGCATTATGAGTCTCATCGAGGCAGTTTTAAGAGAGTCTAGCTATTTATTGGTTAATATCCTATGTATTATTCAAGGAATAATCTATTTCTATGTTATTAGTGTGGGAAGGGTGGAAAAACAAACTTATTTTTCTAAATACTCTGGGGTAATGACACATGTGTGGGTGTCTGGACCGTCTTTAGTGCCTCTTTCAGTTGCCTTCATGGGGGAGAAGTGTGGGGTCCATTTTATTGAAAGTATCTTAGGTTAAGTCATAGGTTTCCAAGGTTGGATGATATAATGTTCATGGTAAGGGGGATTCTCAATAGGGTAATAATATGCAAGGTGGTTCTGATCTAGGGATTATACATGAAATAGAGGTTATTCCAAAGGGACTAGAATCTAAGTTAGTCACCATGAGAGGTACGATATTTATAGCAACTTTCAAGGAATCTATTTTATTTGACACTATTTCATCTCATTCCTTCATTTCAATAAAACTAGTTAATTATCTAGGTATTCAAGATTATTTTATTCCTTATTTTAAGGATTTTATAGCCTCATTTGGTTGGAATAATGAGTAAGGTTTTAAAATCCCTGAGTGTCTTTTTTTGATAGCAGATATGGAATTCATCTAGGACTTCCTTTTCTTGATCTATAAATTTTCAAACATATTATCTATAGTTATGGGTTTATCATCTTAAAGGTTCTTATTGACTTCTTTCACTATAGGTCCAACTTCCTTACTCCTGATGGGAGCACTCATGTTTTTAGGGTGAGTGGGATCCATGATTAGGGGGTAGGACCTGTTTCTTTAGATCTGTGGTTGAAATCATGATATATATCCATATTTGTTCTCAATATTATTTAGAATAGTTCAATGGGTGAACTTACAGTGGTCATGTACATGTACCTAGACGTGTTTATAGAATATTTTTAAGACTACCACCCCAAAAAGAGATTGGGATCACTATTGATCCACTCTTTATTATGAGCTCAAATTATTTTCCATATTACCAGATAGATCCAACTAAGTTAAAAGAGTTGAAAGTATAGCTAGAGGACCTAAATGGAAAGGTATTTATCTATACCATCATGTAAGTATGGGATTTACTAGTACTATTTTCAATGAAGGTGAACATAAGACTCCAAATTTTCATAGACTATCATAATCTTAACTAGGTGACCATAAAGGATAAATACACATTTCCCATAATCAAATATATTTTCTATTATCAGAAGGGATTCCATTGGTTCTCAAAGATTGAATTGAGATATGGTTACCACTAGTTAGTTTTATAGAAATAGGATGTTCCAAAGACCAATTTTTAAAGCCATTATGGACATTTTTATTATTTGGTTATGCAACTTTGGGATACAAATTCTCTTAACATTTTCATGAAATTAATTAAAATTATCTTCCACCACTTTTTAGACACCATTATCATCATTCTTGTGGATGAAATATTTGTTCATTTCAAAAAATAGAAGTATGTTGACCACATGGGTATTGTTTTAGTTTTCTTGAGGTAGCAATTTCTATATGAAAATCTATCCAAGTTCCTATTTTGGATTTAAGAAGTTAATTTTTCCGGACACGTGGTTTTCAAAGTAGGAATTTTAGTGGATCCATAAAAAGTTCGAGCAGTTATGTTGGGGGAGGATCCAAATAATGTGTTCTAGATCTACAGATTTATGGGATTGGCTGGGTATTATAGATATTTCATTTAGGACTTATCCATGCTAGATTCTCCCTTGATAGCTTTGAAAATAAAAGGTGTGAAGTTCAAGTGGGATGAGAAGTAAAAATGTTATTTTGAGGAGTTGAAGGCTCATTTGACTTCGATTCTAGTTTTGATTCTTCTCAAGACAAGGATATCTTGTATTTTGTACTATTATTATTTCATAGTGACATTGGGATTTGTACTAATTTAGGATGATCATGTAGTGTTCTATGGTATGTGGAAGCTATGCCCACATGAGATAAATTATCCCACCCATGACTTGAAATTGGATTCTATTATCCATGAAATGGAAACATGGTGACATTAACTCTTTAGATAGAATATTATGGTGTATCTAGATCATAAGAGATTGAAGTATATTATAAACTAGAAGGACATAAACCTCAGATATATATTTTAGGTGTAATACCTTCAAAATTTTTATTTTGAAATTTCTTATAAACCCATGAAGGGAAATGTGGTCTCCAAAACATTGAGTAGGAATCTTCCAATATAATCAGTACAAAAATTCATGGATGAGTGGGATCTGATGGGTTTGTTTGCTAATATAAATCTATATGTGTATGAGGGATAGAGATCATGTGATCTTGGATAGTGTGAAGGTCACACCCTATCTTATTTATCATGTTAGGAGTGAGAATATTTACAACCCCAAAGGCTATAAAATTAGAAGTTATTTAAATGGCGGGGATACCTTAGATGATTGGTTTCAATCTACAAATGGGTCACTCATTTCTAGTAGGCGGTTGGTGGTGCCTTTTATCTTGAGTAAAGTTGTGATGTGGGAAACTCACCATTCTAGTTGGGTCATGCACCCTAATGTGACTAAGATTTTTTGTACCTTGAGAGGCTAGTATTGGTGGTCTAAGATGAGATGTGTAGTGGTAGATTCCATTTCCAGATGCTTGAACAAATAGAGAATAAAAGATGAGAATCAATTATAGGCTAGGTTATTTTATCAAATTTCCATTCTAGTGTGGAAGTTGGATGATATCTCTATGGATTTCATGATCGCGCTACCTCATACTCTGATTAAAAAAGATTCCATATGGATGATTATTGATCGTTTGATAAAATCCGCCCATTTTTTTCTCATCAGGGAGTCCACAAAGGTATAGGGACTCATACTCTTGTATCTTCAAGAGGTTTTTTAATTTCATGGAGTACCCTCAATGATAGTGTCACGACATGATGCCCATTTTACTTCCTGATTAAAAGGGCCTTCAAAAGGTGTTGGGAACCTAGATAAAGTTGAGCACTGCATATCACCTATAGATGGATGGTCAATCTAAGTAGTCCATCTTGACTCTTGTGGATATGTTGTGAGTGTGTGTGATCTCCTTAATTGGTTATTTGGAAAGGAACCTACTATTGGATTAGGTTTCTTATAAAAATTGTTATTATGCCTCGATTAGGATGGACTCATTTGAGGAATTATATGTATGGTCATGACAATCCTTATTATGTTGGGATGAACTAGGTGAACGTTACTTGGTTCAACTAAGTCTCATCCAAGAGATGACTGAGATAGTTTAGATAATATGAAGAATGTTAGATAATAATAAAAGTCACCAAAAGTCATATATCAACCATATTTTTTCATGTTTGAGTTTCAGGTTAGTGATCAATTGTTTTTGTGGGAATCATTTCAATTATTACATCATCTCTTAGGAAATATGTGAAATCCAACAACACATAATGTCGATTTTTTTCCTATTTTTGAGAATCTTGGAATGGTATCTTATCAGTTCGAGTTTTTTCTATGTCTTACCTTGATCCACGATGTCTTCCAAATTTACTAGTTTAAGAGACACTGTCCAGACTAATATCATGTGTATTAGTGGGATAATTTGGAGTTTGATACTGATACCACTATAGTGAAGCAATGAGTTTTTATCTTGGATTATCAAAATATGTACGATATGGTAATTCAATCCCATTGGTCAGTGTGCTCCATAAATATGGTGTTGAGATCTATGAGACATGGGAGGAGGAATATTTGGTGAGGGAGTAGTGTTCTTGACTTTTTTCTTCCAATTATTCCTGAATAATTTCAAGGGTTAGAAATTTCTATGGTGGGGATTTTGTGACAACTTCCGGATCACTGTTACATCTAATTTTGAGTTTTATTTTCCTTTTGGTTTGTTCTTATAATTCTCAGGTGTTAGGGGGTTAGATATGGGGGTTTTGGGAGAAACAGACCTAGTGCATGGTTTTTATAATCGTGTGGATAACCGTGAGAGGGGGTGAAAAGGGTGATATAGGGTTTTTTCATGGTTTTCACATGGTTTGTGAAACTTTGTGTTACTTAGGAGTAACTGTGACACTCATATTTTTAGGAGATAGAATATCCCTCATGGTTGTCATGCAGGTTTTATAGCTATATAACCAAACCATGAAACCTATAGAACTCATTTATTTTTTTACTATTCCCCATATCTATTTTTATACCATTTAGCCCTCATTTTCTCATCCCATCATGCGAATCACCTACTCCTTAGTGTGTAAGCTTTCCCTCTTCCTCCTTCATAATTTATCCTTGGGATCCTGGTGTTTTGGATTAAGGTAATACATTTTCTTTGAGTTTTTTTCTCCCTTTCACTCTTCACATGCTTGTTCTTCCATTTTCAACGAGGTGTGGGAATCTAGTTAGTGGTGATTGGTGAACCTAGGGTTTTAATGGGGGATTTGATTTTTTTATGTGTTTTAGGTGTCTATGAAATTCTTATAACTATTCTAGGTGGCTATAATTTAAGGTGATGAGGTTGGAACTATTTTTGAGATAGGTATATCTATTTAAGTACATGTTCCATGGCTTAACTTAAAATTGTGAATCACCTTTTGTTTTTTTTGTTTAATTTACAAAAAAATTATTTATGGTTTAATTGTATCCCATGTTTGATGTTTTCTATGACTTGGTTTTTCAATTGGGTGTTTAAAGAGGTTTTCAAAATAGGGGTGACATGTGTGCACCATAAATATTTGATAAAATGGATCAAAGGGATCTTATATAATTAAATGGATTTATAAAATGATTTTAGAATTTTTTTATTTCTGAAAAGTGTTTTAAAAAAATTGTAATTGTTTGTTTATGAAATGGTCTTATGAAATGTATTTTCATAAATTGGAGCTTTTTTTATGATTATGTTGGCATGGAGTACCACAAGGGTTAACTAGGGTGTGAGTGAGGGTTTATATGAGGGACCGTGAGATCCTTCTAAGAGGGTGATAGTGAGAGCTTCCATTTTTTTCCAATTTACTACGAGAGCCTTTATTTGGAAGATTGTGATAGTTTCCACTTATTTACTGAGATCCTTTGATATCTCTTGGAGTTGGGTCCATGGAAGACCGTGACCACTTCCATTTTTCTTATCTAGATAGAATACTTTGTTTTATATCATCGTAGTAGTCTCTTGAGTTTAGATCCCTATATTTAATTACTCATGCTAAATTAACTTGTTTCCTTTTATGTATTTTTCTAGTGCCATGTTGACGTTGATGATGCTTATGATTTCCTTTATTATGCCTTTATGGATACAATAATCATGTTGTTCCTGGTGGACTTATTTATTTATTTTATTCAAATAGTAGTTTTGTTTTGGAAAACTAGTTTTTTTAATGGAAAACCAAAATGGTTTCCAAAGTTTATTTGAAAGTGAAATTTATTCAAAGTAATTTAGTTTTGTAATGTGTTTTAAAACTTTTTTATTTGTTTTTATGGGTAAAATTCTTAAATAGGTTCATGGTTGTATCCTACTAGTATTTTTCCCTCACACTCTACATATGAATTTAAGTATATATATAATTTATTTTACAGGACATGTGTAAAGGAAATGGAAGCATGTACCTAGGTGGATCTTCTTTATTACCATCTTATGGTGTTTTGCAAAGAAGATGTGGTCTCATAGAGTTAGATCATGTAGAGTAATTTTGGGATTTTGTATTTATTGGGACGCATGTGTTGTACTTGTTTGGTCTTATTTCAATTATTTTGAGTTTTGGTCTTTAACACGAGATACCATGTATTTATGTCTTATTATTCCATCTTATTAGTCTTTATTTTGTACTCTAGATGTTGTATTTTATACTTCTAAATCTTATTAGTCTTTTGTGGATGGGTCATGTTAGTTTAACATGGGTGAAAATATTCCCAAGAGATTACTAGTTATGATTAGTTTTTATCGCCAACCTGTCTAGATCAGGAACACTATTTGGGCCATGTGACGAGCTAGCTCAGGTGACAAGCCAGGTTGACACGAGTTCATTCATTTAAAAAAAATGGAAAAAATAGTCTTATCCTTTACTCTGAAAACTATTTATATCCCCTTATCATTACAACCTTCCAAATTATAAAAATTTACTCTCCAATTCTTCCATGGTTCAGTGATGATTCCACATGTTTCTATCTTCTTAAGATCTCTACAACATGAAGTTTGAATATCTTCCACTAGATTATATGTTCCCCATGAATCTTCATGTGAATGTTCCTTCTTAAGAGCATTTTACACCTAGACTATGGGTATTAAATTCCTTCATTATTAAGTCTTTGATTTTTTGTAAGTTTCAGTTCCACAATCTTATCCTCCAATCTTCCCAGAATTGTCATTTGTGTGTAAGTATAAAACTTTATATGATGTTACACTCTCCTGGTTTAGTAAATGACATGATTTTATATATCAGTGGTAGATATTCCTAGCAGAAAAGGTAGAATATTTACCTATTAGGGAATCTATGGTGGAAACCCTACATACTTGAGAAATACTTAATTAAATGAAGGGGGAAACCTTATGTGAGCTTTAGAAATCCTTACAAATCAATAATGTATCTTGGGAAACAAATTATCTACAAAATATATTATTTTTGAGGATAAAAATAATATTTATTAGCACAGGGATATTACATATTGGTTTGAAATCCATACATATGATCTAAAAATATGTTACATATCATAGGGAGGGATCTTTACCTCTAATGGAAAAGGTATAAACCTTAAATGCCAGGGAAAATTTCTTATGCATGCACAATAATTTCTTACCATTAACCTAATACTTTTCACATTATCTTTTGTGAAAATAATTTAATCTTAGATATTTTTTGGGCTATGGGGCACTGTTATTAATTAACTAGGGAACATTTAAATTTTATACTAGGAACCATTATATATCATTTAAGAGATATTTATACATCATCCATAGGAATTTTACATATCATAATAGTGAATTCTTATGAATACCCATGCTTTTCCAATTCTTCCCAAATCAGATACTTATTAAAACTTCTTCTTCTCCTTAAAAAAATCAAGGTATTATCAATATCTAACCATTCATTTTATTCCAAAAATTAAATAAATAAAATATTTCAAAATTTTGGTTATTTTAAATAATATTCACAAAATACAATGAATTGATCCTTTAATTTAAAAACATCCTAAAAATTAATTAATTGTTAAATTCAAGGGAATAAAATGAATTAATTATCTCTATCAACCACCATACATAAACCTTGTACTCTTGGATAAGTAAACATAAAAAATATTTCCTAATAAAAATGTAAAACACTTGCAGATACGAGTTCCATTTTCAATATCCATGTCACTAAAGATTATCATTCCTCTTACATGATATTTATTCCATTTTATCCATGAATAAATTCAATTAATTTAAGCTTTTTTTCCTCCCATGATCATTAATACCCAACTTCCTATAAGTATTTCACTCATTACACAAAATATGGATTTCATTAAAAAAATCACTCCAAATTCATATAGGGATCACTATAGGATTGTTTTGTTTCTAAATATCCCCCCAATGTTTCATGTACTTTTATTTTTTATGAGTATTTTTTAGTATTGATCCATGGATAAGGGTTGGTAGGTTTTGATGTTAAAATTTCATTGGAATAATGATGAGTTTTGACTCTAATTAAATAAATGTCCATGATTACCAATTTACACACAATAACAGTATCCTCAATACCTCCTCTTTAAAAAGATTCAAATATAAATAATTTTAAATCTCATGGATTTTTAACATAATTAGTAATTTAGAAACATCAATATTTTCATCTATCTAGTTCCTTAAACACATTTTTTCTTCTTTTTTGAATCAATTTTACATAGATTTGAATTTTGAAGGTGGAGAGGAATATTTGATCTTTAAACTATTGTGTGAACTCCTTATCTAATTGTAAAGTAAACTTTCATTTAAATATTTCCATGTTTTTATGTTTCTCCCCATATCGGCGCACACAAAAACTTCACCATTATACTAGAGTTCAACTGTGATCATTCATTTTGTTCTAGAGAAAGGTAGTTAGGGTTTTTAGTTTTATAATGTGGATACTTAGTAAGCTTGTTCATGGTTAGTAGGGGATAATGTAGTGTTTATATATCATGGAGATATAGAATATATTTTTTGTTTTAAAAACGGATTTTCAATCAAAATAATGAATTAATCATTATCAATACGAGTTCCTTAATTTACTAATGTTCTGACTAGAATTCATAGTAAATTTCTATTATTCAAGAATGGCTTGTTTCTCTCAAGAAATTATGGAATTAAAAATAAGATGAAAAAATGGTTTATAATTCTCTCAGGTGATTGATTTTAATATTTGAAAATATTCAATGGTTCAAGATTCAAAAATCAATCATATTTTCATGAATTTAAAACACATTAAATATGGAAATAAATTTATTTTACCATTTATCTATATTGAGTTTCCTATGTTAAATCATTTTCCCATAGTTGGAATACGTTCAAAACTTAAAAGGGCATTTAATTGGATCTCAACAAGTTTCAAAAACACACAAAAAAAATATGAAAACACAAAAAATAAAAATTAAGAACAAAAACATTAAAATTCCAAAAAAGTAAATAAAATTACTTCCCCTACAATTGAATCATGAAATATCCTCATTTAATCCCATATAGTATGAATATATTAAGAAGGTTTAAAATTAGAAACCAAACAATAATGGAAAGGAATAGTAAAAACTGAATTATTGGGATAAGAAACTCTTTCCATTGATCTTCAATGTTCCTAATACTACTTCCTTCCATGAAATAATATAGAAAAAGACATAAATATATAATAAAATTTTTAGAAATATAAATATGAAAAATAAAAAGTAAGGGTAAAGAGACTCAGGTCATCCCTTAAGAGGTGTTTTGTTTCAATTTCATACAGTAAGGTTGTTGCAGTCAATCATCCCAATATGCAGAGAAATTAAGATTTTATGGTAGGAAACACTACATCTTATTTATTCCATATACCTTCATTAACATATCCTTATATATGAGGTTCCCTAGTGCTTTATAAGGTTTATCCACCCATTTTTAGTGAAAATCGGGTTTCTTGGTAGGGTTAATAGGAGAGTATAGGGAGCATAGTTTTTTAGGTATTGGTAACTCCATTGGTTGTTTTGTTAGTAATTTTTAATGTATCTTCTCATATGGTTTTATTTCAACATAAGGTTATTCATCCAATTTCTATATAGAACCATTTTACTTTCATTCTTCAATGGACTATAACTATAGTTCCTCTATTTATTCTTCAATACTAGTCACTTCTTCTATGGTTGTTTCATACACTTCTTTATTGGAATTATATTTCTCAATTAGGTCTAGTTTGAATTATAAAAAATATTCATGTACAAAATATGGGAAATAAATGATAAGTTCTCTTGAAATGGGTCAAGATAGGATAGATTCAAATATTCTATTTTACCTTATTTATTATTTCTTTGGTGGTTATGTATCCATGAAAATCCATTGGCATGTATTCAAATATAATATCCAATACCACCTTCTATTCAATGGTGTCCTAATGACCATAATCGTCACTTTATAGGGATATTTAAAGCTCTAACATATTATGAAATCCAGAAAAAGGTAGTTAGAAGGCGATTCTAAGGAATAAAAAAAAAGTGAATCAAAAGAAATATTTACTCCCTCAAGTGGTTTTTCAATGATCACTTTCTCACTTTCTCTATTTAATCCCCCATTTAAAATGTTTTTAAGAGAGGGTAATGTGTACCCCATTATCTCATTAAAGTATATTTCATCCATTTTGGTTCTGTGTTCATCATCTAAATGTAAGATTAATTATGCTGGTTCATTTTTATTAAATAATAGAGTATCATATTAGAAAACTTCCTGTGGATATTTTAAAAAATATTCATCTAAATAAACATTCAAATCCTCTTGTTCTCCTTCAATTATCTTGAATACTTCATAATAATCATATTTTTTTTATAATCAACTTTATCTTGCAGTGGATGGTTTTCATGTTATCTATCATCTCTTAAATATCCTCATCAAAGTTGAGAGGAATTTTTTAATTCTTTTTATTTATTACATATCAATTCTTCCAATCCTATGTAAAATTATAGAAAATAACATGATAATTCCCTGATATTTTTTTAATGATTCTAAAAATTGGGTCTCAATATCTTATTTTAGTTACTTGATGAGATCCTTAAAAACTTCGGTGCCACAATATTAATTCTAAACCCCCTCCCAACATAACTAGAAAACAAGGACATGGATTCTCTAAAGATAGTGGGTGGGTTGAAAATAAATTCCATTGTTATTATTTTTTATGAATGAAAAGAACAATTTACCAAGTAAATAAAATAATAAGTGAATATGTGTTCATTGTTATAGTGATTAATGTATATAAATAGTTATGAATTTGAAACCCCCTCCCTGGAAATGTTTCCACACTATTAACAAACACGAAATGAGGTGGTGAAAGAATATATTAATTTCCAAAGGTAAATATATAGTATATTAGAGACAACACGTTTTCTCCAATGGGGGATACAAATTCATTTTTTTAATTCTAGTTAAATAAAGATGGGTTGATCTGAATTGATTTAAGAAAACTAATAACAATTAAAAAGAGAACAAAAGTGACTGGTTTAGGGGGGTAGTATTATCAATTGTTATGATATATAGTCCTAAATTGATTAATCATCCTACCATGATTTTATTAATGATATAATCCATGATTTTTTTCTCTCTCACCAAGGGGTGGTAGTGAGTGTGAGTTTCAAATCAACAGTGATCAATACTACTTATTCATATTTCCTATGAGTATGGGAAGATATAAGAAAATTCTAGGAATGTTAAAAACAGGATCTCCCCAAATTACTCAATAAATTCCAAATCAGGTGAAGGTATTCCTGACCAATCCCAGGAAATCCACTTATTTCCACACTCACTGCATAATAATTCACCACCGAAACATACCCATTCCATCATATACGAGAAAGATTATGTAGAGGAAGAAAATGTTTTTTTCTCCCTAAAAAGTGAATAATGTTTGAAATATCAAACAAATATAATCAAATTAAATTAAATATCTCAACATTAGAATCTAAGATCAAATAATAATGACAGAATTAATATTCAAACTCAAGCATTAGAAAAAAGTTCTTCCCATTCTCACAATCATTAAATTTCTTTATGCCTCCATGCATAGGTTTATATTCATGGGAGAATGAATATATAATAGAAAATTCAAAAACAAAACTAGACACTTCCCTACTCTAAATACATGTGTTATCTATTTATCCTTTTAGACTTAAAGGTTAATACAATAGGTTCTATTTGTTGAGTGGATCCTTGATCTTATTTAGGTTTTGATAATTAAAAACATTATTTGTTTTATTACCTCTAACATGAGTATTTAATAATATTAATTAGTTTATAATTTCATGAAATAATTGAGTAATTATAATTTCTTACAACATTCTTAAGTCATATATTGTTTATGGTTGTCATTTGATCTTGAACTATTTTTATGAAAATAATGATGTTGAATTAGTTTACACTTAATTAATTATTAATTGTCTAATTGTTTTTAATTTTTTATTATTTATTAATTACATATTCATCTTATTACTATTCTAGATACATTATATATAAAACATATTTTTAATTTTTCTAATTATTTTTCCCTTATGTGACTTATTCTTTCCCTTACATGAGTTGTGTTTACATTCACATAGTCACCATATCATCTTTATATAGGAAGTATAAAATGCATTCTATATTTATAAAAACAATGTAAATTACACTATATCCTTACATGGTGCGTAAAACTCATGTGAATTACCTTTACATATCCAGACCCAGGTCACCATAATGTAGATTATAGAATTCACATGTCACCCTTACACAACCCATCTATATGGTAATTACCATTATATATTACATGAAATTTTTGAGTTACCATTACATAGTACACAAAAAATGTGGTAGTACTGGGAATTTTGATAGATGGAAATGTCATTTTGGATTTGAAAAGGAAAAAATAAAAAGTTTCATTCCATAGTGCATATCGTTTTAGATTTATATTTTTACCAAATAAAACTAGTAACTTGAAATGAGAATTTGAACCCTTTTTCAAATGTTTCACATGTATTTGTAGATGGCATATTGACTTATAGTGACCAATATTCATGAAATACCTATCTTATCCACCATGTCATAGAATGATTCACCTTTGTTCATAAGGAAATATTATTCTCCAAACTAGGATAATTTCATCATATTAATGGCCATGATGTAAAATATATAAGTCAGAATGGAAATATATAGAAAACAGTCACTGAAAACATTCATATAATGATATGTATAGAATTTTTGAATGAAATTTGAGTTTTTTGAGTTCTATTTGGAAAATGGTCAATTTAACATCTCCACGTCATAGTTTTAATAGTGTTTGACATCCATTTTTGTAAAATGGATTATAAAATTTGATTATACCATGGTTCATTATTGTGGTTGGAGGTAAAATTTTGATCCTTATCTTTGGTATATATATTTATTTGAGAAATTAAATTTCATAACTACCAATTAATGGGAAAATATTTATTTTTATATGGTAAGGACAAGTTTTAATGAAGATTATATTCCAAAAAAGCATTCATTCTTCAATGGAATGGATTATGGATATTTCAGTCACATGTGGAAGATTACCTTAAGCACGTAAGCTTATATAGTTGTATTATCATAGTAAATACTTATAAAGTACTTAAAGTTGATTGAGATACATTAACTAGTAATGATTTCATTAGATATGTTCTAAAATTTAAGGTAAATAATATTTCATGTTCTGATATTATTAGAAATGTTTATATCCATGCATCGAGATGAAAAACATTATGCGATATCTAGAAAATATTTTAAGTCACTCATATTGGGTGAGATAATATAATAATAACTAATATTTTCATGTTAAGGTTTCAATATCAAGAATTTAAATTAGGATAAGAAGAAACAATAAATCTAATGTTTTATAGATTTACAAGTATAGTAAATGTTATGTGTTCTTTAGGAGAAACTCTAGATAATCCAGTTTCAGTTGAAACAGATTTAAAATAATTTCCTAAAAAAATTAATGTATAGAAAGTCTAAATTCATGAAAGTAAAAATATTATTTAATATACTCTTGATTATCTTATTGGTTCTTTACTATGAGATTAATTTAATTAAAAAATATAGATAATGAGGAAACTAAAAATGAAAAATTATTGATTTAATAAAAAATGCTTCTTAATACTTACACATATAATTCAAAATTACAAATTAGTGAAAAGGATAAATTATTTTAGGTTTCCTACGGAATAAAGAAGAAGTATTACTCAAGGAGATTAAAATGGGATTACCCTAATGATGATCATAATAGAAGGAGGAAAGGAAATTATGACAATAATTCTCCTCCTGAGATTATTTTTTATGAGTATAGATATAAAGGGAACATTAAGCCTAAATGTCCAAGAATAAAGAAATAAAAAAATATAATAAGGTAGTACAAGATGAAAAATAAATATATGGAAACTATTTTGAGTGATACAAAGTTCTATGATTCATGATATGACTTCAGTTCCAAGAAAGTAGTTGTAAACCTATGTTTAAAGGATTCATCAAAATATGAAGTTTTTCTTAAAAGTTTCAAGAAATACACATGGAATATGTATAGTGGATTCTCATGACACATGATTTTTTTATATCTTAAATTTTTTATATTTTAATAAATGTGAAGCTGGTAATGTGACATTTGGTGATATCCCAAAAGAAAAGTAAATTTTTTTGGGGAATTTATAATTAAAAATTATATCATTATTTAAAAATATTTTTCTATTTAAGGTTTAAAAAATAATTTAGTAATCATTTCTTAGTTATGTGATAATGTATTTTTTTTAACTCTAAAATGATAACTTTTTAATTTTTAATGATAAATCTGTCTTATTTTATGCCAAATAAAAAGTCAATATTCATTCAATTAAGTTTTCTAAATTGACTAAGCAAAGACTTAGATGTTTAAATGTTGTTCAATATAATATTATTTATGGCATAAGAGTCTCATCCAAGTGAATTTTAGTTTCTCATTCAAGCTATCAAAAAAGAAACAAATTCTAGATTTTCCCAGTTTAACTCTGGATAACATGTATGTATGTGAGTCATGTATAAAAGGAAAATAACACAAAGAATATTTTAGATCTATTAATTTGGAGAAAATAATAAGGACAATTAAAATCTTGAATTTATATTTATTTGGACTAGTTAAACATGTTAGTCTATTTGGAAAGAAGTATGTTTTAGTAATAATAAAATTATAGTAGATACAAATGTGTTTATTTTATTGCAAACAAATCTGGATCTTATAATAAATTTATGGAATATTTTTAATTAGTTCTAAATGATAAATAATATCTAATGGTATAAATTAAAAGTGATGAATTTGTAGACTTATTAAATCTAGAATTTACCTAGTTTTGTAATGTAAATAGATATTATCATTATTTGTTTATCACCTATAACACCCCAAAATAATAGTGTTATGGAAAGGAAATATGGTACCCTGTAAGAAATTGGTTCAAAAATGATTAATAAGTAAAATTTAAATAAATAATTCTTGGAATAAAATGTGAATACAACAATCTATGATATTAATAAAATTATTTTAAGACCCTTTTGGAAAAGACACATTATGAACTTTAGTAAAATAGAAAACCTAGAATTTATTATTTTATAGTTTCTGATTAAAATGTTTTATTTTTAAAACCAAATATAATTTAGATAAATTAGTTTCAAAATATGAAAGAATTATATTCTTGGGTTAATCAAATTTTAGTAAATCATATATATTATATATTAAAAAAATATGATTGACAGAGAGTCTATTAATGTTAAATTTGATGAGAAACGTTTAAATGATAAATCAATTGATGAAAATATGATTGAAGAATTTTTTAAGGATTATAACTTAACATAAGATGAAAATAATATTTTAATGCACCTATTATAGGGGAGAAACACTCTCTTGAGAGAACATTGAAAATTCATAATGATCTTCCTATTGTTTTTTTATTGGAAAACATTATTCAAATGTTCAAAATAAAAGGTATTTTATGAAATTTTGTGCATATATTCTTTTATATCTGATTTTGTTCCTAAATTTTTTGATGAATCATTAATTAATTCTAATTGAAAATTTTCTTTGGAATAATAACTTGATCAATTTTGAAGAAACAATTTTCAAATTTGGATGAAACACCTACAAATAGTCATGTTATTGGAACTAAGTGGATATTTAGAAAAAAAATTAATAAATACATAAATATTTTGAGAAATAAATCATTATTTTTTTCTCAATGATATTCACAAGACTAAGTAATAAACTTTGATGAATCTTTTTCAACTATTTCTACTTTAGAAAGCATTGAAATTTTATTATCATATATATCTTTTTATGGTCTCAAATTATTCTAAATGGATGTGGAAAGTGATTTTCTAAATTTTTTATTCTACA
This sequence comes from Viscum album, assembly GCA_963277665.1. Taxonomy (NCBI): domain Eukaryota; kingdom Viridiplantae; phylum Streptophyta; class Magnoliopsida; order Santalales; family Viscaceae; genus Viscum; species Viscum album. The sequence continues at coordinate 81,488,909 of OY728125.1, read as the reverse complement.
AGATGTTTATATAAATCAACGTCGTAGTTTTTAACATGAAAAAATATCATGATTATGTGTTAAAACTTTTTAAATAATTATATGATTTGAAACAATATCCTAAATCTTAGAATGAAATGTCATATAATTTTCTTTTCAAAAAATATTTTGATAAAGGTAAAGAGGATATTACTTTGTTTATTAAAAGGAGTTGTGATAACATTTTGAGTGTTTATATTTATGTTGATGATATTATTTTTCGATCATAATGTAAAAACTTTATAATGAATTTTTAGATTTGACAACTTTTGAATTTGATATCAGTATGATGTAATAATTAAAAAAATTCTTTGGCCTTAAAATTTTCCAAAGGAATAATGGTATTTTTTTAAATCAATAAAATTATACTAATTTTTTTAAAATAATTTTTGTATATTAAAGTTAATTTTTACACACTATAATTAGTGATTTATCTAAATTAGATTTATATGAATCTATAAAATCTATATATACTAAACTTTTAAGAGGTATTACTGTTAGTTTATTATATTTTACAACTTTTTAGCCTGATTTAATATTCAGTGTTTTATTATTTACTAGATATCAATCTAATCATAAGTAAAGTCATGTAAATTATATTAAGAGGATTATTAAATATATTAAAGGTACTTTGGATCTTAATTTTTTTATTCTTCTAAATATGTTTTGGAATTATATAGTTATTATAATTCTGATTTTGGAGAATGAAAAATTGATAATAACAATTACCTCAATTATTTTTTACCTCATTACTAAATTTATAACTTAATGTAGTTCAAAGAAAAAATATTCTATTGTTTTATCAACTGTTTAATTGGAATATATATATTTTTTATTTTGTTCTCAATCATTATTTATTAAGAGAACAATTTATAATTTTTGTTTTATTTTTCAAAGGACTACAATATTTTTTTATTATAATTATACTATTTATATTTCTTAAAAAATACATTTATAAAATTTTATAACTAAACATATTTATGTTAGATATCATTTTATTAGATATCATATTAAAAATGAAATTTTAGTGTGGAATTTATTTCTATAAAATATCAACATTTTGATATTTTTTCAAATCCCCTAGACTTATATAACTCTGTGAAAATAATTTTTTAATTTTTCATGATGGAAATTTAATTTTATATCATATATTTAGGGGGGTTTTAAGATATTTTTTAGCTAAAATTTTCAATATGTCTGCAAAATTTACTTATAATATGTAATCTATTTTCAATTTTTAAATTTTTTTGAGATATATTATATCCTATATTTTTCAAAGAATAAATATATATTCTATTTATTTTATTAGGGGGAACTCTATTTGAAGGAAATATTTTTTTAATCTTTTTGATTAATTCTAAGATGGGGAAGAGATTTTTTTATTTTATTCTTAGTTTAAAAAATTATAAAAAATGGGAAATTTTTGAGTTTCTCCTTGATCAACTTTATTTTTTATAATTAAAAAACATTATTTTTTTATTCCCTCTTACATAAGTGTTTAAAATTCTTAATTTTTCATAATTTCATTAATGAATTTAGTAATTATAATTTTTTATAGAATTATTAAGTCATGTATTTATTGTGGTTTGAATTTGAGCTTGAACTATTTTTATGAAAATAATGATATTCAATTAGTTTACTCTTAATTATTAATTCATTTTTTAATTGTTCATAATTGTTTATTATTTATTCATTATTTATTATTTTTATTATTAGTCTGATGTAATTATTTATAATTTTTTTCTAAATTTTAATAAGTATCTTTACCATTAGGCTACTTATTATTACCCTTACATGAGTTTTTTTAACTTTACACGGTTTCCATATTACCTTTATACTAGATAGATAAAATGAATTCTACCTTTATACAGCCTATAGAAGTTCTATTATCCCTTTATGAATCATTTAAAACTAATAAAAATTACCTTTATATATCCCGACCCATGTTACTTTTTCATAGTTTATATAATTCACATGTTATCGTTACATTCCTCATATCCATGTTAATTACCATTACATAGCACATTTAATTTTTGAGTTACCCTTGTGTAGTGTATAGAAAATATACAAGTACTAGGTGTTTTGAAAGTTATACATGCCATTTTACATTTAATAATGGGAGAATGGTAAGAACTATTCCATAGTGTAGAGTACTTTATATTTATAATTTTCCTGTATAAAATTGACAACTCAAAATAGAAATTTCAAGGGAATATCAAATGTTATACAAGCTATGGTGGAATTTATATTGACTTATAATGACAGAGTAAAAAAATTCCAATCCTAGCCACCATGCCATAGAAAAACCCACCATGATTCATAGTGAAATATCAAACTCAAAACATGGAGAATTTTAGTGTAGTATTGGTCATCATTCGTAATAAATAACCCAGTGAGGAAAGACACATAAAATGGTCACTCAAAAAAACTCATAGATGGATATATATAATATTTTGGATTGAAATTCAAGATTTAAAATTCTTTATGAAAAAGGTCACTTTTACATTTTTACATCATTGTAATAACCATGTTAAACATCATGTTGTGTAAAAAAACTTACAAAATTTCACCATGTCATGGTTCTTAGCTATGGTTAAGGATATGATTTTTAATTTGTTCATTATCGCTTATTTAATTTTTTTATTTAATTTTTTTATTTTTATAATTTCTTGTATTTTTAATATACACAAGGTGAATGTGAGTTTGTTTTTTTATAGTGGATCTATACACATTTCCAAGAAGAGTGAATTTAAAATTTCAAGAATCTTTTTTTATAGTTTATTTTCAAGATGAATCTTAGAGAGATGGAGAACTCAATAGATATGAAGAATTCATTTTTAAAATTTTAAGAAAATAATTGATAAGTAATGATAAAAATAGAGTAATATTAAACCTGTAGATACCCAAGCATTATGTACTTGGAAATTACCTTACTTTTTCGGAATACTTAATACATAGCAAAAACAAACACCTAAGGACCGTAATAGTTTAGTGTCTTTGGAAACTCAGGACATAATCATCTAATCAAGGTGAAATATCTTCAACATCTCCTATAAATATCTTACCCTTTTGTTTTCTTACCTAAAACCTTTATTTATATCCTGGGGAAACTGAAACATAAAAAGGGTGAGCTTAAATGATCAGTAAGGGTAATCATGGAGATAATAAAACAACCCATATACATTTGAACTTAAAAACATGAACATAATGTATAAACCTAAAAATCTTGAGTTCTTAAATAAATTTTGACAGTACATAAGGAATATATACTAAAGGAACATCAATCATGATAAAATAGCATGGTAATAAAACATGTAACTGTGGAAAACCATTAATCACATGATATGATTTCCATAGTAGCCAAGGCATTACTGCCAAGACCATCATAGTTGACAAAGTCCATTACTGAGATGGGATTACCTTCCATTTCAGCCATGTATTACTGAACTAGATTTACTTGTCGTTCCATAAATTTCTATCTAATGAGATATAAATCATTAACCAATTCATTGGAGATATATATATGCCCCACCCATCTCATAATGAAATCATTTTTTCGTGTGCCACAAAATAAACATAAATCATTCATCATAACACAATGAATAAAATGAGTTTTATAAAAATCATCCGATCAGAACATAATCCATATAAAACCAAGTAAATAATAGAGAAATTATACTTGAAACATAACTATATTAAATAATGTCATCATAGATGGAAAATAGTTTTGATAAAACACTTGAAATGAATTCTTGAGGAAAATATCCTTTCTTCTTTCAAATCATTTTATTTTCTCAAAATGACGTGAAATATTTTTTAATTTTTTTTGAAAATAATCATGAAATCTTGAAGAGGAAGCTTTATATAAATAATGCATTATGAAATCGTAAAAATCCGTTCACACTGTATAAGTTAACAAAAAACATTCTCCTTGTACCTTTGTCATAAAAGTCCAAAAGTACCTCGTATGGTAAACAAAAGAAAGATTCCTTCCATACCACATAGTAAAAGTCAAAAAGAGGTAAAAATGACTTTAAACAAAAAGGGAAGTATAGTAAAAACTTTATGAAAACAATTTCTTATAAAACATGGACATGGTTGATAAATATAACCCCATTAAATATTTACGAATAAACAATCTCTGATAAGAATGAGATTGGAATAATTATCCCTTACCTTCAGTCCGATTTCTTCCGTAAGTGTCTAAAACTCCTATATATTGGGTTTAAACATATTATAAACTTTTAATAGAACCATAATAATATTTATTACATTATATATGATTCAGTATGACTTTATATTTCCTCTTCATTTGTCAATTCCTTGTTAAAGCAGCATTTTGGGTAAAATCGTTTCATTTATCATATGTGTTTTGACTTGTAATTTTTTCATATGTTTACTTATATCATGATTAATTACTTCCAAAATGTAAAAAATGATTTATATATAATATATATTCAATATATTAATATATATAATCGATCAAGAAATAGAATGAAATACATCGTTCAAGGAGATGGTAGGTCGTACGTACGCATGAACGCTGTTCTCATTTCTTTATTAAAGTAAATGACAGACACACACACACATATAAATACAGTAGAATTATTATGTCATATATCTCATTATTATTTATTATAAATACCTTATAATCATTCTGAATGGTTAACATGGAGAATTAATCTCATTGCGTCGTAGAGACGGTAAGTCGTACGTACGCACGTGCGACAATATCATTCCCATGATTGTGGAATTGTATTGAAGTGTATGGTGTACAATATTTAAGAATAAATATCACTTTACAATAATCATATATAATTATTTCTTCAATTATTATACCCATCAAAGTAGGTTGGTGATGAAAAACAGACTACACTATGACGTGGAGATGGTAGGCCGTACTTACGCATGCGTGGTGACTTCATTTTTCATAGAATGGATAGAATATGGAATATGGTTATTTCATATTAATAATAACATATCAATATACAATTTATACTTTAGTTATTACTTAATAATGAAACAAATCATATAGAGGAAGTGTAAGAAGAAATAAGTTTGAAAGATTCGGTAAAGGATATTACCTCTGCTTTGACGTGCCTCTTCTAAACCTCCTCTTAGGAAACTAAAGTTGGTATTTTAAGAAGACCATGACCTCTAGTATGTTTATAGGGAAGTTTATAAGGAAAATGGGCAGGGTTTTATTGAGTTTGAAATCTCAAAATGAAGTGAAGATTAGAGGGAGGAGGTGCCCTTTTATAAGAGAGGCGAGGGGCACTTTTAGAAACCTCCAAAATATTAATTTATAATAAACTCAAACACCACTTAAAAACCTCCAAAAATGACTCAAATTTAAATATTAGATATGATAAGGTTGTAATATCATAATAAAATAAAATTTATACATGTTTTTAATTTATTTTAAACCTTATCATTTTTATTTATCCTTATTTAATCTATTTAAATTTATTTGTGGTAATAATATTTTAAATTTTAAATGGTTATAAATACTTACTTTTGTGTTATTAATTATCCATATTTGGATAAGTTATGACATAAGAGACCATATAATTTTAAATTTTCAATTTTTAAATATTTTTGTGATTTTGAAACAATTTAATAATATGTTATTTTTATAAAATATCAATTGTGTCAATTTTGACACTGTTCATTTATTTGAATTTAAATAAAATCCACACAGATGATATATTCGAACCAAAATATTAAATAGGTTTCTAACATGTCCTATTAATCTAGAAAAATAGTGGAGAACATTAATTAGTTTATATAATATTTATTTTAATATTTTTAAAACCATTTATTTGATATTTCTCTTAATAAAATAATTACTACAACATTTTTGTATAATTATTTAATATACTTATTTGTTACATAAAAATTAAAAATAAAATACTATGATGAATATATATCTAATATATTTCATAATGATACTTTTAGTCTAATTTATCTTTTAAAAAACCCACCCTTTAAAATTTTATGTTTATGAAATTATTAAGGTGACCACTTTGGCATCATTTAAAATAAAATAATATAAATGTCATAATCTGTTTTATAAGGCTCAAAATGGTCCAAAAGTCTACCCTTGGATGATTATGGTGTATCTATACTAGGCCAATAAGTTTTTGTCAAGTTTTTGGGCCTTTTTATGGGTATTATCATTTTAATAAAAATAATATTATTTCTTTTCCACTAAATAAATAATTTATGCATCATTACTCTATAAGCTATTAAGGTAATTATATATTTCTTAAAAATTAGAAATAAATTACCATGGTAAGTAAAAACATATTAGTTTTCAAATTAGTATTTATAATCAAATTTATAATTATTATATACTTATATTAAAAATAATTTAATTACTAAAGTTTGAGTGAGACCTATTTAACTTTTCTTTAAATAAAATAAAATAAATGTCTTAATCACATACAGGTGGGTTCCAAAAGAAACCATTTAGACCCAATTATGTTTAAGGAGAAATATTATCATCAAATTATATTAATACAAGTGTTATGGAAGTTTTATAATATTATTTGTACCCTTAATTACTTGATTTACCTTTAAATGTGGTAAATAAAATTTACCGTAGTTACTATTCATAATGTCTAAAAATAAAAGTTACATATTTACAGAATTTGGACCTCATGATTCCAAATATGGAATAAATTTTTTTCAAATTCAAAACACAGAATTTTCAATAATTAATTTAAAATTAATCCCATTTTTGAGAAAATGAGTTTTAAAAATTAAAACATTGCAAAAGATTGAAATGATTTTACCTATGAATTCAATGTAAAATTAATGCTAATTACATAAATTATATTAAATGGTAAAAATATATTATATTTATACTTTAAAACTATTCAATATTATACTGTAACCATATAAATTATCTCGATGAAAAATGATTATTTTAAGTAAAATTTAGCGTATTTTTTACTATTCATCAAAATATGAAAGTTATCATAAAAATATGAAAAATTTATCAAAATTAAAATTTTAAATCCTGATTAAAAATAATTTGTTTATTTTTTCAAATTTAACTTATAAACTTGTCAAAAAGTATATTTAAAATGGGTGCATCATCAAAAGGCGGCAAAACTTCATTTTTTGAAAAATACTTCCTTTATATGAAAAATTGATTTTATTCTCATACCATGTTCTAGAAAATGTATAAGATGAATTATAATGTTATAAAATTCAAAATGTGGTTAATAATGTTCATAACATCAAGTTCATGAAAAAAATATATTGTTGTTTAGTGAAACTCTATATTGCGTACAATGCAATCCATTGAGGAAGGTTGCTTTTAAGTGTAATGCAAGACAAGTAAGTGTTGCATGAAAGATTAATTTGGTGTTGCATATAACATAATACATAAATAAAATTAAAAATAGTCCTTCTCATAAAATTTTGTGGTGTTACAAAACTAGTGGAAATAATTTTATTTTTGAGATATATAGTCCTTTTATGTTTACATACTTGAATATTTCTACTACTAAAAATCACTTGGTTTAAAATTATTGTGAAATATTCTACTGATTTTTTTAAAAAATCCACATAAGTATCCCCAATATTATTTTTCCATCCTATTTATAGTTTTTTACTTATTTGTATTATTTTATATATAATTTATGCATGGTTTATGAGTTTTCTATCAAAATATGCTCCTTAGTGTCGTGTTATACTACCTCTAAAGAAGGTATGTCAGGTTTTTCCATAATCAGTAAAAGGAAGGGGATTCAGTTGTGCCTTGGTTTAGTTAAAATTAAATGTTAGTTCTACCTCCACTTAGAATGTAATATTCTAGGTTGTGCTTCAATGTGCAGAAAAGGTGGAATTTGGGTTGCACCTCTAGGGGTTAAAAGGGTAGTTGTAATAGGGTTGTGACTCCCTTTAAAAGTCAGTCGCTTTTTTAATGGGTGTTATACTATCACATTGAGATCATAAAGAGTAGAATTATAATCACATTGATATGAACTACTATAAAAAATCACATTCCTTTTATTTTTATTTCCTTTGAAAAAATTATCTAAGTCTAATTATAAAATTTAAAATATGTAAAGAGACTAATTCACCACTCTAAACCAATTTGTAATCTTTTTTGGGACGAAACAATCCTATATTTCCTTATTTCAGTGATGATTACACATGTAAACAACTTCATGATATCTATACTATATGGGTTTTTAATATTTTCCCATCATTTTTTTGGCTCCCAATGAATTTGTATACGAATTCTCCTTCCCAATATCGATTGAGACATGGAATGTGGGATTTAATTCCTTCATAAAAAATTCAATGGTTGGGCATAAGTTCTAGCACCATGATCTTATCCTACACTCTTTCCAAGATCATACAACACATAAAAGTATAAAACCTTATTTTAAATTTCATTCTCCAAGTTTAGTAATGGATATGATCTAATATATCATAGGTAAATATCCCCAGTGAAAAAGGAAGAATCTTTATGTATCATTGAATACATAGAGTTATCCAAAAGTAACTCTCAATAATTGATAATGGATTGATTTAAAAAATGGATAAAACTTATATGAGATCCAAAAACCCTTACGTATTAATAATTCAACTCAACAAAATCTATGTATCACCAAAATATCTTGTGTTTGAGCATAAAAATCTTACATATTGTCTTTGGGATCTTATATATTAGTCACAAATCCTTACATGTGATCTATAAATATGTTATGTATCATAGGGGAATCTTAACCTCCAGTGATAAATAAAAACATCTTACGTAATAGGGAAAATTCCTTATGCATCCAAACAAATTCCTTACAAATTACCCAATACTTTTTCAATTCTCTTCTATAGTAGTCATTTACTCTTGCATATTAATTTAGTGATAGGTTACTCCTAAAATCATTAAAGGAATATTTATAAACCATCCATGGAACCTTTATATATTTTCTATAATAACTTTACACATTAGTTATGATACCTTTATATATCCAAGTTGTGAACTCTTAATTAAGCCCACGCTTTTCCAATTCTTCTCACTTCAACTGTTTCAGATAACTTCTTTTTCTCCATCAAAATTATAAATTATAGTATTATAAATTGTTAGTTATTAATTTTATTCCATAAATTAAATGAATTCATTAAAATCATAATTTTATCCATTTTATGATACATTTATAAAATCCAATGAAATGATATTTGATTCCAAAACATCCTAAATGTAATTAATTAATAAATAAAAGTGAATAAAATTAATTGATTATCTACAAAATATAATGAATTACTTAAATCTATCAAGTGGTATTGGTATTTCTTTTCCCATAACATTTTTATATATTTTTAGACATAGATAAAGGGGGTTGGATTATATGAGGTATTATAGACCTCTTAATTATTCATTTAGTTCCATTTCAAATTGATTCTAGAGCTTATTAGCCATTGGTTCCCTTAGATAAACATCTTTTGTATGCTGGATAGATAAATGAGTATTAGCCTTTAGGATATCTACAATCATAGAGGTTTTCATATACTATAATCCATGTATATTAAATTCTTTTCAGTATCAAATATCTATGAAGATGGTGAGAAGGATGTAGTTATGGATAAAGCAATATTTGAATCAATTTAGTATTAGGGTTGGGAAGGGTGTTCAAATACACCCTGACATCCCCTTATCTGATTAGATCAAAATATTAATAGATATTTGTGGAAATAATTTGACGATGATAAAGATAAAATGCTATTTAAACTGTTATACCCATAGAAAGGAGGTCACATATTTGTGTAAATTAGAATAAGGATGGTATAATGAATGTGTAATCCAAGAGGTGATGGTGTATCTTTGATTTGAGAGCCTTATTGATATGTTTCTTAGTGGGTGTCTATTTTTGTCTAGGGACTCTAACATGGGATTCCATACTAGTACTTTCTCAATGTTCATGCACCTAGAGAGTAGTTAATAGATAAATCCAGTGGTTCTATTTCTATTCAAGATATACATAGTTATTATCCATGTTGGTTGAGGGGAATAATGGTTATATATGTCTTCATTATTTTAAATTCTTTTATAGTTGGGTGTTAGTGAATCTTAGGGATTATGGGTTTCAAAATACCCTAAATATCACTTGGTCTGGATTAAATTTTTTTATGTTGAACATCATTGTTATCCAACTAGTAACAATGAGTGGTGGGGTGCTTGTAATTATACTAGGGAACTATAATTTTTTTTTGTAACATTCCAATTTTTCTTATTTTAATTTTTAAGTTATTATTTTTTAGACTAATAGAAAATTTGGGAGATTATTGATTCCATGAAAAAGTGATTGTTATATTAGGGATATTATTGAGACTAAAGGGGAGTTTTTTTGTTTTAAAGTTAAATAATTATTATTTATAAATTGGTATTTTATATATAGAATGAAAATTGAAGAAAATACAGTGGACATGTTTATTATGTTGGATTTTGTTTTCAATGCATGAATCATATTCAAACTCATATAAAAAATGTTATTAATGTGTTCTAAAAGCAATTTAGAAGTTTTAAATATATTTAAAGTGTTTAAAAGTATTTTAGAAGTGTTTCGGAGTTAAGAATAATCAGTCTTGAAATATTCCTAAGTCTATCTTTTTATTTGTTTTTTATTTAGATAGGATAATAAAATTCTAAAATGTATAAATCTTACCCTCTATGTAATATTTTCATAATTAAGTAACAAATTTGTAAAAATTACAAATTATGGATTTCATAAGTTTTTATATTCAATACATAACATATTTTCTCATTATACAAAATGTAGAAAATTACCTATAAGCTTCATACATGTGATATAAAATATTATTCTAGGTTGAAAAATAGAAAAGGTATAATATACCTTGTGATGCGTAATATATTTAAAATATTATGTAACATATTATTCTCTAAGAAAAGTCTATAATCGAAAAGGAGTGTATAATAGCGATATTCATAACATTTTTTAGGATGCATCTAATTTTTAATATCTACATAAGATATTTTTTGTTTTAGAATAGAATCTGGAAAATTCTTTAGACATAGGTTTCATATATAATATTTTATAAATATTATTTAATAGGTAATATGTTTTGTTATATATGGGACTTTTAAATTAAGAAAAATATATAATATCTCCTAATTATTATAGGGATTTCTAAAAATTACTAAGAATTTCAGAATATCTTTTTTTTTTGAAAATTAGAAGGGTAATTTAGAAGAAATATTACAGATGATGTTGAAGCTAAAATTTTGGGATAATATATCATAAATATAATTCATAATACTAGTATATAAATAAAAGGGTTCGTATCATGGATATATTGTTGTTCCAAAATCATGAAAGCTTAGAAATAAATTGGAGTCTTACACTATGATGAGAAGTTATGAGATTTAGGGTTTGGTATTTTTTGAGGAAAAATCATAGTTCATACCATCAAGAAAATTTTTATTCCATGAAGGGTAATTCAGTTTGATAAAATTAATTTTCTATGTCTTAATGCATGTTACAACACCTTTATGACCTAGAAAACTCCAATGACTAAATAAGAAGAGGGAAATATGAATAAGAAGTTAAGAGCGATCGAATGTGGTTATTTTATGAGTATTTGAATATGAAATTTGGATTTGAATATCATTGATATTATCAGAATAAAATATCTCCACTGCTTCAATGAGAATATATGTTATGAAATAAAAGTAAATATATAGAGATTATTTAGGAGAGATAAATAATGGGGAATGAGAGATTCGCTACTATGTAAGTAGAATGAGAAAACGAATAAATGGAACTAAGACAACTTGATGGAAGTATTTTTTGATTAAGGAATCTCTTGTTTTTTATTTCAATTTCTATATATTTGTACCAATGCCAAAGAAATTTACACAGTTGAAATACTATGTGTAACATGGGTAGAGGATAAACCCTTATTGTTTTTATTACAAATGATGAAACTAGTGGATTGTATCTTCATGGGTGGTTTTGGGGTATTCTAAGAAGTGAATACTTATTCAGAGTAGTGAACCTTTTAAATATATTGTTCCTAATGTGTGTGTTCTTTCATGTGTGTGATAGTGATCTAATATCCACTTTTACTGGTGATGATGGTTGTCTCAAAATGATACATGAAAATAATTTAATTTACTAATTCACTCCCCTAGTGAATTCTCATCGATTATAAGGGTATTTTTTAAGTGGTATCAAAGTATTTTAGTTTCCTTTGAAGAAGATTATCTATATAAATAGAAATAGTTCCTCTGTATTTGGAGTTTTGGTCACAGAATTTTTTCTATGAAGATGGATTATCATATTTCAGTGATTAGAAATGGGATACCTACTTTGAATGGGAAAACTATTATATATGGAAATGAAGGATATTTTTTATTATCAATCAATTTGGATTTATTTCAGGTTACAATAGATGGTTTTACTCTACATGTTGAAGGCACTACAATGAAAATAGTCTATATATATAATATATAGAATAATGGATATTCTTAAAATTTCATTCCATCATATTTTTCTAGGAAGGAGTTTCTCAAGGTTAAAGGGATCAATAAAACAAAGGGATAATAGGATAAGTTATAAAATATCTAAAAAGTAAATGAAAAAGTAAAGAAAGCTAAACTATAGGATTGGAGGTTGAAGTATAAAGGGATCAAAATGATGGAAGATGAAATATCAGATGACTTCTTCACTCAAGATTATGAAATTGTTAGAGCTAAAAAAGTTTTATGTGAAAATATGAATGATAGTATGGTTTTCATGATTTTACCATGCATTTTTTCAATAGGTTTGATACAAAATTTTTATCACTTTAAGACTCTGATTTGCGGTGAAAAGATCTAGCCTATATACCCTATAATTCTAATACCCATGCTAGCCCTAACATAGAGAAATGATAATTCATGATCCCTTTGGGTTGGATACTAGAACATGACATTATATCAAATAATATAGGGAGTTATTTTCCTTCAAAAGTGATGTAATAAAGAAAGATAAAACAATACACAGTCAGTATGCCAAACACTCCTCGAGGAGAAAAGTTCCATAAAAAGATAAATATATACCAAAAAAACAACATCTGAAAGATTAAAAATTCCATCAAGATAAAGTCTCACAATACCTGTGTAATAAGTGGACTATAGATCCACTTGTTTCTATCAACTCTCTAGGATCCCATAAATCAAACACACTCACCTACTCCAAGTGGTAATTTCCCTTTTCCTAGACCTGGAATAAAAAAATCTATAAATTCTTAATAGAAATGGTATGGTGTGGTCTAAACAGTTCTGTAGTGTCTCTCCAAGTGTTCCACAATCAATTCTATAACAATTAAACCATTTATTCTTTCAATTTAAATAAAATAAGGCATGGAAATTCATTTACATATTTTAAACCAAAACATTATTTCAAGTTAATAGATGGTGGGTATATTAAAAGTGTATTTAATGAAAATTTTATATAAATAATTTATATAAAACAACTAGCATGAATACAACAGTTCTATAAACAATGGTATGTACAATCAAGTCAAATAAAGAAAAGAAACATGGTAATATACCCTGAGTTACATTAGTTCCAGGATCTTGGATCCTCACACTAATCAATCATTAATCATGACTCAAATTTGTGTTCAAAATTACCTAAGGCTCTATCCATTAGGATAATAAAAAAACACCACATTAGGGATCCCATTACTAAAAATAAATAATGAACTAGGTTTATTTAGTGTTTTCATCATCAATCCATTGTTATCCTACTGTGATTACCCTAATATTCCACTAACTACTAAGTCTCACGTGTTCTTTAATATATAAACAAATCATGTTCACATAAATCATTTCAAATAAACTCATCATTCATCATTAAAACACCAAATTTAAATTTCAACTTGCCTTTTCAATTTCAAAACCAAATCATGGGTTTTTCATCAAATTCATGCCTTTTAAATAATCTATCATTTTAATCAATTTTTTTCAATAATATATTTTTTTCATAAAATCATTCGCCATTTTAATCCAATATTTTTTCTAAAAATTTACCTTAATTTTTCAATTCCATTGAAATTATGAGTTTTCACAATTTCTATGTCCTTTTTAAATCAATCATCAAATCATCTCAAATCATTATTTTATAAATCGATTGTAAACTCATTTCAATTCAATCATGTAATTGAGAGTTTCAAATGTGGGGTAAATCCTAATGAAAGAACCTATCTTTATTCCCGTGATAAAAAAACACCCTCAATAGGAAATTCCAATAATGCACAATGGTAAAGGAGATCAAGGAATCAAACTGGAGAGGGATCAATAACTTCCACCAACACTTTGATTCATTAGTGAGGAGTTTTGAGGAGTCCATAAATCCACTTGAGAGCCTCCAAAATCAAAATAATAATGTGACTATAAAATGGGGGTGTCTAGGAATATTAAACGGGGATTTGGGGATTTTAAAAAGAATTTATAGGGGATTAAAAATCATATTCATGGTTTTCTATGTCAAACAACATAGTTAGTACTAACCGTGTACCGACCGTGCACCCTTACCGTGATTCTAGATGGGGTGCATTTTTTGGCTGCATAGCCAGTTTAAATATACTCCAATGGTGAAAAATCCCTCTATCTAGGGGAGCATGTTTTATGAGGGGTTCATCTATTATTTAGAAAAACTACGATCCCCTTACATTGGCTCATCACCGAGAACACAGTTTGCTAGGACAAACCACATGGTTCTCTTTAACAATGCACCAAATGTGAATAACCCCATGGGATTACAGAAATTTTCAAGCATCACTCAAAACAACCTAAGATTATCTCCAATCAAGTTATTACAAAAAAGGTGTAGAAGTACCTAAAATCATGTAATGGTATGTTTTAATATCTCCATCATAAAAAAATTATATCCCCATAAATCCTATTAAAAAGATTCCATATCAAAGAGATGAGGCCAATACTCTATCATCAGTGTCTCATTATCCAAAGACTCATATGAATCATAACCATGCTAATAGACTACATGGACCAAAGTAATAGTCTTCCCATGAATAAAATTTATCTTAGAATCAACAATTTGAATCAGATACTCAGTCACAAATAAATCAGGTTCAACATCAAGATCTTCCTATCCCAGAACATGATAAGGGTTAGAAATATACCTCATGATCATTGATACATGAATTTTTTTAGGACTAATGTTAACTATAGCGATAGTGCTAAATGATAAGTCAAATTAAAAACCCACTCAATAATCTCAAAACCACCCACAAATATTGGTGCAATATTTTTAAATTTTCTATGTCATTGGTGACCTAACTACTGTAAAACTACAAAAAATACCTAACCAACAACTAAAAACTCTAGTGAATATATGAAAATCGATATAAGATTTATACCATATCTGTGCCATAACTATTCTCTGATGAATCAACTAAATATTTTTCATAATCTCTTGGACCAAACTAGGTCTAATCAAGGAATTTTAACCAATCTCATACCAACATAATAGAGATATACATGGGTGTTCATACAAGGACTCAAAGGGTTCCATACATATGATGAACAATGATAATTGTTATAGGAAAACACAAACAATCCTAAGTGGATATCCCAATATCCACTAAAATCAAGAATGAAATAACAAATCAGGTCCTCAAGGATTTGTATAGCTCTTTATGTCTAACCATCCATTTTTGGATGATACACCAAATTCAATCTCACCTATGATCCCATTTCCCCCTTGAGGACTCTCTAGAAATGAGGAGTAAAATTGGTATCCCAATCAAAGGCTTTATAAAAGTAAATCCATTCAAATGGAAAATCTCTTTCATATAGAGATTTCCTAAATCCTAAAATTTGGTTGAATCTCAAATTATAATAAAGTGATCCAATTTCATCATTTGATTGATCAATACCCACATTACATTATTCTTTTGAGGGGTATACATCAACTCGATCTAATAATCTATAGAATTATCATCCCACTTCCAAGTCAGCACTGGAAGTGGTTGAAGAAAAATAAAAGGTCCCTGATGTATGGATTTGATATGTTAATAGGTATAATAGTGAGAAACATTGTAAAAAATCTCTTATTTCATACATGGACACTATATTTTTTATTGCATATCATAGAACATATTAATGGTTATAGGGTGAATTTCCCAATTGGAAATATGGAAATCCCCCATAACATCTTTTCTCATTGGATAAGGTACAATATATATATTATGAAATTATAGGATACCTTCAAAAGAGAACGAACATTCAAAAATAGTCTCACCACTATGAATAGAGTCCCTAATTCTATAGAACATATCATCAAGATGTTCCTCTTAAAGAATCATCTTGAGAAGAGTGGATGTCAAATGAACACTTTCCAGAATAGTCTATATCTCATCTTGTTGGACTCCCAAATGCAACTGAGAAAAAGTGCCATAAAATTTCACACTTTCGATGATTCTTTCATAGCCTAGGTCATAATTTTCCTAATCAATGCATAAACAATGAAATTATCTTTACCAAGGGTATAGGAAATATCTAAATAAAAACACTACAGGTACTCTACCCAATGAATATGTTGAAGATTCAAATATTTTTTAGATAATATATAACTCAGGATTTTATGATACAAATAGATGATAAATATTTATCGAAAAAGGTAATTCTTACAGCTTATAATAGAATTCATCACAGTAGTAAGTTCAATATCATGAGTCTAATATTTATTCTCATGTTTCCAAATCTATTAGGAATCGTAGGCCACTACATTCCCAATATAATAACACAACACAAACCTAAACCGAATGCATCACAAAAGACCAAATTACCTTTCCCACCTATAAAGGAGTCAACACTGGCACAAATGTCAAAATAATTTTCAACTCATCTAAATAATTATGTCTTTTTTATCCCTAAATGAACTTTACTCATTTTTGAGTGATAGGTATCATCAGAGAATCTGACTTGGTGAAATCTTTAGTAAACCAGTGGTAATACCCCACCAAACCCAATAATATCTGAATCTCAAAAACATTACATAGTTTATCCCTTGTTATAATAGCCTTAAAATTATCATGATCACTTGAAATACCATTTTCTGAGATGATATTTCCCAATAACATCACTTATTTAATCAATTAATTACATTTTTAAATATTTGCATAAAGTTTGTGATCTCTTAGGATTTTTATAACTGCTCTCAAATAACACACATGATCATCCACGATTTTGGAGTAAACCAAAATATATTCCATGAAAAACACCATGAAAAAAACATGATACTCATGGAATATTGTTTTTATCAATTCCATAAATATTGCAGGAGAATTAGTTAGAACAAAATTCATCAAAAATTAATAATAATAGAAATACCTACTCTAAAAGGAAGTCTTCAGAATCTTATACTCTTTTATTCTCAATTGGTGATAATGAGACTAAAGTTCAATCTTCAAGAAAAACTTCACCTCTTTCAACTGGACAAAGATATCATCAATATGTGGCAGTGGAAACTTATTATTTACCAAAACTCTATTTATTTTTTGGTAATAAATACAAAGATGATGTGTCCCATCATACTTATTTGTGAAGAGAACTGGAACCACCCAAGGTGTAACACTTATGTTTATAAATATTTTATCTAACAAATCATACCAATAGATATTCAACTCTTTTAGTTCCGATGGGGGCATATTTTACGAAATTATAGATATGGGTTGGTTACCCAATACTAAATCAATTGAGAACTCTACATACATCACTAGTGTAAAGCTAGATAATTCCTACGAAAATGGATCATGAAACTCAATGATAACTAGCGAGAGATCATCACTCAAAGAATCCCACTTTAAGTTAGAATCAGATACACATCATAACTCTAGAAAATAAGGTATGTATCTACTTGTCCTCGGGTCCCAATATCCTGAAAAAACACAACACACCCCATCAATAATAGTAAAGGAGACCTACCAAAGATAAAAATCAATAAGGGTTTATGGGAAGTCATCCAATCCATCCCAAAAATGACGACAATAGGTTTTATGTTAAGGACTAGAAAATTCTAAGTGAGATCAATCTCTGATAAATAGAAAACACAGCAGGTATGATAGACACCCTTATCTCTCTTCATTCTATAGGGTATATAAATATCAATCACATAAGAAAAAATATCCATGGGAAGGTTTAAAATGTTTACAATACGATTCAATATAAATGAGTGAGTAGAACCAATATAAACCAATTATTCAATAAAGATGAAGATATAGTGATGCTACCTCTCAAAATCACTAGACCCACATCAGCTTACCCTAGAGTCTCTTCCACTATGTGAAGAATCTTCATTCCAGATGCCTATGGATAGAACCCCTTAGTTCTTGAAGAATATGATTAAACTAGAGTACTTTTAGGTGATGATGAGATCATGCCGCTATGTGGTGAAAAAAATACATGAATTTTTTTTGAAAGTGATATGTGTGTCCACATGAACCACAGATCATCAATGCCTTAGTATTGACCCAAATTTAATTCTCAACCTTGAAACACTAAAAGCAAGTCATAGGACCTCTACTAAGAACCAAAAAAGTTATGGATGATGAATGATATCTAAAAACACTATGAGATTCATCACAATTTATCTTTCCTTTAGGGGAACTAATAGAACTTCAAATAGGAGAAAAAAGACCTCTAGTCAACCATAAATTACTAGGCAGGTATAACTCAGCCATAAATGCTCTATCCCTCACATATATATAACATTTGTTTTTTAGCATAAAAACCTAATATTGAATATCAGTTCTAAGACCTATCTTGAATATTTTGGCCTTAAGTTTCTCATTTTCACTACATTAGTAGAAAACTGATCAAGTTTAGTAAAATGATTTACATACTAATTTATCATCCTATCACCCTATTGGAGGATTAAAAAACCATAGAATTTTTCAAAACCATGGATTCTAGACATAAGTTATATTTGAAAACAAATCTAAAGTCTTTCTACTCCAAGACCTCATGTTTTGTTTTGTGACCATCGAATTAAACCATTACCTTTTAGGTCCCTAAAGCTTGAAAGTTGCACATTTCACTTTGATAGAATCAGGAATTTAAAAGAACTCAAAATAAGCACAATATTTTTCAACCAATCATATTCATCTTGAAGATCATTTAAGCAATGAAAATATGATGGATTTTAGAAAATAAACTCCTAAAAATGATCTTGATTTTAATCCCTTTGAGGTTCCACTACCAAATCCTGAATGGGAATGGGTGAGTTTACTTCTACCAAATATTGGATAGCACACACAGCTATCTCAATAATATTATAGTCAAATGGGGAATTTTCTTGTTTTTGTTTACTAGTAGATTCCTCCAATGGATTGTTCATACATCTTCTTAGAGGCATGATACTACACAACATCAATAAGAAAAACTAAAAACATCAGCAATGATACTATGATCAAACTAATAAAAGACTAGAATGGGATTACATTATTACTAAAAGACACTTTTCCAAAACACTCATGGAAGATTAAGGTTTTCTACAATGAGATCTGGTCAGGAAATCACTCATAACTATCAACTAAGTCCCAACAATTCATCCCCCTCTATACCAGAAAATTCCAAACTGCATACCAACATCATGAAAATATGTTTAATATAAAGACCTCTACCCAAATAACCTGGATTTAGTGCTTTAATTTATTACATTGGTATAATAAATAAGGAATTCACATCCCAAAGGACCGAATAGTTTACCAGTTTTAGAAAAACCAAATAAAAACCTACATTTTTTATTATAATTTCAAATGAAATACAATATATAAGCTCCATTGGAGACATCCATAAACTATTAGATTATCCCTAAAATTCATTCATAATATACATCTTCGCATACTGTGGAAAAATAAAACACAAGAAAGGGGTGAGATCAAATGCTTAGTAGGGGTAAACAATACAACAGAAGCTAATATAAACATAAACCATAAGGAAATGTGAATAACTAAAAACACATTCCATTAAAACATAATCTTGAGCATATATGTTAGTAATAAATTGATCAAATAATTCCATATAAACAATCACATAAGAGTAAAACTTAACCATGGATATTATACTAGTAGAAAAATAACTTGGATTTTCAATTACTAATATCATAATGATGGAATTCATAATATTAGACATCTAAAACACACAATTGAGGTCTCAACCAGGACATCTGAAAATAAATGGTTAAGGTCTTGGCTAAAACCATATTTGTTTTGTCTCATGAGACCTACCGATGTATAGAGGAGATAAATTGGGCCTTGAACATCAATCACTAGGTCCAATGAATTACTCATATGAATGGGGTGAAACATAAACAATAAATACACAACTTTACCTAATCAGTAAAAATAATCAACAAACATTCTGAGTAACATGGTGAATGGTATCAATATAGCACATCCATAATCAAACTGATCATAATAATTTTAATAAAATATGGTAGATGATATAATAAAAGATAAATCCCATTTAATAATAATATTCAATAGAGGTATTTGAAAAATATGAAAATACTCTAATAAAATCAATAAGAAATTACTGATATAAATACCCTTTTTACTTTGAAAAGAAGGGTTACTTTGATAGAGAGAACATTTTTTTCCATTTTAAAAGCCGGATTATGGGTTTCTGGTACCCAAAACAAGTTTAAAACAAAAACAGATCAACACCAAACGACCAACAAAATCACAAACCGAAAATTTTAGTTCAAACACATAAAAAAATAAAACAACACCACACTATAGATCATAGTACCCGTAATCGTCGTCGTATCCCAAACTAGATTCATCATCTATAGTGGCCGATTCCCAAAAGAGGGCAGTCCGTGCTGCCTCTCAAAATCACCAAACTCCCATATCCTTGAATGATCCTGAGATGGTTGGATTCCATAGGACTATTTGGCAATGCTATGTTTTTTAAAGGCAAGAATAACCCCACTATATTTCTTAAAAGTAGATCTGGTTCTTGCCGGGTGTGGGAGATAAGAGTTGTCTTTCCTAGTTCTTCTTCTTAGGGTTGCTTTACGCTCGGCCAACCTCTTGTTCCCACCTTGAACTATATCTCTATATGAATGACTATCCGGTCCACTCATGTTTTCTTTACCTCCCTCATCCTTCTCCTTACCTTTACCTAGAAAATTTTTAGATCCACTACCATTCCCCCCTATTCCTCTCCCTTATTTGATTCAAAGTATTCCTATCAATCTGAAAAAGGCATCTAACCCCATCAATAGGATTTTCCACTTCCCTGGAAACATCCTCTTGTCCCAAACATCCACTAATCGGCTCCATCATGGAGACCCCAACACCCACACCCCCACCTTATGATATAGCACATAAAACGGAATCAAGACCGATATTGATGAGGCATTCAAACCTGTTGCTCAAAGGGATACAAGGCCTAGCCGAGACATCCATACCTCTAGACCCACTGTGGAAAAAGTTTCTATATTAAAGGAATGTAACGTTAAATTATGTTTTAGGCATAAATTATTTTCAACTAAATTGAAATCATGTAAAAATATTTTTAATAAACTTAAAAAATGGTCCAATTCCATGCAGTTTAAGAGAAAATATAAGAGTTTTTAAAGTGGATGAAGGTTTAATTGTTTACATAACACCAAAAATAAAATAAGATTGTTTTTCATCATAAAAAGTGTGATTTTAGAAAAATATTGGTAGCATAAAATAGATTATGGGGTGTACTTAAAAATGGGTATGAAATTCGGAAGTACCCTTTAACTAGGCTTGCTCATCAGAAGGAATTAAAAAGATAACCTTATAAAACATGTATTATACCATCAAATATAGATGAAATTATCTAGATACTTGATTTTTTAATATATAAATAGAGTATATAATAATTATATTTAAATAAATAAGAAATTAAATTGGTGCAAAGAGAGTGAAATCGTAACCTAATGAAAAATGGAGGTTCGAGGATAATCCCTTACCACTTTGAAAATAGTCGAACAATATGCCACCTAAAATTAATGATCATAAATAAGATATTTAATAACATGAAGATAAATATATTCATGATATTATACATAAATAGTATGTATACATACACCACACATAATAAATAGTGGTGAATAAGGTATATCTCATAGAAAAAAAGTGAGATGAGAAAACCCTTATGTTATGTCTGAAAGCGTTCCACACTTGCACTTAATGTCCTGAATAATGATATTAGATTCATTAATAATTTAATTCAGAACCTATTAAACATGTATTTTTTTAGTATAATTTTATTAAGTTCTTATATATCCTTTTTGATGAGTTAAGATATTTAATTTCATCATTTGGGAGTGTTAGTTTCCTTGATTTTCATGATTGATCCAATTGTTTACATGTACGAAAGATCATGTCAAATGGGAATAGTTATCCAAAATTGAAATTATATGTTATTAATGAACTTATAAGAGATATAATGTTATTATATAAAATTTTGTTTCTAGATATGAGTATGATTCATTAGATAGATCTTAATGATAACGATTTAGATTATTTAAGTGTTTTTTCTGATCATCACGAACTAGTCTTGTCTTATGAATTAATATTATATATATATGCTGGTTACAAAACATTAAATAAGTTTTAATAAATATATTATAGTATGTTTTAAACATAAAAATGGGTTGATTACCATACTTGAATGTGGAATTGAAAAATTGAAAACTCATGATCCACGACGGTGGTAAATCAGGACCTCACGAACAATGTTTTCATTTTTAGAATAAAAATGGGAAGATAAGAGAATTGATGGTAAATATAAAATTAACATAATAAAATTATATTATATAAAAGATACATGATTTATCATGTAACTATGGATAAAATAGTTAAGGAAAATATAAGAAAAAAATTGAAAGAAAATTAAAGGAACGAAAGGGGATTTTGTCTCTTGAATCCCTCTCCTTGAGAAACTCTTTAAGGAACTTTGATATAGTATTTTGGGTGAGAAAAAAGGACTAGAAAGTGAGGGATAGTTTTTGGATATGTAATGAGAATAAAGTGGACAAGATTCAAGGATTTTGATGTGTGAGGAAAATGGGTGGTGAGGGGTGGTATTTATAGTGGAAGAGAGAGGTGTTTTTTGATTATCTTATTCATTAGTTTATTATTTTGGCTCAAAAAAATCAGAAGATTGAACCATATCAATAAATATATTAAAATAATTATTTATAGTTTGATATTATGGTATTAAATCATCCATACATCATCTATGACTCAATAATTCATGTATTTGTTAAATATAGTAAATTATCTTATTTCACTATTCACAAAAATTCAACTATTTTAGAAAAATACAAAAAATTCACCCGAACCATTTTTTGAAATTTATAATTTAAAAATATAATCCATTTTATAAAAATAATTTTATAATTATGAGAAATTAAATTTTTAAATAAAATCATCATTTACTTGAAAAATACTGATTTTAAAATTATAACAGATTTTATGACTCTTTGAAAAATTAATAAAGGTTTCATAAAAGTATATTATAATCATAAGAAAACAAAATACTAATTTATGAATATATTTTTTGTAAATAAATTTTCTTTTCAATCATTAAATTAACTATAAAATTATAAATAAGCATATACATCTCAGAAAAATACGAATAATTAATTTATCATTTTTAAAATAATTATTTACTTATTCCATGATATAAATATATTATATTTTCAATTATGAGATAACTAAATTTTATTTATAATTTCATATGTTATATCTAATTAAAATCATAAATAGTAATGAAATTGATAGTTTAATGTAAATCGATGTTTTTCACTATTCGCTAAAAATATATATTTCCAGAAAAATACTAAAATTTTACCCTAAGTTAATTTTAATATTACATTTTTGAAAATTAATTCAATTTTATTCAATATAATTTATAAAAATTTAAAAATTTAGTTTTAAAATAAGTGTTCCATTAAAAGGCCGTAAAACTACCTTTAAAAAAATATAGCTTTTTAATGCATAAAATTAGATTCATTATTATCTTATGACTATAAAATCATTTTTATGAATGTAAAGAATTTTATTAAATATATAATATATAAATTTAATAATTTGGATAATAATATCTATTCCCTCTAATTTAATGGCTAGGTTATAACGATCATTTTAAAATAATGATATTTAATTGTATATAATTGTTAGTTTAAGCTTGGTGTTGTGTGAAACGTATGATGTTAAAGAAATTAAATTTAAAAAGCGACATACCATAAAATATTAGGGTGTTACATTCTCCCCTCATTCAATAAATTTCTTCCTCATAATTTGAAATTGTTCTTCAAAAATCAAAGGTTGATACCTAAAAAAATTATTTTGTTGGAACCCACATTGGGAAATGAATAGTGATATAGAACATGGTTATTAGAATGTTAACTATCACGAAACCATAAATCTTGTGATCAGTTAAAATAGCTTTGATTTATCAGAAAGAAAAGTAAGTGGACAATGTTTTTGTTCCAAAATAATTTTCCTAGAGTAAAGGGATTCTTTTAATATCCTCACAAGCACTTTAGAAAGTAAACATTTTTTATTACTTTCCAAGTCATAAGGATAATCACATCCTCTGATTGTGCTTCGATCTATTTTCAAATCATCCCTTACACCTAGAAATGAATGTTGAAGATGAATTTTTTTATGTATGAAGAAATTTTAATGAATCACATGGTTCTTAAGTCATTCATTTGACCTTTAAATTATTTATTGAATCCAAGAATGTTATCACCTGTTATCAAGGAATAATAATTTCCAAAGATTAACTTGATCCATTCCAGAAGTAGTTAATCTTAAGAATCATCTAAATATGTCTATCCACACTCAACGACAAAAACAATTAGAAGGAAGGTCACTAAATTTCCAAAATCAACTTAATATAAGATTCCCCAAATAATGTATCTCTTAATCCCACATACCAAATATATTAATACCTTGATCACTTTAAAACATTAATGAAAACATGAATGCTTTAAAATCCATAAAAAATAGGTATTGAAGTATAATACTTATATATATCTCATGATACTTATTACCAGAATATCATAACATAATTCTTGAATCAAAAAACAGAAATACATTAATTATTCCACTTTAACTATAGTAAAAACATTAGCATGACCTTGATAACTTTTCATTTGTCTAAGATATATTTCCTTGAGGTTTTATAAATTCATTTTCATAGTTCCCCATATAATTATACCTGAAACATTGCACACTTACAAATTCTTTCATTACTTTACATTTATGAGCATGTTGACCTTTCTCTACACATTTGTAACAAACTCCCATTCCCTTTAGGCATGTAACATGGCATTTCTTCAAATAATCATTACCAGGGGGAGATCCTTATTTCCCTTTTTTTCCTTTATCCATCTCCCGATCTACCATTATATTATTCTATTCCATTAATTTAAAGTTATAAGACTAAGAGAATTGTTTCTCAATCTTAATAGAACATGAGACTATATCTTCGTATGGTGAGAAAGTTTGGGAGACCAGTGCCCTTTAGAGTAATTACTTAAGTACATCAAGTAAATAGTCAATATTTCTCCTTAGATTATGTATGTAATCCATAGTATGCATTGATAACATTGTAAATTTACCTTCATACTTGGTAATGTTTTCATCCGATTTTTTTTCTTAGTCTCAAAAATTTTCTCTCCATATCCTCTCATTATTCTAGAGGGAAATATTTTTCCAAGAAAATTTCTTTAAAATAATCCATTTTATATTCAAAAATTATTCCTCCTCCTTCATGTTTTGAATCAATGACCCCCATTGAGAAGAATCTTCTAAGAGATGATAAATAGCCATAATAACCTTATCCTTTTCATTACTTCCCAAAGTGAGAAATATATCCTCTAGGTAACTTATCTATTTCTCAGCTAAAAAATTAGTTTGTAGAACCGTTGAATGTTGGAGGCTATTGTCACATGAAGCAATATAACATTGTTGCACCACATTGTGGGTCAGTATACTCCATGCGAGTATGGTAATTACTCATAACCTGAGTTATTTGTCCCAATATGTTTATAATTTGTTCAGCTCTAGTTATAGATCTAACTCCAAAACCATTATCTTTAATGAGAGGGAAAAACCTACATGGGATATGTGTGGTGATACAGTTTTCATTCCTTCCCCAAGGATCCATTTATAAAAAATGGAACACACTAAATCAGGTTATGAATCATAATGCGTAATTTTCAAACTAAGAAAACTCTTAACATAAATTGTAAATTTATGCACAAATAAACTCACAATCATAAACATGGTTTCTTTGGGGACATGTTTAATTTTAAATCTTTCATAATGGTTTGTAAATAAAATTTCAATTATCCTAAGAATATACCTTGGTAGTGTCAAACTAGGCGCACAGTAAGTCTTGTTGTCATGTACCAGGGTACGCTAAGTCAGGCCCCATGTACCTTGTCGGAGTTGTAACCCCTAGGTACATATGTCCCAAAACCACATATACTTTTAGTATCCCAATAGATATATATTTCTAGTAATAACCAAATAATCTATAACTTACCATAATTTTAGTATGTTCTTCTATGATTATCTTAAAATTTGATCTTAGGGTTATGTTCCCTAATCTATGTTTTCTAAATCTAATATCTAAGGTTTCTACTAAACTTCTTCTGATACCAACTATAATGACCCTGACCTCAGTAGCCCATATCCCTTGCCTTGCATTATTACATTAGCATAATAAACATGTAAGTCACATATTTAAAAACCATATCTTTAGAAAACTAGATAAAAACATAAGTTTTACTTTTGAACCTGAAATAAAATAAAACATAGAAACGTTATTAGAAACATCCATAAACTTATATATTATCTCTAAAAGTCATTCATAATATACATATTCACATCTTGGGGGAAAATAAAACAGAATAAAGGGGTGAACTTAGATACTCATTAAGGTTAAGCAATATAGTGTAAGATAATATAAACATAAACAATAAGGCAAGGAGAATAACTAAAAATACATTCCATTAAAACATAATTTTGAGTATATATGCCAGGAATAAAATTGATAAAATAATTCTATATAAACAATCACATGAGAATTTAACCTAACCATGGTTATTGTAGTAGTCAAATAATCACATGGTTTATCAATTAATAATATTTTAATGATGAAATTCATAATGTTGGACAAGTAAAACATACCGTCGAGGCCTCATCCAAGACATCTGAAAATAAATGGTTAACACCTCAGCCAAAACCATATCTTTTTTATATCATGAGACCTACTGATGCATCGAGGGGATATAGTGGGCCCTAAAAATTACTTACTAAGTCCAATGGGGTGAAACAGAAATACAAAATACATAACTTTTCCCAATTAGTAAACATAATAACTAACCATTCTGAGTAACCTAGTGAATTGTATAAAGATAGTATATCTACATTCAAAAAGATTATAAACCTTTTAATAAAATTTTGTATATGATATCATGAAAGATAATTACCATTTAACCATAATAATAAATAGGATATTAAAATATATGAAATACTATAATAAAATAATCAAGTAATTTTTTAGAGAAACACCTTTTTTTACTTTACAAAGAAGAGTTCTTTTGGGAAAAAATCATTTTTATTCATCATAAAACTAGATTGTAAACTTGTATATCCCATAAAAAGGGAATTAAAATGAAATTATGGTTGAGGCATACATTATTTTCATATTAAGTTAAATCATGTAAAAATAGTTTTTAAAAAAATTTATAAACTAGCCAGTTTTGTGCGGTTTAAGATAAAATATAAGTCTTTAAAATGGAAAAAGGATTAATTGTTTACATAAAACTAGAAATGAACTAAGTTAGTTTTTAATGATAAAAAGTGGAATTTTAGAAAAATATTTGTGGCTTAAAATAGATTATAAATTGTACTTGAAAATGGGTCAGAAATTGGGAATTACCCTTTAACCGAGCTTGCTTATCGGGATCAATTAAAAAGGGACCCTAATGAAAAATGGAGGTTTATGTATAATCCCTTACCACTTTGCAAACATTCAAACTATATGTCACATAAAATTAATGATAATAAAATAAGACATTAAATAACATGAAGATAAATATATTCCTGATATTATACATCAATTGGTAGTATATATACACAAACCATAAGAAATTATGGTAAATAAGGTATATCTGACATAAATAAAAGTGAGATGAGAAAACCCTTACTTTATGTTCCAAAGTATTATGAAATTGTGCTTAATGTCTTGGATAAATAAATTAGATTCATTAATAATTTAATTCAGAAACTATTATACATATTTTTTTAGTATAATTTTATTAAGTTCATTTATGGCCTTTTTATGAGTTATGAGATTAAATTTTATCATTCGAGGGTGTTCGTTTCCTTGATTTTCATGATTGATCCACTTGTATACATGTACAAAAGATCATGTAAAATGGGAATACATTCTAGAATTTAACTTATATGTTATTAATGAAATTACAAGATATTTAATGGTATTATATAATTTTTTAAGAGATATGAGGATTATTCATTAGATAGAGTGTTAATGATAACTATTTAGATTATTTTTGTGTTTTTTTCTGACCATCATGAACTAGTTTTGTATTATGAATTAATATTATGTATATATATTTGATCAAAAACAATAAATAAGTTATAATACATATATTATAGTATTTTCTAACCATAATTTTTTTTTGAGTAGCCATGAAGGTGGAATTAAAAAACAAAAATCTCTTCATCCACAAAGGTGGTAAATTGGCACCTCACAGATGATGTTTTCATTTTTATAATAAAAATGGGAAGATAAAAATTTTTATGGTTGATATAAAATTAACATAATAAAATTATATTATATAAAATATAATGGATTTATCATTTAACTTTGTACATTTAAGGTAAGGATAAGAAAAGAAAATAAATTGAAAAATATTAAAAGAATGAAAGGGGATTTTACCTCTTTAGTTCCTCTCCTTGAGAACCTCCTTTAAGGAACATTGAAATTTTAATTTGGGTGAGACCAGTAAGGAAAAAATATGGGGGAGAGGTTTGGGAGTGGTATTGGGTAGAAATGTTATAGTATTTAAGGCTTTGGATGTGTGAGGAGAAGAGGTGGTGAGGGGTTATATTTATAGTGGAGGAGAGGGGTGTTTTTTTATTTTTTCATTAGTTTATTATTTTGGCTCAATACTATCAAAAAATTTAAAATTTTCACTAAATATATTAAAATAATGATTGATAGTTTGAGATTACGGTATTTTATCAACCATACATAATAATTCATGTATTTGTTAAATACCGTAAATTATTGTATTTCACTATTCACCAAAAAATTCAACTATTTTAGAGAAATCCAAAATAATAACCCTAACCATTTTTTTATTTTTTGAATTCAAAAATGGGATCCATTTTATTAAAATAATTTTATAATTATGGTGAATTTAATTTCTAAATAAAATAATCATTTACTCAAAAAATACGAATTTTTATGATTTTCTAATACTTTGAAAAATTAATTATGGTTTCATAAAATTATATTATAATAATAGAAAATAAAATATTAATTTATTAATCTATTTTAGAGAATAAATTTTATTTTAAATCATTAAATTAATTATAAAATTGTAAATAAACGTTTACGTCTCACAAAAAATACCAATACTTAATTTATCATTTTTAAAACAATTATTTACTTTTTAAGTGATATAAATATGTTATATTTTCAATTATGATATACATAAATTTTATTTATACTTTCATATTTTATATCTAATTCGAATAAAAAATAAACTTTTAATATAATGAAATTGACAATTTAATGAAAATCATTATTTTTTCACTATTCACAAAAAAAATAAATATTTTCAGAAAAATAATAAAATTTCACCATAAGATAATTTTGAAATTACACTTTTAAAATTTTAGATTATTTTTTTCAATATAATTTATAAAAGTGTCAATATTTATTTTTAAGACAAGTGCACTATTAAATTGCTGAAAAACTACCTTTAGATAAATATTGACTTTTAATGCATAAAATTGGATTCATTCTTATATTATACCTATAAAATCATTTGAATGAATTTTAAAACATTTAATTAAATATAAAATACATAAATATCATAATTTTGATAATATTATTCATTCCTTCCAATTTAACGACTTGGTTATAATGGTCATTTTAAAACAATGATATTTAATTGTATATCATTGTTCGTTTAAGATTGGTGTTGTGTGAAATGTATGTTTTCAAAGAAAATAAATTTAAAAATATATTTACCATAAAATATAGGGGTTTTACATTTATCCTCACCATTGTTACAATTTTTTCAGGAATAATTCAGGTTACCCAGGAATGATGATATGCAAGTTGGTACTAACAAAGCCTCAATGGCATTCCTGGTCACCATGGGTTGGAGACTGGCACCTAAAATTATATAATAAAAGAAAAGATAATATTTTTACACAAAGGTGATTCAAAATTGAAAGATAAAATAATATACATTGAATATACTAAAAACTCCTCAAGGATAAAAATACCACAAAAAGATAGATATATCCCAAAAAACATCATCCAAAAGATAACAAAATAAATCAAGGAAAAGTCTCAGAATTACTATTTAACAATTGGACTATAACTCCACTGTTCACCATCATCACTTAAGGATCCCATCAATCAATATCTCCCACCAACTCTAAGAGGAATTTTCCATTATTCCTTTACCTAGCATAAAAAATTTACAAATTCCTAAAGGTAATGGCATGGTGTGAGCTAAACAAACTAGTGGGGCCTCACCAAGTGTTTCATAATCAATTATATAATAATTAAACCATTTATTAATTTAATTTAAAAAGAAAATTAGTGGAAATTAATTTATATATTTTAATCCAAAACATGATTTCAAGTCAATAGATGATAGGTATATAAAAAATTAGATATAATTGAAATTTTATATAAAAAAGTTATATAAAATAGTTGAATGAATAAAATAGCTCTATAAAAATGGAATTTATAATTATGTAAAATAAATAAAATCAAAATTCTCATATTCCCTAAATTATGTTATTTCCATACTATCGTATCCTCACATTACTCAATCATCAATCATAGATAAAACATGTGTGCACACTTCTCTAAGACATAATCCATTAGGATAATAAATCAACCCCCATTAGGTAGCCCATCATAGGAAATCAATGTCTAACATGTTATATTTATTGTTTTCATTGTCAATCCATTAATATGGAGTTAGAGTCTTAGCATGCTTGTCCTAATCACCCATTAACTACTCATGATCACATGTACTTCAGTAAATCAACCAATAATGGGAAAATTAATCATTTCAATGAAACTCATCATTCATAGTTCAAATGACCAATTTCAAGTTCAACAAGACTTTTCAATTTTAAAACCAAATCATGGTTTTTTTATCAAATTCATTCATATCATATCATCTTTCATTTCAAGATAACTTTCTCAAAAATCCACATCAAATTATTTCATTAATTCATTTCAAATTCCAATCTATCCTTTTTCTCAAAATCTACCCAATAATTTCAATTCCATTGAAATTGGGGGTTTTTCACAATTTCAATTCCCTTTTTAAATAAAGCATCGAATCATCTCAAATTTAGTATTTATAAATGAATTGGAAACTCATTTCGATTCAATCAAGAAATTGATTATTTCAACTGTGGGGTAAATCCTTATATAACCACTTACCATTAATCAAAAAATAAATATAACACTAATAAAAATAAATGGTAACGAAAAATGAAGGTCAAGGAGATCAAAGAATCAACCTGAAGTGGGATTGAGATCTTCTATCATCACTTTGATTTGAAAGGTAGGATATTTAAGGAGTAAATAAATCCTCTAGAAAGACACTAAAATACAATGAGTCATGTTAATGTTGAATGTGGTGCTTAGGCATCTTAAATAGTGGTTTTAGGATTAAAAAAATGGGGGATTAAAAATTATTCATATGGTTTGCTGGGCCGACTCACATGGTTAGTACTAACCATGTTCCAACCATGCCCCCTTATAAATCTTTCCAATTTGGTGTACATTTTTGACACATGGTAACTTTATCCATGCAACAACCATACAAAATCACTTTTTCCATGGGTGTATGATTTATGAGGGTTATTTTCATGGTTTATACAAACCTTTAACCCCATTTTAGTGTCTATTCACTGGGTGAATTTTTTTGGGAAAAACTACATGAGTTTCCCTAATAGTTCACCAACCATGCATAGCCCCATGGGATTCCAAAAAATTTTAAAACTTCACTAAAACAACATGAGTCAAGACCCAATCAAGGTATGACCAAAATCAGAGTGTGGAAGTACCTAAAATCATGTAATGGTATATTTCATAAATACACTTAATATAGATTATTTACATAGTATTCTTGTAGAATATGAGATGCAAAAGGGGTGTATCTTCAAAATTAAGAGTAAGAATGAAAATGAATTTTATTTTAAATACTTAAAAGAAGATAAGTGTAAGAAATAATTAGTTTTGGAATAATAGGATTATAATGAAGAATAAGATCTCAAATACAAGTTTAAAATATTCATGTCACTCATTTTTAGAAGTGTGGGAAGTGGAAAGATTTTTTTAGGGAAAATATACCAATAAAGTGTTTCATGTGATAAGTTGTTCGATATATTGTAGTAAATTATACAAAGATGAAAAAATTAGAGTATTTTGACATTGAGTTTGAAACATAATGGAGTTTCAATAATAATAAAGTAATAAAATTATAAGTTAATGTTTTATTCGAAAGGTAAGTTTAATAATTTCCCTAAATTTGAAAAGGTAATTTTCTTGTCAAAGTTTAAGGATTTTGAGATAATTGATGATGAATAGGAAATTGAGACTTTCAGTAATGTTGGTATAAAAATATTAATTATTAAATTGAATGAGGAAGAATTTACAACTGAGGAAAGTAGTGATGTTGGGAGTTCATAATAAACTGAAATAATGTTTTTTTGGAAGTAAGAACTCATGAAATGTCTTTCAAATATATCAATGTTAGAGAAGAAGATAAAAAAATTTAATGAAATAAAATCAATCTTCAATAAATAATTATTTTATGAATGTTGATAAAGATTCGAGGCTGATATAAGAGGTTGATAACTTAATGAAGTTTATTGGTAAATAAAAGACTATAAAATTAAAATAGAAGAAAGTATTAAAATGAAGGAGAAAGGTCTTGAGAATATCCAGTTTAATTTTATCAATGCTTAAAGGGAATTTCCCAAGTACAAATCCAACATTCAAAAGTATATTCAAGAAATTGGTGAAATATCTAAGTTGAAGGTTACAAAAGATGTTGAAGATTCAAAGAATGGTGAGTCTTAAGTTAAATAATAAATATCAAACTCAAAGGATTAAAAAGATCTTGGAAGTGTTGGTATAATGCCTGAGTTGATTTCAATAGTGAATAAATTCATGTTTGTGGTAAAATAATATGATTCTCAGAAATATTAAAATTCTAGGAACTCTGAATTAAAGGTAAAAAATGATAAAAATAGTGATTTTAGAAATGATGGAAAAAGGAATAGATAAAAGAATAAATTATTAGGAGCCTATAGATTTTTTTCATAAAGGGATAAAAAATTAATGACTAAAAGATAGAACAAAAACAAATTTCAACATCTTGACAATAATATTTTTTCAGAGGTAAATTTTTTTATGGTTATTATTGACACTGTAGAGGATTTTGGAACATGGAAAGAAATTTTTGGTTTAATTACATATTTTTTTATAATATAATATGTTTTGGGAGGAAAATTTTAAGGGGTATTCAAGTCACTGAAAAGAGAAAAGTTCATAAGAAAAATAAAATTCTAGATTAATAGTTGAGAATAAATATGAAAAATTAGAAAATGATTATGGGAGATATGGCTAGATTGGTCAATTTTCTAAAGATTGTATCACCATACTACCATCCCTATTGATTATGATTTTCAATACTCAAAAGTCTTATAAGAAGATGGAAAAAAGTAGGTAAAAGGATTTTATTATTTAAGTTTCACTTAAATATTATAAAAGGGAATATATATGAATTCTACATAGTGGTTGTTCTTCACATTTTATAGGATAATGGAAAATTTTTAAGGATGTTGGAAAGTAAAAAGGATCAGTGAACTTTTTTAAATGAAATAAAAGGATTAAAATTGTAAGAACCCGGATCTTCGTTCAGGTATGTTTTTCCTTTTTTCAGGAGTTTTTAAGAAAAATGAATTTTCTGGAAATTTTCAGAGTACACGCCGTGTACTTTATGAGTACACGCCATGTACTCTGATCCAACTCAATGACATGTTCTGGCCATGGCCGGGCCACACACACGGTGTGTAGGGGTGACATGGAGGTGGATTTTGGCGGAGTACAGAAAGAACCCAGTACACGCCGTGTACTCTAAAAGTACACGCTGTGTACTTTATTTTTTTTCACTCAACGGATCGGGGTTGTAACTAACCCCCAATTTCATCTTCTTCTCCATATTTCGTCTGCCTGAGAGCGACCGTACGACCGGACCTTCGACGAGCTTCCGCCTCTTCGTCCGTTCTCCAATTCGAGCGCGGTCAATTTCATTAGAATCGCAGCGGTGAGCTCTCCATTCTTCTTGAGTCTTGTCTCTTGATTTCTCCTGGTTTCCAAGTTATCGTAGGTTGAGCATTTTGTGCATTTTCTCAGATCTATGTCGTTCCAAGGGGAATTTGTCATTGTGGTTCACTTATATCGATCTCCTAGGATCAAGGTAGGTGGTTTGTGCCTTTCTGTAGAAAGTTGATGAATATTTTGTGCAAATTATACCAATACCCTTGAACGGGGTATTCCATGTTCTTATTTTTCCCTTGTTGTATTGCCTTCTTTAATTGATTTCTAGAGTAGATGTTTTTCCTGTTATTATGGTAGCTTTACTATACCTTGAATGTTTTCTATTCTTGTTGTTCCTATTTGGAATTTTTCCAGTTTCCATGCCTAGTTATAGGATTGTGGATTGTTGCCTTGCTTTTATGTTGAGCCTTAGTTGATAGCCAAGTAG
Organism: Viscum album; assembly: GCA_963277665.1. Taxonomy (NCBI): domain Eukaryota; kingdom Viridiplantae; phylum Streptophyta; class Magnoliopsida; order Santalales; family Viscaceae; genus Viscum; species Viscum album. The sequence goes on along the minus strand of OY728125.1, from coordinate 81,453,771 downwards.
TTTTTGAGGTTACTTGGATGATGTACACACACGCTGAGCATGTTTAGTTTCACTCAGGACTATGAGAACCTATAGTAGTAGACCAAAGGTAGAATTGACGGAAGGGCTTCTACAGAGTGTCTTTTAATTACGATACGAGACCACAAAGGGAATTGACATTGAGTGCTTCCTCAGAGAGTCTGTAGTTCCTCGACGTGGGCCATAGAGGGAATAGACATTGAGTGCTTCCCTAGAGAGCCTTTACCATGATACGATACTATAGGGGGAATTGACGGTGAGTGCTTCCCCATAGATTCTATTAATTTCATAGCTGAACTAGAGGGGTGAGACTGTGTGTGCCTCCAAGAGGGTTTCTAGTACTTATAGGTTGAACCACAGGGGTTAGGCTGTGAGAGCTACCCAGAGGATTACATGTTTTCTTCTTGTTGCGTATTTTTTACTTGTGTATTTTTTTTGTTAAAACTGTGAATTGTAACTGCTTGTTCTTTTCTGTTTACTGCTTCTTGTTTTATTACATGCCTTGAATTCATTGACTGTTAGGTACAAATCTTTGGGTGATTGCCTACTGGGATTGTATCTCACACCCTGTTTGGGCCATGCTTTTGGGCCCAAGAAGACTATGTTGCTGCAGGTATAGATAAGGACAAGTTCCCTTCTACTTCAGGATCTTGAATGCGCTGGAGTTGGAGAGCATGGGACTGAGCCGGGGCTCGCGATGCTGAGGAGTTTATTTTGTTTTTCTTTTTCACTTGTTTTCAGTTGTATTCCATCACGTTGTTGTGTTTTCTACTTTCCATAGATACTTGTACCTGCTGCATCATTGTCATCATTTCTATATATATTCATTTCTTCTACTGTTTGGTATATGTTGTTATGCATGTTGTTACTGCTTTCACTGTTGACTGTTGTTTTTCCACTGTATACCTTACCAAATGAGGGCATAGTTTCCCCACCGACTCTATAAGGCCTCGACCTTAAACCTTACTTAATATTGAATTAAATGAATAATTCACATTGAGGATCTTTTCAGGTTTATAGTTTTAAAGAATTAGGGCATAACTATTACATCTCAAAAGATTACAAAGTAGACACTTCTACTAAGTTTCCATAGAATAAAAACTCTTAAAAAGAAACATGTCTAGTTCCATGTTTTATATATCATGACTTTCCCTTGATCCCATCCTTGACCCTATTCCACATTATGTCCTGTGAAAAACATTACAAAAAAACTTGGGGTGAGCATAAAAAGCTCAGTAAGGGATACACAAAGAATAAAAACTGTTAGTTTATCAAAACAACAAGTAAACCATATATAATTTAATAAAGTAATACTTTTCACCTTTATGAAGTAGTAAAAACTCTTCACTGAATAAAATATCATTACTTACCCTTTTGTAACCAAAATATTACCATAAAACCCATATAAAGATCACATAACATATAAAGGTAACTTGGGACATAAACATACTTAAATGGAATAACCATACAGTCGACTTCCCCATATATCACTTAATGGAATAGCCATACGGCCGACTTCCATACCCAATGCATTGGATCTTATAACGTAACCACCCATCCTGTTATTCACGGCACCACCCGTCATATGGTTTATCACCTAACCACCCGTCAACTGTCCAAGTACCATTATAAGATCATAAGACATAAAAAAATATAATGGAAAGAAAACATTTCCACACTTTGATCACAATATATCACTTAAATATATTGACATAACAAATCCATTATAAAAACCATTTTCAATACCAAAATACATAAAAGAGTATATGGTATTTATTTCATTTTAAAAAAACATTACGACTTGTTGAGGAAGCCAAAGACCAAATAATACTCGCGGCAGCGGAAAAGGTCGTTGTCACCGCGTACGTTAAAAGAAACATTCCTTCTTGTCATTTAGTAAAACGCTTCGTAGAAAAATAATCCTTTTGTATAAAAGTAAAATTAAAAGGGGTTTATACACCGTATAAAATAAAGTTGTGTATAAAACGAAATATGCCTCAATGAAAGGATATTGAGACGAAGTCCCTTACCTCGGGTCCGACTTGACTCGATCATTCTTTAACGTCCTGAATAATAAACTTGAGTTAATTTCTACTTGCTTAATAACCTTTTTCAAGTTCATTATTCCATTTGTATCACTTATTTCCATGTTATAAATATTATGTAATCATTTAAGTTAATATGGTTTGTTTTGTCGATACTTGGTTCTTAAGTCGAAAGTGGACTTCTTATAATTAAATGTTGTTCATGTGGTCAAAGGTTCATTATATACAGAATGATATTCATGATTTGGATATCATATATATCATATATATCCATCATATACTTGTATTTATAATATTACATAATCGTTTAGATGTAATAAATGAAATGCACCGTTCATGGAAACGGTAAGCCGTACGTACGCAAGAACGCTACTTTCATTTCTATGTCATATTAATGGAATTAAAACCAAATGAGAGGTATGTATATTTTAATTAAATAATTATATTCATAATTTAGATGTAACATACATCATATATAATAACTTTAAATCCATCATTTATACGTCCCACATATGGCATTAACGAATCTAATCACTTTGAGGGGGCGGTAGTCCGCACTTCCTAAAATAAAGATATCGCGTATACCCATAATGGAATCCATAAAGGTATACCACAAATGAAAAAAATACAGAAGCATAATGAAAACGTAAACATAATATATATCATATATAAATAGAGTGACATCTTAATGGCCACCATTAAAGGTGTTAAAAGAAGATTGAACAATCATCGTTTCGTGAGGTAGAAATTCGCCAACCACAGAAACAGTATGTTCTTTAACCATTAGATGTAGGTTTGTGTAATTTTAGATCTAATTATTATTATAAAAACATCCTAGTATATTTAAGATACTGGAGTTGTTACAAAATAAATGAATAAAAAGAGTTTAGGGGGTTTGAGAAGCAAAATAAAACAAAAGAACACAAGAGAAAACACTACCTTTAAAACGGGTAACTCTTTTTGATTTGAGCTCAAAGGTTTCCTTGGGAACACTTATGACCAAAGTGAGGCTTCTAGGAGTAATAGATGGATTTGGAGAGACAAAATGGGCAGATCTTGGCCGAACCAAAGGTTTTAGAGCTGTGGGTAAGGTGATAGTGGTGGGGGACTTTTATAAGAGGAGAGGAGGGGCACTCTCGGAAAGTAAAGAAATGTTAACTTATTTTAAAATGCGTTTCGGATTTAAAAGGTCCCAAATTGATATAATTAGAGGATAAGGTGATAAGGGTTCGAAATATACCCATAAAATAGGTTTTTTACAAGTGTAGGTCTTATATTTTACATTATATTTTCATTTTATTTAAATCGTTAAATAATGAGGTAATCGATGCATCATCATGATGTCATAAATAATTTAATTTATTTAATGTCTAAAAATTATCAGAAAAATACTATGATGTAGGAAATATTTTTAGATTTCCAATGACTATTTAATGTCAAAAATCTGACTTGTATAACCCCATTTAAAAATTGTTTTAGTAAAACAACTCATGTTTGTGTCATTTTTACTTTTACATTAAATAAAAAGATATTAATGTCATTTCATTCCAAAGTGGTTCCATGGGGTCCCCAAGTTGACCCATGTATTTTCTTGGTCGGCCATGACACATCCAATAAGGGTAGGACATGTGTCAAGCTCATCTCATATTATTAAAACATTATTTTTACCTTAAACTACACTAATTACCTCTAATCGTGATTAAAAACTTAAAAGTTACTATTCACCAAAAAATTATTTTAATCCCATTGAACCACATTTTAATTCATAATTACAACCATGTATGTTAGATTTTTGAAATTCAAAACACATAGGTGGTAAATGTTCATTTAAACGAAAAATCACTTTTTTAAGTACCACTTAGTGGTTTCACTATTCATCAAAAATTGAAGTTTTTCAGAAAAATACCCAAACTTCACCCTAAGCTATATTTTATATTCTGAATTCAAAAATGAATTCCATTTTAAAAAATTCAAAACATATAAGTTTCATTAATTAATTTAATAATTAATTCCCGCTGTTAGAGCAAATAGTGTGTTTTTATGAAACAATAAGTATCAAAAGATTGATGTCTCTCCCGCTTGAGAGTTTTTCCTCTTAGGGATTCCTAGGGTTCGAGTTTCCTCGCCTGATCGGCTGCGGAGGCTACGTCTCCACCGGTTCAGTTTCTGTTTTTTCTTCCTCATCGTCTTCGGTTCCAGTGACAGGGGCTCGGGATTCCTAGGGTTTGAGTTTTCTCGCCCGATCGGCTTCGGCGGCCTCGACGTCACCGGTTCTGTTTCTGGTTTGCTTCCTCATCGTCTTCGGCTCCAGTGACAGGGGATCGGGATCCCCCTTTCCTTACCGTTCCCTGCGCCTCTTCCCTTTGATTCTCCGCGTCAGCTACCGGACTCTGTTACCGGCGTTCCGTAGGGATTTGGGCTTCATCCCCTCAGTTTCATCTTTTGACGCAGATCTGGGTCTTCAACGCTACCCAGAAGCTTTTCCCATCCCCTTGGTTCTACATCTGTGCCAGATTTGGGAAGGGGAAGGCAGTTTCGAATCTCTCACTGAAACGCGGTGAATCGTGAAGCACATTTCGCGAAGGGTTCCCCGATTTCCGAAGGTGCGGTGGTTCCCCGGGGCGCGGAGGACGTGGATGTGAAGAAGATTCCTTCGGCGCGCAAGTGGGAGCGCCTCGCAGCCTGGACGTTTTCTCGAAGTGCGAGGGGACCTGCGCGAGACCTGACAGTGTTTCCCAGCGCACCACTTGGATAGGGGACTTACGCGAGGGGACTTGCGCGAGGGGTTTTGCGCGACGGAAATCTTCGCGCAGGGCTGGTTGTGAAGTGTGATTGCTACCAGCGCGCTGCTTTGGCCGCGCAGGTCTTGGCGCGGCCTGTGATCTTCCCCAGCTTGAAGGATCGGGCCGTGTAGGGCTGGCACTGAAAGAAACAGTGGCACGGAGCTTCCGGGCCTCACCTGATTGGAGGACTTTTATCGGGTTGTGCCTGAACAGAGAAATCATTGGGTTGGGCCTGACCTGTGTAAATTGCCGTTCAAATCCGGTCTGTGATACTTTTTGTAGATTCCTGGTGGCTTGGTAAAAATTGTACTCATCCTGACCGCGAAGCTTCGGTCGTGAAGAACTTGCGTGCGTTGGTGCGGATTGGGCCGGAATCCCTGGGTCGGGGACTCCCTCTGGGCTTGACACCCCTTGGATAGGGGACCTCTAACAGGTCAATCCCTCCTTAGGAGACTTCGTGGCTCTCAACATGGAGATGGATCTGCTGAACCAATGGAAGAACCTCACTTTGACTGACAAAGAAAAAGAACCACTTGCAACCTGTAGAAACGAAGACAATACTTTGACAAAACATATGGCTTTATTGGTTGTCGGAAGACTGGCGACCGAGGCACCTTTTAATCTAAAGGCCCTCAGGACCACTCTTCAAAATCTTTGGAAATTGGAAGCTGGAGTAGCCATCCGGGAAATTGAGAACAAACTCCTTGTTTTTGAGTTCTTCAGTGATAAAGACAAAGATAAAGTCCTCAGAGGACGACCTTGGTCCTTTGACAATCATCTCATCCTGATGGAGGAATTTAAAGGGGGAGACGAGATTCAGAATTGCACACTTACCCGATCCCCGTTCTGGATAAGAATTAGAGGAATACCGTTCCATGGGAGATCAACACATGTGATGAAAGAAATTGGAGACCGGATCGGGCACTTCCTAGAGTGGGATTGCTCGGACCCAATACAATGGGGCCCCTGTGTTCGAATAAAGACTGAGATCGATGTGTCTGAACCCTTAATGCGAGGTATGTTCCTGAAAATTGATGATTCCAACACCTGGCTCTCGTTCGAATTCGAAAAACTACCAATCTTCTGCTTCCTTTGCGGACGTATCGGCCACATGGAGAAAGCGTGTGGGGCAAAGCCAGAGAATTTCGCCGACAATATTACCCTACAATACGGTCCGTGGCTCCGGGCCAAAACACACAGAGAGGCATATATCCCTGAGGCGGAGAGACAAATTGATCGGGACCGTCTCATTGCAGCTCATCTAAGGCGACCGGAATCTGAACAACCTTCTATCATAAGGATGGGACCACCTGTCTTCCCTATAGAACCCCCGGCTGAGCTTAGGGGAAATGGAAACGCCTCCCAAGAGATTATCGTCAGATGCAATGATGGGGCCCGACAAGACAGTCACCTGATCCAGGGTATCACAAAATCCAACTTCGCTCTAACTGCTCCGAATTTAACGTTCCTTACTTCAACTGGGCCGCTACCTAAACCAAAAGAACCTCCAGAGAAATTGCCGAGGCAGAAACATGTTTCTCTGGATCCGCCTGAAGCTGAGCAGAGTCCAAACCGGATCCCAACTGGTGCCCTTCTGCAAGCCGATTCTGGGATGACTGAAGCCTCACCTTCAGGACATGTTACTCGTAGAACATGGAGAAGGGCACGTGACGGTGGTAAAGGCGATTGCCCAGGGAATCCCAAACCAGGAGACCTGAAACGACAAAGCGAGTCCAGTGGTATGCACACCAGTATTCCAAAAAGGCGGAAAGCATCAGGAACGTCATTAACCCCACAAGAGACAAAGGCGGAGGCGGGTCAGGCCCGGCTCCGCCTAGAGCAATGATTGCTTTATGCTGGAACTGCCGTGGGCTGGCAACCCACGAACGGTTCGCATGTTCCAGCGCCATTGCGCTCAAAGTATCCCTGATATGGTTTTCCTGTCCGAAACCATGTTGGATAACAAGGACATCACAAATCTTGCCCTAAAATGCGGTTTCCAGGGTTGTTTCCCGGTTCCCCGACAGGGTCATTCAGGGGGATTATGCCTTCTCTGGAAGGATAATGTCGATGTGAGGCTCCTGTCTTTTTCCCAGCTCCACGTGGCTGCATCCATTTGTGATTCCCACAATCCCACCTGGACTTTTGTGGGCTTCTATGGCTGGGCCTCCCAGACTGAAAAATGGAAATCTTGGGATCTTCTTTGCAAACTCCGTCGTGATCTGCCAAGCCCCATTCTGTTTGGAGGGGACTTTAACGAGATCCTTTTCCAGATGGAGAAAATAGGTGGAGCTATGCGCTCCTCCACGTCTATGTCTGCTTTTAATGATGCTATCATTAAGGCAGAGCTGATGGACCTGGGTTTCACGGGTAATCCCTTCACATGGTTCCGAGGCAGATATGATGGAAATCGAATCGCTGAACGTCTGGATAGATTCTTTGGCTCAATGGACTGGATGAGCCTCTTCAAAATGTACCATATCAGACATCTCACGTTCAACTGCTCGGATCACTGCCCAATTGTCATTAACTGCACCCATAATGCGCACGTTTCTAATTCCAGGAAACCATTCAGATTCGAAAGCTTCTGGTCAAAAGATCCCGAGTGCGAGGCGGTTATCCGTTCAGGCTGGAAAAATGGGCAAGCTGATCTGAGAACCAACCTTCTCCGAGTGGCATCTGATCTGAAGACTTGGAGCTACTCTAAATTTCGTCATCCGGACCGGCAATGCAATTTCCTTGAAAGGAAGATTGGCTATCTTCTTAGCAAACCCCCGTCTAGCAGCATTCTCTCCAAAATAAGTGAAACCCAACGAGAGCTGGATGTTGCCCTGCGCAATAAGGAAGGCTTTTGGGCTATGCGAGCGCGTGATATTCATATAGCAGAAGGGGATGCTAATACCCGTTTTTTCCACCAGAAGGCTTCAGCAAGACGCCGAAAAAACTTTTTTTCTGGCATTCTAAATTCAGACGGTCGTAAAGTGTCTGACACAGGAGGTATCCAAGAAGCATTCCTGAGCTATTTTCAGAAACTCTTCTCTGCAGGCCATTCTTACATTTCTCCTGAGATTGAGGACTGCATCAAACCTGTGATTTATGACGATATGAATAGACAGCTTTCTAAAGATGTGACGAATGACGAGACTCTTAAGGCCTTGAAGCAAATCCACTCTACGAAAGCCCCGGGACCAGACGGATTCCACGCCCTCTTTTTCAAGAATTACTAGCACATCATTGGTCCAGACATTTTCAATCTGATGCGGGATATTTGGGCAGGGAAAACGGATCTGTCTTCTCTTAATGAAACTATTCTTACACTCATTCCCAAGATGAAAAATCCGCAAGGGGTGTCGGATTTTCGACCTATCAGTCTGTGCAATGTTTCGTATAAGATATTTTCGAAGATCCTGGCGAATCGGCTGCGTCCTTGGCTACCCGACGTCATTTCAGAGAACTAAAGCGCTTTTGTAACAAAAAGGTTAATCACTGATAATGCCATTATTGCTCATGAAATTTTCTATTCCATGAAAACACGTACACGAGCGAAGAGAGGGATCATGGCGTGGAAATTGGATATGGCTAAGGCCTATGATAGAGTGGAATGGAACTTCCTCGAATTTGTGATGCTCAAGATGGGTTTCTGTACCAAATGGATTGACATGATCATGCAATGCGTCTCGTCAGTTTCCTTCTGTATTAATGTCAACGGGGCGCTCACCCGAGGTTTTTCCCCAGCCCGTGGGCTTCGTCAGGGAGACCCTCTTTCACCCTTCCTCTTTATTTTAGTGGCTGATGTGTTTTCTAACCTCCTTTCCAGGGCAGCTTCCCTTTCCATAATTCATGGGGCGAAAGCGTGTCGCAAAGGCCCTCCGATATCCCACCTCTTCTTCGCTGATGATTGCCTTCTTTTTTCTCGAGCTACCCTTAACGAGTGTACTGCAATCTGCCAGGCGATACAACAGTATGAACGGGCTTCAGGACAAATGATCAATCAGAGTAAATCAGAAATTTCTTTCAGCTCTGGAGTTCCCCAGCCGAAAAGAGAAGATCTCTGCTCTTTAGCACGCATTCCTGGGGTCGATAAGCACCTGAAGTATCTTGGGCTCCCGACGGTGGTTGGACGGTCAAAGAAAGAAATCTGTTCAGCTATTGTGGATCGAATTGAAAGAAAAATACAAGGTTGGACCCCTAAAAAAATCTCCAAGGCCGGGAAGGAAATCCTCATCAAGGAGGAACTTCAATCTATCCCCATCTATTTGATGTCTATTTTTAAACTTCCTGATGTGGTGCTCTCAAAGATTCAATCCAGCACATCTAACTTCTGGTGGGGACGAAAGGACGGAAAAAATAAAGTCCATTGGATCGCATGGTCTACTCTCTGTCAACCAAAATCTGAAGGCGGAATGGGCTTCCGGGACCTTTCTCTGTTTAATGATGCTTTGCTGGCTAAACAAGGTTGGCGTATAATTAATAACCCTTCATCCCTATGCACGCGAGTTCTCCGGGCTAAATATTTCCCACATAAGGATTTCTTGGATTCCCATCTTGGCTATCGACCCAGTTTTCTCTGGAGAAGCATTTGGGGTGGTCGTAATCTGCTGAGGAAAGGACTAGGCTAGAGAATTGGGAATGGTTTTACGGTCAAGATTTGGACTGATCCCTGGCTTATTGATCAGACAGGCACGAAGGCGTCATACCCTATTTATCCAGGATCCGAACATGCCACAGTCTGTTGTCTTTTTGATGATCAAGGGGCGGGATGGTGTCTGGAAAAACTCTTCTCCTGGTTTAATGAGAGGGATAGAAGAATTATACTGAGTATTCCCTGTGTGTCAGACGCAGGGCCAGATCATCTCTTCTGGACAAATGACAGCTCAGGAGAGTATACAGTGAAAGCTGGCTACCGGCGAGCTCTTACTTCTCAAATTACAGAGGGAGATGCGAGGCCCTGGACATCAATTTGGAAGCTTAATGTTCCCCCTAAAGTTCGCTTTTTCTGGTGGCAGGTGTGTACTGGTATCCTCCCAACTAAGAGCCTCCTTGTCTACAGACACTTTTCAAACGACAACTCATGCCCTTTCTGCCCCTCTGTGATTGAATCCCCTCTCCATGCCCTTTTTCAATGTCCCGGGGCTCAGGAGGTTTGGAATGGCTGGGGATCAACTATAGAGCTGTGCCTGGACGCCGCCTCAGATCTTACATCTCTCCTGATGCGATTGTGTTCCTCCTTTTCACCGGCTAAAGCAGGCGCCCTGTGCATTTTGACTTGGATTATCTGGAATAGGCGGAACGAGGCCATTTTCAATCATTTCCGGAGGCCCCCCAGATTTTGGATTGACCGGGCATTGTAATGGATTGCGGTCTGGCAGAACCACCCTGAACAACAAAGACTTTTAACCCCCCCTCCTCTTCCCCAACATTGGTGCCCCCCACCGGAAGGGATAGTTAAAATCAATGTGGATGCCTCTCTCCCTAGGGATGGCCCAGTTGGACTTGGTTTACAGGCCCGAGACAACCTGGGAAATCTCATCGCTGCCAAATACGAAGCACGTTATGCACTTTGGGAGCCCTCAGTCGCGGAGGCCGCCGCCATCCTTGCTGGGTTAGACTTTGCAAAAGATCGCGGTTGGGATTCCATTCACATCGAATCCAACTGTCTCACTGTTATCAATGCCATCAATCTCACTGACGGCGGGCTTCAACCTTTCGGCCCCATTATCCGGTGTATTCACTCGCGGAGACAAGGCTTCAATTCCTGCAATTTCTCATTTATTAGAAGGGAAGAGAATGAAGCCGCTCACAAGATGGCAGGCATTGGCCCTCCTTACGAGGATTTGCTGTGGTTCAATCATTTTCCCTCGTGGTTATGCTCCTGTATTTCTGCTGATCTCCATCATTAATGGATCCGTCTTCTTTTGTCAAAAAAAAAGTATCAAAAGATTGACACTAGTTTAACTCTAATTTCAAAGTGAAATTAATTCCAACGACAAATATTGGATTTAATCATAAAGGTATATTATAATTTCACTTTAAAACCAATTAAAAAGATAATATAATCATATAAATAAATTAGATTAAAAAGAGGTTTTGAATTAAAATACAACATTTTCACTATACATTAAAAAATGAACTTTATCGGAAAAATACCAAAAATTTACACAAAGTAAATTTTGATGTCCCAATTCTAAATAATAATTTTATTTGGTCCAAATAGAAAGTATAAGAGTGGCCAAAACTATATTTAAAGAAGGTTCTCCATGAAAAGGCGATAAGTGGACCTTTAGTAAATATTAGAGTATCTATGCCTAAAATTGAATTCTTTTCTTATTTTAAGACTTTATATTTTATTGGATAAATGTAAAAACAATTAAAAAACATATATAATCATATTTTAGTTATTTCTATTCATTCCCTCCAATACAATGGCTACGTGTTAACTACCATTTAAAATAATATTATTTTATTACTAGTGTGCAATGTAAGATTTCAAAGAAACTCTTTGTTGCGTATCGAGTACGCTATCGAACATAGAAACCCCTTTAAAGTAAAATTAATATTCAATTCTCAAATATTAATAAATATGAAAATGTTTTATTCTTTATTTACCTGGGATGTTACATCCTTCCCCCCTTTTGGGAATTTTGTCCTTGCAATTTTATTCACTTATCAAAATAAGTGGGGGTATTTATCCCTCATAGTATTTTCAGATTCCCATGTTGCCTCTTCAACCATATGGTTTTTTCACAAAACCTTTACCTGGTGAATTACCTTATTTCGAAACACTTTCTCTCTTCGGTCAAGAATCTGGACTGGTTGTTCTTCATAAGAGAGATTCTCTTCCAACTGAACTACCTCTGGGCTCAAAACATGAGACGAATCTGGCATATACTTTATCAACATCGAAACATGAAAAACATTGTGTACCTGAGATAAACTTGGAGGTAAAGCCACTCAATAAGCAACTGATCCAACTTTCTCTAGAATTTCATATGGTCCAATGAACCTTGGACTCAACTTTCCTTTCTTACCAAATCGCATCACACTTTTCCATGGAGAAACCTTGAGAAAAACATGATCACCTACCTCGAAAGATAGATCCTTCCTCCGGTTATCCGCATAACTTTTCTGTCTGCTCTGAGCTGTTCTCATGTGTTTTTGAATCAACTGAACTTTTTATGCCATCTCTTCTGCCAATTCTGGTCCCATCAACTTCCTTTCACCCACTTCATCCCAAAAAGCTGTAGTTCGACACCGCTTCCCATATAATGCCTCAAATGGTGCCATCTGTATACTGGAATGAAAACTGTTATTATAAGAAAACTCAACCAAAGAAAGATGTTGGTCCTAACTTCCCTGATAATCCATAGAGAAAGCTCGTAGCATATCCTCTAAGGTATGAATTTTTCATTCTGACTGCCCATCTGATTGCGGATGAAAAAGTTGTACTAAAATTTAATTTTGTACCCAACGACTTCTGAAGGACTTTCCAAATGTTAGAAGTAAACCTGGGATCACGATCAGATACAATGGAGAGAGGAACTCCATGCAACCTGACTATCTTTTTAAGATACAATTGAGAAAGTTGATCTAGAGAGAATGTATCTCAAATAGGAAGGAAATGAGCAGATTTAGTCAATTGATCAACAATAACCCAGATTGCATTATTACCTCGAGATGTCCTTATTAATCCCACAACAAAGTCCAGGGATATATTTTCCCATTTCCACTCTGGCACTAGTAATGGATGGAGCATCCCTTTCGGTAACTGCCTCTCTGCTTTAACCTGCTGATAAGTCAAACACTTCACAGTAAAATCAGCAATATCTCTTTTCATTCCATCCCACCAGTAATACTCCCACAGATCTCTGTACATCTTCGTACTGCCAGGATGAACTGAAAACGGGGAACTATGACCCTCACATAACAACTCATTCTTCAATTTTGAATCACTAGGCACACATAATATCTTTCCAAACCTCAAAACACAATCATTATCAATGTTGAATTCAGGGAACTTACCCTTTTGAACCAGCTCTACCTTTTTCTGCAAATCACTATCTTCCCTCTGTGCTTGCTTAATTCTATCTGATAGAGATGATCTCACTGATACCTAAAACAAAACAGAAGAACTTCCTGCACCAACAACTTCTATGCCAAAGTTCATCAAATCAAAGACCAAAGGATCACGTTCCAAACATAGCATGGTTAATGAATCATTACTTTTTTGACTCAAAGAATCAGCCACTTTATTTTCTTTTCCTGGATGGTAATGAATTGTACAATCATAATCCTTGATTAATTCCAACCATCTCCTTTGTCTCATGTTCAACTCTTTCTGAGTGAATATATACTTTAAATTTTTTTGATCCGTATATATTTCACACTTTACTCCATACAAATGATGCCTCCAAATTTTTAAAGCAAAAAAGAACAGCAGCTAATTCCAAATCATGTGTAGGGTAATTTACCTCATGAGTTTTCAACTGAAGTAAATCATAAGCAATTACCTGACCATTCTGCATGAGGACACAGCCAAGTCCTTTCAATGAATCATCACTGTAGATAACAAACTCACCATTCCTGGAAGGAAGTGCCAAAACTGGAGCATTCACCAATCTTCTTTTCAACTACTGAAAACAATAATCATATTCTTTTGTCCAGATATACTTAACACCCTTCTGATTTATCTTAGTCATTGGACTAGATAATCGTGAAAATTTTTCAACAAACCTTCGGTAGTAACCTTCCAAACCAAGAAAACTATGGATCTCGGTTACATTTGTTGGTCTTGGCCATTCTTCAACAACTTTTGTTTTAGCAGGATCAACACTTATGCCATTTTTTGAAACAATGTGACCAAGGAATGAAATTTGTTGTAACCAAAACTCACACTTGCTGAATTTTCCATATAGTTTCTTTTCTTTTCTGGTTTGGAAGATAACCCTTAAATGACTTTCATGCTCCTATTTACTTTTAGAAAACACCAAAATATCATCAATGAAAACAACCACAAACTTATTCAAGAACTCATGGAAAATTCTATTCATAAAGTCCATGAATACAGCAGGTTCATTGGTTAACCCAAAAGGTATAACTAAAAATTCATAATGGCCATATCTAGTATGGAACGCAGTCTTCAGAACGTCTGCTTCTTTTACTTTCAACTGATGGTACCCTGACCTCAATTCAATCTTCAGAAATACTGAGCTCCCTGGAGCTGATCAAACAAATCATCGATATGAGGCAAAGGATACTTGTTCTTAACAATAATATTATTCAAGGCTCTATAATCAATGAAAAGTCTCATTGAGCTATCTTTCTTTTTAACAAACAAGACAGGAGCACCCCATGGTGATGTGCTAGGTCGAATGAAACACTAGTGAAGAAAACGTTTTTTACGTCACCATTTTTTACGTCAGTTATATAAAACCGACGTCATAATATGTAAAACGAGGTTTTTTACGTCGGTTATTTAATAACCGACGTAAAAACCTATGTTCGGTACACCTTTAACGTCGGTTATTTTTATAACCGACGTTATTAATCGCGCGGCTTCGTTTTTTAAGTCGGTTATACATTAACCGCCGTAAAAAACAGAAGCGGGGGGTGTTTGTTACGTCGGTTATTCAATAACCGACGTAAAAAACGCGTTTTTTGGAGGCCTTTTTACGTCGGTTATAAAATAACCGATGTAAAAAAAGAATCCGCAGATGTTTTTGACGTCGGTTATGGAATAACCGACGTAAAAAAACGCGGATTTTGAGCCCTTTATAACGTCGGTTATTTTATAACCGACGTAAAAAAAGAATCGGAGGAAGGTTTTTATGTCGGTTATTGAATAACCAACGTTATAAATGTTTTTAAAAAAATTATAACGTCGGTTATTGAATAACCGATGTGATAACTCATTTAAAAATTTACCCAGACCCGTGGATTGTCATTCGCGAGTTTACCTTCGACAGTCGCGACTCATCTCTCTCGCGCGTAAACCTGAATCGGCTCGTCCATTTCGTTGGTTTAGATTCATTTTGCGATCATCGTTTCTCATATTTAATCTCCTCGGATCAATCATCTAAACTCGCAGCACTCAGGTAATCCTCCCACTCGTTCGTTTTTTTTCGCGGATAGTATATATATATGTGTTGTGATTTTTTTGTTGAAACTAGCTAAGATTCTTCGATTGCGAACCCTTTTAACTCGTTTTGGAACCATAATCTTATTTATCATCCCTAGATCTATTAGTTCGACTTGCAATATTGACTAATTTTATGATTTCACTAATTTTTCATCGTTTTCTATAAATCCCCGAGAGGGTTGGGGCGTGTCCATTTGGATGGGTTGCCCTTTTACAGTTGTTACTACTTTATTCACACACAACCATGGCATAGGTGCATGGATTTGGGATCACAACACCATTTTCACCCCCTGCAAACAAAGTTTCACGAGGAGGACTCGCCAGATTTCCCCTCGGCATGTTAAAAATTTTAGATACCCTCTTTTCAGCAAGTAAAAAATTAACTAGTTTTTTCTTCACTACTTATCCTAAACAAATAAAACCACCATTCTTTCTAGAACCTCTACTAGATCCATTGCATCCATCAACATACATATTTGGATCTGAAAGCATCCCTTAAGCCTTATGTTCGATGCTAACATCCTTTACTGATCTATAGAAAATATGATGGTCTGCTAAGCTCTCCATTTAAAAGTCAAACCCCACCAATTATTCATCCTCATCATGAGAAAATGGCACAACATCTGAATTTCTGATTCAATCTCTTGGGTCACTGAACAAACATTAACTCCTTCAAATACACACCTGGAATAGACAACCTAATGTCGAGTTCCTTCTCTATCTATTGAAACTCAGTTCTTCCTCCACACCTAAAAACATTCTTTGAATGGCCCAACTTCTTGTTATGGTAAATTTTCAGTGATTCCAGGGGGGTGGGAGGGCTATCAAGAGGGTTGGGGGGTGTCCAGGGGGGTGTCCAAGGGGGTAGGGTGTGGGGGGTGGTGTCCAGGAGGGGTGGGGGGCTGTCCAGAGGGGTCGGGGGGTGTCCAGGGGGGTTTACAAGGGGGTGGGTGGGTGTGGGGGGCTGTCCAAGGGTGTGGGTGGGTGTTGGGGGGTGTCCAGGGGGTGTCCAAGGGGGTAGGGGGTGGGGGTGGTGTTTAGGAGGGGTGGGGGGGCTGTCCAGAGGGTTGGGGGTGTCCAGGGGGGTGTCCAAGCAGGTCGGGGGTGGGGGGTTGTGTCCAGGAGGGGTGGGGGTGCTTTCTAGAGGGGTCGGGGGCTGTCCAGAGGGGTCGGGGGGTGTCCAGGGTGGTGTCCAAGGGGATGGGTGGGTGTGGGGGGTTGTCCAAGGGGGTGGAGTCCTGTCCAGAGGGGTCAGTGGGGTGTCCAGGGGGGTGTCCAAGGGGGTGGATGGGTGTGGGGGGCTGTCCAAGTGGGTGGCGGCCTCTCCAGAGGGTATTTGGGGTTGTCCGGGTGGGTGGGGGGGCTTTACAGAGGGTTGGGGGATGTCCAGGGGGGTGTCCAAGGGGGTAGGGGGTGGGGGTGGTGTCCAGGAGGGGCGGGGGGCTGTCCAGAGGGGTCGGGGGGTGTCCAGAGAGGAAGGCTCTCTGTCTGGTCCACCGGTCGACCAGTGGTGATCCAGCGGCCGGCCGGTGGTGATCCAGCAGCCGTCCGATGGTCCAGACGGAGGAAGGCTCTCTGTCTAGTCCACCGGCCGGCCGGTGGTGAGCCAGCGGCCGGCCAGTGGCCCAGACAGAGCAAGGCTGGCTCACCACCGGCCGGCCGGTGGTGAGCCACCGGCCGGCCGGTGACACCAGGCAGTGGGCAAGTCTACTGGGACAGTTCTGAGTTTTGACCTGGTAAGATTTCCTCTTTCTCATAATATTTCAATTTGATTTATTCATTATACACGTTGACTACTATCCTTTTCCTTTGTAGCTTTTTGATGACCCTCAACCCTTTACTGCTGAAGATATCAAACACTTACAAGTGGAGTGGTCAAATTATTTTACAGGTTTGATTGACTTTTAGTTGTTTGTAATGTAAAATGTAATTTTGAATATTGTCAATGTAATTGTGTATTTCGTAGTCGTTTGGGTTGGATTTAGTTTTTTTTGAAGTTGACAGTGTAAGTTTTGAATGTTATATAAGTGAATGTTTAATTTTTCTCTACTTCTTGTTTTGGTCTACTGTTGATGGTTTTTCTGGTCTGGATTTTGGTATGGGGGGAGAGGTTCCAAGGGGGTGGGTGGGTGTTTGGGGGGTGTCCAAAGAATATGGGAGGGGTGTCCAAGGTGTGTTTGGGGCTGTCCTAGGGGTCGGGGGGTGTAAATGAGGGTGGGGGGGTGTCCAAGGGATATGGGAGGGGTGTCCAAGGTGTGTTTGGGGCTGTCCAAGGGGTCGGTTGGGTGTAAATGAGGGTGGGGGGGGGGGCTGTCCAAGGGGTGGGGGGTGTCCAAGTGGTGGGGGGGTGTCCAAGGGATATAGGAGGGATGTCCAAGGGGTGTTTGGGGCTGTCCAAGGGGATGGGGGGGGGGGGGGGGTTTCCAAGGGGTCGGGGGGGTTTCCAAGGGGTCGGGGGGGTGTGCAGGGGGTGGGGGGGCTGTCCAAGGGGTGGGGGGGTGTCCAAGGGGTGGGGGGTGTCCAAGGGATATGGGAGGGGTGTCCAAGGGGTGTTTGGGGATGTCCTAGTGTTCGGGGGGTGTAAATGAGGGTGGGGGGGCTGTCGAAGGGGTGGGGGGTGTCCAAGGGATATGGGAGGGGTGTCCAAGGTGTGTTTGGGGTTGTCCTAGGGGTCGGGGGGGGGGGGGGGTGTAAATGAGGGTGGGGGGGGGGGGTGTCCAAGGGATATGGGAGGGGTGTCCAAGGTGTGTTTGGGGCTGTCCAAGGGGTCGGTTGGGTGTAAATGAGGGTGGGGGGGGGGGGGCTGTCCAAGGGGTGGGGGGTGTCCAAGTGGTGGGGGGGTGTCCAAGGGATATATGAGGGGTGTCCAAGGGGTGTTTGGGGCTGTCCAAGGGGATGGGGGGGGGGGGGGGTTCCAAGGGGTCGGGGGGTGTCCAGGGGGTGGGGGGGATGTCCAAGGGGTGGGGGGTGTCCAAGGGGTGGGGGGTGTCCAAGGGATATGGGAGGGGTGTCCAAGGGGTGTTTGGGGCTGTCCTAGTGTTCGGGGGGTGTAAATGAGGGTGGGGGGCTGTCGAAGGGGTGGGGGGTGTCCAAGGGGTGGGGGGTGTCCAAGGGATATGGGAGTGGTGTCCAAGGTGTCTGGGAGTTCTGTCCAAGGGGCCGGTTGGGTGTAAATGAGGGTGGGGGGGATGTCCAAGGGGTGGGGGGGGTGTCCAAGGGGTGGGGGGTGTCCAAGGGATATGGGAGGGGTGTCCAAGGGGTGTTTGGGGCTGTCCAAGGGCTCGGGGGGGTGTCCAGGGGTCGGGGGGGGGGGGTGTCCAAGGGGTCTGGGAGGGCTGTCAAGGTGTGGGGGGTGTCCAATGGGTGTTTGAGGCTGTACTAGGGGTCTTGGGGGTGTAAATGAGGGTGGGGGGGCTGTCCAAGGGGTGGGGGTGTCCAAGGGGTGGGGGGTGTCCAAGGGATATGGGAGGGGTGTCCAATGGGTGTTTGAGGATGTACTAGGGGTCGTGGGGGTGTAAATGAGGGTGGGGGGATGTCCAAGGGGTGGGGGTGTCCAAGGGTTGTGGTGGGGCTCCAATGTGGTGGGGGAGGGCTGGCCAGGTTGTTAGGTGGGTATAGATGAGGGTGGGGTTCAGTTGGGGCTTGGGGGAGGGCTGGCATGGTTATTTTTGTTGTTTGGTTTCTGGTTGCTTTTTGGTGAGAGCAGTGCAATTATTTTAAAAAAAAATATATCGCTTTCACGTCGGTTATTTTATAACCGACGTGGTAAATAAATCGGTAGGGGTTTATCACGTCGGTTTTTTCTAGAACCGACGTGATAAACCATTCCCGGGCCTTTTATCACGTCGGTTATTAATATAACCGACGTGCTAAAAGCCCTGGGAATCGATTTACCACGTCGGTTATTGGATAACCGACGTGCTAAAACGTTTCCCAGGCCTTTTTATCACGTCGGTTATTTAAGAAACCGACGTGATAATAGGCCCGGGGAAGGGTTAATCACGTCGGATATTAATGAACCGACATGATAAACACCGTGATGTTAGGGATGTTACGTCGAGTTTTAAATAACCGACGTAAAAAACGTTATTTATAACGTCGTCCGTATTAACGTCGCCTAAAAACCGACGCAAATAATGAAAAATAACCGACGTAAAAAATGTTTTCTGCACTAGTGAAACCTTTATCTAATAACTCCTGCAATTGCTTCTTTAACTCTAAAAGTTCAACTTGAGCCATTCGATAAGGGGGTTTTGAAATTGGCTTAGAATCAGGAACTAAGTCAACAGTAAATTCAACTTCTTGATCATGAATAATACCAGGCAACTCATCAGAAAAAACCTCAAGATACTCATTTACCACTGGCACATCATTAATCTGAATAGTTCCTTTATTTTTAATAATATGTGCAAGGTAACATTCACTTCCATCTTTTACTAGTTTCTCAACTTCCTGATATGTTATCAAAATCAAGGGTTCATTCTTGTACACAAACTGAAAATATTTCTGAAAAGAAACTATTTTAGCTCTGCAGTCAATCTTAGCATGATAAACAGATATCCAATCCATGCCAAAAATAACATCAAACTCTACTAGAGGCAAAACAATAAGGTTTGCAGGTAGATTCTTTCCGCACACAAGGATAGGAAGGTTCTTATAATTTCTTTTTGTCTTAATGTTTCCTCCGGGTGTTTTTACCATAAGTTCAGGATTCATATCTTGAGATGGAATTTCCAATTTACTAGAAAACTTCTCAAAAATAAAGGAATGTGTAGACCTTGAATCAAACAATACATTGGAATAATCTGAACAAACAAATAGTGTACCTGATACTACTTCATTCGATGGCCCAATATCTGCTGAAGTAGTTGCAAAGGATTTCACCACCCCTTTCTTCTTGTAGTCTGGCTGCTTTCCCCCAATTGAGTTATTCGTTAGACACTCATTTTCATAATGACCCATTTCATTACATTTAAAACATCTTACCATTGACTTTTCATTTCCTGCTTGATCATCTTCCTTACAGTTACGAGCAATATGACCAGACTTACCACACCGAAACCACTTATCAGACTTGGATAAACATTCTCCAGGATGCATTTTACCACACTTCTCACAGGATGGATATTTGGTTTTCTTACCTCTTTGTTTCTTTGATGAATTCTTCCCCTTTTCCTGCCAACTGGACCTCTTATTCTGTTGTTTGTCAAAGAACACCTGATCATCGACAAACTCCATTTCCACCTTCTCCGCACATCGAACAAGATTTTTATAACTTTGGAACTCACGAGAAGCTAAAGCCCTTCAATACCTTGGCTTTAACCCTGAGTAAAAATGGTTTATTTTACTATCAAGATCTTGTATAAAGTTTGGAGCATACCTTGCCAGTCGAGTGAACTTTGCTTTATAAGCAGCCACTGAGTCATCCTCCTGCCTCAATTCTAGAAAATTCTTTTCCATCCTAAGAAGAAGCACCTTAGGAAAATATTTCTCAAGAAACATACCTTTGAATTCGTCCTAGTGAAGATCCTCAATCTCATCACTATCCCTGATATTTTTCACCATCGACCACCATTGATCAGCTTCACCTTCAAAACGGTAAACAACAAGACTAACCTTTTGATGTTTAGAACACCCCATGACATCAAAAACCTTCTCTAGTTCTTTAATCCACCCATCAGCTTGCACGGGGTCAAATGATCCTCTGAATGATGGGGGATGTTGCCTCATGAAATGTTCCACCACTGACATGTTCCTCTGCGGTTTATTTGGCTGATCTCGTGCATGGATACCACCACTATTTATAGCCTGAGTCAACTATGCCATCACTGCAAAAAACTGTTCAGTTTTGATTCCGACCATCTCAGGTTGCTGATTTGGAAGGTTGACATCCTCCTAATGTCGTCCCAACATAGCTACTTTGTTTCCTCTGCGGAAAACCATTCTGAACACAGAAATATCTTAGGCGAAGCAACATGGTAATCTTTAAATGCTATATCATTTCAATCATACCATAAATTAACTTATAATTTAACAATTTTCTAACTTCTAAAGTTTTCTAAACCGACCTCTGATACCAACTATAAGGCCCCAACCTTAAACCTTACTTAATATTGAATTAAATGAATAATTGACTTTGAGGATCTTTTCAGGTTTAGAGTTTTAGAGAATTAGGACATAACTATTACATTTCAAAAGATTACAAAGTAGACACTTCTACTAAGTTTCCATAGAATACAAAATCTTAAAAAGAAACATGTCTAGTTCCATGTTTTATATAGCATGACTTTACCTTGATGGAATCCTTGACCCTATTCCACATTAAGTCATGTGAAAAACATTTCAAAAAAACTTGGGGTGAGCATAAAAAGCTCAGTAAGGGATACACAAAGAATGAAAACTATTAGTTTATCAAAACAACAAGTAAACCATGTATACTTTAAAAAAGTAATACTTTTCACCTTTATGAAGTAGTAAAAACTCTTCACTGAATAAAAGATCATTACTTACCCTTTTGTAACCAAAAGATTACCATAAAACCCATATAAAGATCACATAACATATAAAGGTAACTTGGGACATAAACATACTTAAATGGAATAACCATACGGTCGACTTCCACACATATCACTTAATGGAATAGCCATACGACCGACTTCCATACCCAATGAATTGGAGGTTATAACGTAACTACCCATCCTGGTATTCACAGCACCACTCATCATATGGTTTATCACGTAACCACCCGTCAACTGTCCAAGTACCATTATAAGATCATAAGACATAAAAAAATATAATGGAAAGAAAACATTTCCACACTTTGATCACAATATATCACTTAAATATATTGACATAACAAATCCATTATAAAAAAAAATTTCAATACCAAAATACATAAAAGAGTATATGGTATTTATTTCATTTAAAAAAAACATTACGGCTTGTTGAGGAAGCTAAAGACTAAATAATACTTGCGGCGGTGGAAAAGGTCGTTGTCACCGCGTACGTTAAAAGAAACATTTCTTTTTGTCGTTTAGTAAAATGCTTCGTAGAAAAAGATTCCTTTTGTATAAAAGTAAAAGTCAAAGGGGTTTATACACTATATAAAAGAAAGTTGTGTATAAAACAAAATATGTCTCAATGAAAGGAGATTGAGACGAAGTCCCTTACCTCGGGTTCGACTTGACTCGATCATTCTTTAACGTCCTGAATAATAAACTTGAGTTAATTTCTACTTGCTTAAGAACCTTTTTCGAGTTCATTATTCCATTTATATCACTTATTTACATGTTATAAACATTATGTAATCATTTAAGTTAATAATTTTTGTTTTGTCGATACTTGGTTCTTAAGTCGAAAGTGGACTTCTTATAATTACATGTTGTTCGTGTGGTCAAAGGTTCATTATATACAGAATGATATTCATGATTTGGATATCATATATATCATATATATCCATCATATACATGTATTTATAATATTACATAATCATTTAGAGGTAAGAAATGAAATGCACCGTTCATGGAGACGGTAAGTCGTACGTACACATGAACGCTACTTTCATATCTATGTCATATTAATGGAATTAAAACCAAATGAGAGGTATGTATATTTTTATTCCAGAATTATATTCATCATTTATATGTAACATACATCATATATAATAACTTTAAATCCATCCTTTATATGTCCCACATATGGCATTAATGAATCAAATCACTTTGAGGGGGCGGTAGTCCGCACTTCCTAAAATGAAGATATTGCGTATACCCATAATGGAATCCATAAAGGTATACCAAAAATGAAAAAAATACAGAATCATAAGGAAAAAATAAACATAATATATATCATATATAAATAGAGTGACATCTTAATGGCCACCATTAAAGGTGTTAAAAGAAGATTGAACAATTATCATTTCATGAGGCAGAAATTCGCCAACCACAGAAACAATATGTTCTTTAACCATTAGATGTAGGTGTGTATAAGTGTAGCTATAATTATTCTTATAATAACATCCTAGTATATTTAAGATACTAGAGTTGTTACAAAAGAAATGAATAAAAAGAGTTTAGGGGGTTTGAGAAGCAAAATAAAACAAAAGAACACAAGAGAAAACACTACCTTTAAAACGAGTAACTCTTTTTGATTTGAGCTCAAAGGATTATTTGGGAAGACTTCTGCCCAAAGTGAGGCTTCTAAGAGTAAGAGAGGGATGTGGAGAGACAAAATGGGTAGATCTTGGCCGAACCAAAGGTTTGAGATGTGTGGGTAAGGTGATAGTGGTGGGGGCCTTTTATAAGAGGATAGGAGGGGCACTCTTGGAAAGTAAAGAAATGTTACATTATTTTAAAATGATTTTCGGATTTAAAAGGTCCCAGATTGATATAATTAGAGTATAAGGTGATAAGGGTTCTAAATATACCAATACAATAGGTTTTTTACAAGTGTAGGTCTTAGAGTTTACATTATCTTTTCATTTTATTTAAATCTTTAAATAATGAGGCAATCGCTGCATCATCATGATGTCATAAATAATTTAATTTATTTAATGTCTAAAAATTATAAAAAAAATACTATAATGTAGGAAATCTTAGTATCTTTCCAATGACTATTTATAGTCAAACATCTGACTTGTATAACCCCATTTAAAAATTGTTTTAGTAAAACAACTGATGTTTGTGTCATTTTTACTTTTATATTAAATAAAAAGATATTAATGTCATTTTCCTTCCAAAGTGGCTCCATGGGGCCCCAAGTTGACCCATGTATTTTCTTGGTCGGCCATGACACATCCAATAAGGCTAGGACATGTGTCAAGATCATCTCATATTATTAAAACATTATTTTTACCTTAAACTACACTAATTACCTCTAATTGCGATTAAAAACTTAAAAGTTACTATTCATCAAAAAATTATTTTAACCCCATTGAACCAAATTTTACTTCTTAATGAAAACCATGTATGTCGTATTTTTGAAATTCAAAACACAGAGGTGGTAAAATTTCATTTAAATGAAAAATCAGTTTTTTAAGTACCACTTAGTGGTTTCACTATTCAACAAAAATTGAAGTTTTTCAGAAAAATACCAAAACTTCACCCTAAGCTATATTTGATATTACGAATTCAAAAAGGAAGTCCATTTTACAAAATTCAAAAAATATAAGTTTCATTAATTAATTTAATAATTAATTCCCGCTGTCAGAGCAAATAGAGTGTTTTTATGAAACAATAAGTATCAAAAGATTGACACTAGTTTAACTGTGATTTCAAAGTGAAATTAATTCCAACGACCACTATTGAATTTAATGGTAAAAATATATTCTAATTTAACTTTAAAACCAATTCAAAAGATAATCTAATCATATAAATAAATTATATTAAAAAGAGGTTTTGAATTAAAATACAACATTTTTCACTATTCATTAAAAAATGAACTTTATCGGAAAAATACCAAAAATTTACACAAAGTAAATTTTGATGTCCCGATTCTAAAGAAGAATTTTATTTGGTCCAAATAGAAAGTATAATAGTGACCAAAACTATATTTAAAGAAGGTTCGCCATGAAAAGATGATAAGTGGACCTTTAGTGAATATTAGAGTATCTATGCCTAAAATTGAATTCTTTTCTTATTTTAAGCCTTTATATTTTATTGGAGAAATGTAAAAACAATTAAAAAACATATATAATCATATTTTAGTTATTTCTATTCATTCTCTCCAATACAACGACTACGTGTTAACTACCATTTAAAATAATATTATTTTATTACTAGTGTGCAACGTAAGATTTCAAAGAAACTCTTTGTTATGTATCAGGTACGCTATCGAACATAGCAACCCCTTTAAAGTAAAATTAATATTCAATTCTCAAATATTAATAAATATTAAAATGTATTATTCTTTATTTACCTGGGATGTTGCAGACTCACCAAGGCCCTTGCTACTAGCCGGCAGCCTCTGGAGTTCGGGGAAACGCGCTTGAGGTCTTGTGGCAAACCGGGTACGGGGAACCAGTGGAGGGGCTCTAGATTCGGGTCATTACAAAGTGGTATCAGAGGAGTTATTTTCTCTTACTTTACTGTTTGGAGACTTTAGCCTGTGATAGGATGGATTCGGTACTTGGTATTAAGCTGGGCTCGGGAGTAGCTAACCTATGTACAAGGAAAGGCCATACTACCTCGTTAATTTCAGTTACTGGTTTTGAGTTTTTATGGTTGATATGCTTTCACCTAGAGTGATTCGCATGACTTGTGCGGTTATTGTTTTGATATTTCGGTTCTATTTCTGTTGCAACCTGATGATATGAGGGTATGCCATCTCATGCATCTTATAGGCACTTATAGAATTCACATGCCATGCATTCTTGTCATGCCATCTAGGGTGAATTAGCGATTGCATGCTGTTGTGATAGGCTTTGTGTAGATTATGCATGCTGTTGTGATAGATGATTGATAAATCCCTGCTGTTATGTTAGAGAGTTGTTGTTTTCCCTTGTATGTGACTACAGGAGATGCCGAGATTTGATACGCGGGGAGTATGGACCCTCATGAATCGAAATTTGGCACCTCCTTCCCTTTTTTTAGTGGTTCTGGGAGTCTGAGCAGTTTCTGAGCTACTGCCCAGAAAAACCCAGAATACACGGCGTGTACTTTTTGGATACACGCAGTGTAGTTTTCAGTCCATGTCACTGACCGTGTGAGTAGAACATGGTGTCGTGGGAGTAACTTCGGTAACACTCCGTGTACGATTGGTACACGCCGTGTAAGTTCAGAGCCGTGTACCCGACCGTGTCACAAATAACACGGGCTGGGGAAGCTCGGGTAGAACACGTTGTGTCCTTAGGGAACACGTCGTGTAGTCCTGTCCATGTACCCGGCCGTGTCATGAACAACACGGGCCGGTGTTACCTTCTTTTCCACATGCCGTGTTTGTTCGGAACACGCTATGTAGTCTTGTCCAAGTACCCGACCGTGTCACGAACAACACGGGATGGGGTCTCCCTTCCTATGCACACCGTGTTTGTTCGTAGCACGTCGTGTAAGGTTCATCCATGTATACGGCCGTGTGTTTCACAAACACGGGCCGCTGAAGCCTTTTCTATTACACGCCGTGTGTGTTAAGAACACGCCGTGTAGTCTCGAGTTATGTCGGACCGTGTGGGTTAGCCATGTAAGGAGACTCGGGCAGGGGAACCATTTTCAAATACACGCCGTGTGTGGGTAAAAAACACCGTGTAGTTTGAAGTGTACACGACTTGTTGGGTAGGAGTACACGCCCATGTCAGTTGGTTAAGAAGACACACCGTGTAGTTTTATACACTCTGTGTAGTCAAGTTTTGTAAACTTGTGTGTTTTTCTTCCCCTGTTTCCATTTTGTACTCTTGTGTTCTCTGTCCTTGTTTTCCTGATCTAAGGTGTTCTCTTGATCTTTCAGAGCTATACCTACGAGACGTCCTCCGGTCATACGTCTGTCATCGGGCAGTGATCAGACACCAGATAAGGCTGACCAGAGACTTCCTGCCGATCCTCCAGTCAGGCCATCCTTGGCACTAGCTATTATACCAGTTGCAGGTGCTGATGTGCAGTTCAGGGAAGATTTCATGAGGATGATGCAGGACTTACAGGGAGCTCCACCTCCTGCCACGTCTATGGTAGATTTGACGCAGGTTTTTTAGTAGCATCATCCTCCCACTTTCTCGGGGGAAGGAGGACCTCAGGCTGCCGAGTCATGGCAGGAAGCCATGCTGACTATCTTCCAGCATCTGGAGACGCCTCGAGAGAGGCAGGTCAAGCTCACTACCTACATGCTCCGAGACTCCGCCAAGATGTGGTGGGATGTGATCTCACAGGCAGGTCAGCAGTAGGCTATGGTTTGAGATATTTCCATCGCGTGTTCTATGACTACTTCTACCCGGAGACCCTGAGGGCCGACCGAGCCCGAGAGTTCATGAGATTAGAGCAGGGTACTCTTTCTGTCATGGAGTATTCCACTCGTTTCACCGAGCTGCAGTGCTTCATGCCCCTCCAGGATGGGAATGGGGTGTTCTTATCAAGGAAGTTCGAGGATGGTCTCAGGCGAAAGATCCGCTCATAGGTGAAAATCTTCCAGCTGACTTCCATTAATTCCATCGTCAACCAAGCACTGATTGCGGAGCGCAATCTGAGAGACTCTGAAGCTACGATCCAGGGCGGTTATGCTCCCAGAGCTAGTTTGCCTCTAGATGACAGCAAGAAGGTCGTAGAGAGCCTACACGCAGTGATCCGAGGAAGCAAGATGCATCATCAGGCAGCCATGTGATATGCTACCAGTGTGGTCGGTCAGGGCACACGAGGCCGCAATGCCAGAGGGACCCCGTGGAGTGCCGATCTTGCAGAAAGATGGGTCACCTTCAGTGTTTCTGTCAGGTTTTCTCACCAGCAGTTGGTGACCAGGGTTCTTCCATGACTCCTCGTTCAGGAGAAGCACCTCCAGTTTCTCACCAGTCGGGGAACTGGAGTTCTTCCGGCCATTCGGGCCGAGGTGGAGGTCGAGGCCGTGGCGGTCAGCCACCAGTTCCACAGCACCGGTAAGGAGGTTCAGCCTAGAGTGGTCAGCCAGGGGCATAGGGTTGCGGTGCAGGCCAATCCTTCTCCATGGAGCAGACTTATCAGGAGCAGGATCCCGACCCTTCTACTATTCGAGGTACGATTTTAGTAGCCTCAGTTTTATCATCAGCCCTTTTCGATACTGGTTCTATACATAGCTTTATCTCTGTTGCTATTGTGGAGAGCCTTGGACACTGCGTCTTTTCTTCTACCGACTCGTTGACACTAGACACACCTTTGGGGATGAGGACATCTAATGTATGCCAGTGTAGAGAGTTCCCTCTTGAGGTTGCAGGGTATCACTTTTTATGGGATCTCTATTTCCTAGAGATGACAGACTATGATGTCATCCTTGGCATGGATTGGTTGATTCCCTTTCAGGCATTCGTCGAATGTTATCACCGTAGAGTGAGTTTCGTTTCACCAGAGGGCGAGTCTTTTTCTTCATAAGGGAGAGTGGGACATTCGGGCGAGTTGGGCAGGACTCGAGAATCTTGGGCTAGGAGGGGTGATGGCCTAGATTGCTAGTCTTTATCTGGATGATCAGGGGACTCCACAGTTGGATTTTCCTCCAGTGGCGGATCGCTTCAGGGACGTCTTTCCAGAGGACTTTTCAGGTTTTCCTCCAGAGTGTGAGGTAGACTTCTCTATTGAAATCATGCCAGGAGTGGCACTGGTGTCCATTCCTCCCTATAGGATGGCCACACCTGTGTTGCAGGAGCTCAAGAAGTAGTTGGAGGAGCTATAGGCTAAGGGTTTCATCCGACCCAATACTTCTCCTTGGGGTTCGCCTGTCCTGTTTGCAAAGAAGGCAGACGATACCCTTCAAATTTTTTTGGATTATCGGAAGCTGAACAAGTTGATGGTCAAGAACTGATATTCTTTGCCGAGAATTGATGACCTTTTCGATCAGCTTCGAGGAGCCCAGGTGTTCTCAAATATTTACTTGAGGTCCAGTTATCATCAGTTGCGCATTAGACCATCAAATATACCTCTGACATCCTTCAGGAGTAGGTATGGTCTATACGAGTATACAGTCATGCCATTCGGTCTCACGAACGTGCTTGCAGTTTTCATGGAATTGATGAACCGAGTGTTCCACCCTTACTTGGACTCCATTGTCGCGGTCTTTATGGACGATATCTTGGTGTACTCTCACAATCAACACAACCATGACACACATCTTGAGATCGTTCTGAGTACACTGAGAGAGAATATAATTTATGCTAAACTCTCAAAGTTCCACTTCTGGATGGATCCGATTCACTTCTTGGGTCACGTCATCTCAGAGGAAAAAGTATCAGTGGACCCAGAGAAAGTGAGAGCTGTAGTTTCCTGGGAGCAGCCAAAGAACTTCTTTGAGGTACGGAGTTTCTTAGGGTTGGTTGGATACTACAGACGCTTCATTCATGACTTTTCTCATCTAGAAGCACCTTTGACAGGTCTGGCCATGAAGGGGGAGAAGTTCTTATGGTCAAATTCTTGTGAGTCAGCCTTTCAGGAGCTGAAAGGGAGGTTGATGTCAGCATCGATACTAGTCTTGTCAGAGCTAGGAAAGAACTACACTGTTTACTGTGATGCTTCAGGTATCAGGCTGGGAGCTGTGCTTATGTAGGGGGATGGATTCGTTGCATACGGGTCTCGGCAGTTGAGGCCACATGAGAGGAACTACCCTATGCACGATCTGGATTTGGCAGCTGTTGTTCATGCCTTACGCTATTGTAGACACTATCTGCTGGGAGAGAACTTTGTGGTCTTCACTAACAACAAGAGTATCAAGTATATTTTCACTCAGTGGGATATGAACCAGAGACAGTGTAGGTGGGTCGAGTACCTTCAGTAATTTGATTTCGAGCTTGCTTATACACCGGGGAAAGTCAACGCAGTGGCCGATGCGTTGAGCAGGAGAACTCAGATTTAGGTAGTTCAGGAGGCCAGCAGTGAGTGGCAGCTAATGAATCTGTTCTCTGAGATGCATCTAGAGGTGCACGACAGACAGGGAAAGACCTTCCTATCTTCTGTAGCTGTTACCTCTACACTTCTTGATTAGGTACGGATGAGGCAGCTATCAGACTCTGAAGGCTTAGTCCTGCAGGAGAGTTTGTCAGGAGAGGACCCTCTTCCTGGATGGGCAGTGGGCGAGGAAGAGATCTTGCAGTTCCAAGTACGCATATGGGTGCCAGCAGACATACGCGAGAAGATGATGTGGTATTCTCATTTCTCAGTTTGGGTAGTTCATCATAGCGTCACCAAGATATATCGGGATCTTCATCGCCAGTACTAGTGGCCAAGTATGAAGAAGGAATGTTGCTGGTTTCATCATGTGATGTTCTACTTGTCAGCAGGTAAAGGCAGAGCATCAAAGACTAGCAGGACTTTTACAATAGTTACCCATTCCGGATTGGAAGTGGAACGATGTCGCGATGGACTTTGTGACTGGGTTGCCGAGGTCGCCTCGAGGGAACAATGTTGTTTGGGTTGTCGTCGAAAGGCTTATGATGGTTGCGCACTTCTTGGAGATTAAGGAGACCTTCAGTGTTGATTATCTGAGATGACTTTACATCTAAGAGATCGTTCGTATGTATGGAGTTCCACAATCCATTGTTTCAGACAGGGATGTGCGCTTTACCTCTCGGTTCTGGTAGGGACTTCAGAAGGCCTTGGGTACACAGGTACTTTTGAATACAACATACCATCCCCAGTCTGATGGACAATCCGAGTGCATGATCCAGGTGCTTGAGGATATGCTCCGAGCTTGAATCCTAGACTTTGGTATTTCTTGGGAGAAGAATATCCCTCAGTTGGAGTTCGCCTACAACAACAGTTTCCAGGCGACCATTCAGATTGCACCATACGAGGCTTTGTACGGTAGGCCATGCCGATCACCCTTATGCTAGCTAGAGGCAGGAGAGGCAGCTTTGCTGGGACCTCGTCTCATTCAGGAGACCTCAGAATAGATAGATCTGATTCAGAAGAGGATGTCTACGGCACAGTCTCGACAGAAATCTTATGCTGATCAGTGAAGACGAACTCTGGAGTTCGAGGTTGGGGATCATGTTTTCTTGTGCGTTGCACCGAGGTTGGGACACAAGAGGATTCAGAGACAGGGCAAGCTTTCACCGTGGTACATCGGACCATTTGTGGTCGTGGAGATAGTGGGACTGGTCACCTATCGGTTGCAGCTACCTCATAGGTATCGGGCCATGCATGACGTCTTCCATGTCTCTCAGCTCTGACGTTACTTTTCAGACCAGTCTCACACCTTTCAGCCCGATGAATTTGATCTTGAAGCAGATGCGTCGTTTGAGGAGCATCCTATCTGGATTGTTGATCGTAGTACGAAGGTTCTCCATGGGCAGTCTGTTCCTCTGGTATGAGTGCTATGGAAACACAGGCGAGTGCAGGACGAGACCTGGGAGAGGGAGACCGATGTACGATCGCAGTGGCCGAAAATGTTCGAGGATTCTTCTTCTATGCCCCGTTAGGGAAATTTGGGGACAAATTTCTTTAAGGGGGTAGTTTTTAAGAACCAGGCTCTTCGTTCAGGTATGTTTTTCCTTTTTTCAGGAGTTTTTAAGAAAAATTAATTTTCTGGAAATTTTTAGAGTACACGCCGTGTACTTTCTGAGTACACATCGTGTGCTCTAATCCAGCTCGAAGCTGTGTGCTGGCTGTGCCCAGGCCACACACATGGTGTGTAGGGGTGACGTGGAGGCTGATTTTGGCAGAGTACGGAAAGGACCTAATACACACTGTGTACTCTAAAAGTACACGCCATGTACTTTTTTTTACTAAACGGACCGGGGTCGCGCCTAACCCCCAATTCCATCTTCTTCTCCAGATTTCGTCCGCCTGAGAGTGACCGTACGACCGGACCTTCGACGAGCTTCTGCCTCTTCTTCCCTTTTCCGATTCAAGCGCGGTCGATTGCGATAGAATCGCAGCGGTGAGCTCCCCCTTCCCCTTGAGTCTTGTCTCTTTATTTCTCATGGTTTCCATGTTATTATAGGTTGATAATTTTGTGCGTTTTCTCAGATCTACGTCGTTCCAAGGGGAATCTGTCGTCGTGGTTCACTTATATCGATCTCCTAGGATCAAGGTAGGTGGTTTGTGCCTTTTTGTAGAAAGTTTATGAATATGTTTTGCAAATTCCACCAATACCCTTGAACGGGGTATTGCGTGTTCCTATTTTTCACTTGTTGTATTGCATTTTTTGCTTGATTTATAGAGTAGATGTTTTGCCTCCGATTATGGTAGCTTTACTATACCTTGAATGTTTACTATGCTTGTTCTGCCTGTTTGGCATTTTTCCAGTTGTCATGCCTAGTTGTAGAATTGTGGAATGTTGGCTTGTTTTTCTGGTGAGCCTTAGTTTATAGCCAAGTAGTTTTTGAGGTTACTTGGATGATGTACATGCGCACTGAGCAATTTTAGTTTCACTCAGGACTGTGAGAACCTAGAGTAGTATACCAAAGGGAGAATTGACAAAAGGGATTCTCCAGAGCGTCTTTTAATTTTCGATATGAGACCATAGGGGGAATTGACGTTGGGTGCTTCCTCAGAGAGTTTGTAGTTCCTTGACGTGGGCCACATGGGGAATAGACGTTGAGTGATTCCCCAGAGAGCCTTTAGCATGATATGAGACTATAGGGGGAATTGAAGGTGGGTGTTTCCCTAGAGAGTCTATTAATTTCATATCTGAACCAGAGGGGTGAGACTGTGTGTGCCTCCTAGAGGGTTTCTAGTACTTATAGGTTGAACCATTGGGGTTAGGCTGTGAGAGATACCCAGAGGGTTACCTATTTTCTTCTTGTTGCAGATTGTTTACTTGTGTACTTTTTTTGTTAGAACTGTGAATTGTAGCTGCTTGTGCTTTTCTGTTTACTGCTTCTTGTTTTATTAATTGTCTTGTATTCATTGACTGTTAGGAACAATTATTTGGGTGATTGCCTACTGGGATTGTATCTCACACCCTATTTGGGCCATGCTTTTTGGCCCAAGCAGACTATGTTGTTGCGGGTAAAGATAAGGGCAATCTCCCTTCTACTTCAGGATCTTGAATGTGCTGGAGCTAGAGAGCATGGGACCGAGCCGGGGCTCGCGATGCGGAGGAGTTTATTTTGTTTTTCTTTTGCACTTGTTTTCAGTTGTATTCCAGCACGTTGTTGAGTTTGATGATTTCCATAGAAATTTGTACCTACTACATCATTTTCATCATTGCTATATATATTCATTACTTCCGCAATTTGGTTTCTGTTGTTATGCATGTTGTTACTGCTTCCGCTGTTGATTGTTGTTTTTCTGCTGCATACCTTACCAAATGAGGGCATAGTTTCTCCACCAACTCACCAAGGCCCTCGCTGCTAGTAGGCAGCCTCTGGAATTCGGGGAAATGCTCTTGAGGTCATGTGGAGAACCGGGTACGGGGCACCAGTGGAGGGGCTCCGGATTCGGGTCGTTACAAAAATAAAAAGTTATTATAAATGAGAACTTAGAGTACAAGTATATTTTATATGTTTATGAGGAGAAACAAAATTTATTAAGTGTATCTTAGTTATTTCATGAAGGTAATGAAGTTGTTTTTTAAAAAATATAGGTTCTTAGTAAGGAGGGTAAACTTTAGATGTGTATTGATAAGAGAATAGTGAACATGGGGAAACTTATTTCCTTTTAGTGATACTAAAAGCTAATATTACCTATGTTTAATATAGGAAAATAAATTGTGGCATCGAAGGATTGGCCATCTTGGATAAGAGAACATGAAAAATATTATCCAAGGAGATAATATATGGGATGTTCATATGCTAAATTAAAGATAAACTGGATATACTCAACATGTAAAAAGGGGAATATTGTTAATTCCTATTCAATAAAATTGAAATCAAAACATGTCATTCATTAGAGATAATTCTTTCAGATATTCTTGGGACTATGAGTAAGGATTTATATGTGAGTTTTGGTTGGAAGTTATAAAGAGGTTTGTGATGGAGTTCATATTTCTATGTCGCATTTTTCTGAGAGTTAAGGATAATCATCGAGTTTTAGCTAGATTATTTCAACCTATGTAGGTTCCTCAATTTAAATGGGGGTATATTTCTATATATTTTATATAATACAAGGAATGTAAATGTGATAGATAATTTTCTTACCTTAAGTATATCTAAGTATATTTTTTATAAATTAAGTGATGAATAAAATATGATGGATTAGCTTATGTATTTACATTTTTATTTGTAATACTTTTTTAGTAGAGGCTATTAATACGAAATGACCATGCATTCAACCTAGTTTCAATAAGTGGAGGAATCAAATTTTGGTGATCCTGAGGAAGAGGTTTAGATAAACCATATTGTTTATGGTGGTTCTCTTGATGGATAATATGAGGATAGGGAACACTAACTATTGTTAATTGGGAATATATTTATTCACATAGGTTACACGGGAAGTAATTCTATCTGTTTTTTATATCTCAATTATGTAAATGAATCCAAGAACTTATAAGATGTATCATTCCTCAATAAAAAATTTATATTATGAAGGTATAAATAATTAGGTGATGGATTTAGTATCTTGAAGCTTTATTTTTAGAGAGTTAATGTTAAGCATTGAGTTTTTTCCAACCTATTGCAACCTATAGAGTTTCCTTGGTTAAAATGGGAGGATATTTCTATGGATTTATGATAGGTTTTCCTAAGTTATTAGTAGGAAACAATTCTATATAGGTTATTGTCAATAAATTAATAATTGTTTATCATTATATTGTAATTTAGGAATCCAATAAATTAGATTTGATATAAAGTTAGTGTGTGGAATAAATTTTTACAATTTATTGGGTTCTAGGGATTATCATTTCTACAAAACATCCCCACTTCACCTAAATAGTTTGGAGGGAATTTTAATGTTATTTTTTCTTTGATATATTCCATATAAGAATAATCCATCCCCTAGTGTACGTATATATAGAGTTGATAATTGAGAAACTAAAAGACATTTTTCATGATCATGCTCTTGATTTTGGGTGATATTGGGTAAATAATTTTCTTTTGGTTCAGTTTTCCTTAAATATTAACTATATGACAGGCCCAAAGGGAATAATTTTTCCCCATGGGTATAATAAAAATAAAAAAATTATAAAAACTCAAGATTTGATATTTAATTAATTAAAATATAGTATTCAAAATTTCCAGATCAAACCCATAAAGATAATGAATTAGTTCGATAGGGTTTTTAAAAGATTATTTTTATATCATTTTTAAGAAAGAGGAAAGAAATAATATTGATTAATTTTGAAAGTGTGAGAGAATAAAGAATAATTGGTTAATTTAGAAATCAACTAGAAAATTTATGATGTGGTTTTGTAGTTTCATGGTTCGGGTGAAATTTAATTGGAGAAAATAAATTAAGTGATCCATGTTTGGGATCAAAGTTGAGAAGAGGTGGGTCTAATGGTCATGGTAACCTCTCCTCAATAAAAAAATCCCATTTTCCGATGGTCAGGTAGTTTAGGGAATTACATAATCGAGTTTTTATCAATACCATATTTAAACATGGTTTTACTAAATGTGATAATAGTCATGCCTCAATTTTGGGTAATGAGTTGAACCAATTAACTGGTTCCTTTCAGATTCAAATATCAATGGTTATGATAAAAAGAAAATAAATGGATTGTAATTCAATAAATAAATTGTAGAAATATAGAGTGTGAATAAAAATAAATAAATCCAACAACACCTTCCCCCTTAGGCTACATAACCCCAGAACAATGTAGGAATTAACCCCTGATCCTAGTGATGAGAGAGTAAGAGGGAAAGAATAAATAAAAAGACATAAAGAAAAGATCATAGATGTTAAACTATTGAGGACCCTACTTAGTGAATCTTCTCAATCCAAGATTTGGTCTCTAAATTTTCCATATTAGCAACATCTTTGGCCTACCTTTAATAAATCAATCCCTAGGTTAGTTTTTAATTCTTCACTTTCTATGCATGGAATTTCTTGATAAAAAATCCTAAAATCCCATAAAATATTGCAAGTTTGAATCATTTGTGATTTTTAATTTGATGATGGGTTTACAATGAGAACTTTCAGCACATCATGAATCATACAGCTCTATGTCCCAAACAACTCATGTCATGAATGATATATATGAGGTGAGTTCCATTTCTGTATCATTGTACATGGTATGAATCATCATGGCCTTTGAAATCATCCTTTACAAATGCATGACATGAATGAGTCTCATGGTGTGAAAATGTCTATGTCATAATTCTATAGTCATGGTCTATCTTTAATACAACTTCAATTTTTTAGTGTCTCTTTATTTTCCAAAATTTGATTATATCTTTCCATAAATAAAAAATCCAATTAAACAGTTCATATATTGTCATGAATATCAATTATATTATATGAATAAATGTATTAAAACACCCAAAAATATATATAAAAAATACATGTATCAGCATAACTAATCCATTTTTTTAAACCTTATGAGGTTTTTTATAGATGATCATGTCATTCTTCATTATTTAGAGTTGAGTTTGGAGAGGTTTTTATAGTTGGGTCAAAGAAACTTCAAAATATAATGGAACATGTGAAAGTATTTTTGGGATCACAAGAAGATATCCTAAGTAGATTTAAATTAGATGTTGGTTGAAGGAGGTGACCATTGGAGTTTGTGATTAGAGATCACGTGCTCATATAAGTTACTTATCAGCATGGGAAACAAAGATTTGGAAAATAAATAATGATTTTTCATAGATTTATTATCTCTTTTAAAGTGTTGGAACAATTTTTAAGGGTATATTATTTATTAGTGTTACCTATATGGTTCGAACATATTCATGGTGTGTTCCATGTGTATCGGCTTCAATAGTATTATAATGGTCCTTTGTATGTGATTAATTAGAGTGATATGGATATTGATTTGGATATAATTTTCTAAAGCATTCATTGGAAATTCAGGATTTCGAAGAGAAAGTTATGCATGGATGAATTATTCCATTAGTGCAAGTTCTTTGGGGGAATGAAGGTGTATATTAAAGCACATAGGACATGTAATCACATATATGTGTGTAATATATAGGATTGTTTAGAATTTTTCTTTTTTTGTATTGATGTAGAATTTTTCTAAGATGATGGAAATTGATGAAAGTGGTAGTGTGGTTGTTTCCATTTTTATTGTTGTGGTTAAAGCTTTTCAATGATGAGATTTTTTAAAGGGTGTGTGTGGTGTAGAGAACCAAAAATTTGAATTTTTATAGTTTTTATGTTTTTTTTATTTTGATCTAAGAAGTATAAAATAGTGATTTTAAAATTACAACAATGATATGTTGAGAATTTTGTATGATTTAGAATGAAAGTTTTACTATTTTTTATTAATTTAGTAACTTTATGAGGTGGTCGGTTTATCCATAAATATTAGTTGATAGTGTAAATTTTAAAAAATATTCATTTATTTTAGTAACTAATTTTGAATGGATTGTTTTTTATAAAATAAATAATATGGGTTTGAGATATTTTTAGTGTTAATAACATGTATATAATATAAGATATAGAGTAATTATATTTTATTTGTGATTTATCATGCCTATTCAGTAGAGTAAATGAGTTTTTAATGGGGTTTTTTAATTATAGAATTAAAGAGAGGGAAAGAATTAATTTGTGGATAATTAAGGATAATGATGGAATATAATTAATTATAGAGTTAGGGGAAATAATTCCATAGAATTAATTTTCCACCATGGGTACTCCTTGGAGGATTCTATCTATTCTCTATTCTCTTAAGGGAAATACCTTAGTGGTGGCATGTCATAGAAATTTAATAAAGATGAAGATTAAGAATAGAGTTTCAATGAACCACAATGGTAATAATTAGAGGAATTAAAATTTTATTTTTCATGGAATCAAGATATGTAACTCAAAATTCTCATATATTTATTTATCCTCATAAATCAAGCATGTTTTTGTTTTTCATGATAGGTAGATAGTTTATAACAACTTGAGATAATTTTTTGGTGGTAAAACCGAATTATGAATATGAATATGATGAAATAATATGAGATTAGAGGAATAGAGATTCTAAAGGAATATTACTATGAATATAAAAATTTTATAGGATGGATTATT
Organism: Viscum album; assembly: GCA_963277665.1. Lineage (NCBI taxonomy): Eukaryota > Viridiplantae > Streptophyta > Magnoliopsida > Santalales > Viscaceae > Viscum > Viscum album. Next base: position 81,416,075 of record OY728125.1, on the reverse strand, counting down.
ATTGGTAATTTATAGAGGGTGAAAATTAAATATAGAAATGGATAGAAATATAATTATATGATAAAATTTAGATTGATATAAATGGAATTATATAATTGGTAGAAAATAAAAAATGATGTATATAACATGAAATTGTTGAATTGTGTTGATTTTTTTTATTCATATGTGAATTATTTGGTAAGTTGTTTATAATTGAAATTGATGTTGATTATTTATTATGAGAAAAATTATGAGATGTTTATTAATTATGTATATTGAACTTGGAGACTACAATGATGAAATTTAGTTGAAAATATCTTGCGATGAGAGGAATTGATTTATGATTTTTGGAACAACCTATTCCAATTTGGCATGGGGGTCATGATACACACTATAAAATATGTTGAGGTGTTAGTAATGTTTGGGGAATGAAATGATAGTGAGTTACATAGGGGTCATGTTACCATGGAGTGGGGTTGAGCTACATTATAAATATTGATAGACTCTTTGGTAGTAAGTTATATTGGGTGTTGTGATTTCCACTCAGGTCATACCACATTAACATGGGGATGTTCTGTATAAATGAAATGTGATAATTAGATGTTGTTGGTTAGAGTAGATTTCCCAAGATATGTGGATGTAGTATAGATTAAGTTTTGAGTAGGCGAATAATTGGAGAATTATTATGATTATTTTTTTGATTATGGGTTTGATATGGATTGTGGTTACATGTAATTTGATGTTGATTATTTTATATTTTTTTGGCTATATGATATTATTGAAATATTATGGGATTTATACTGACCTTCTATTGAAGGATATGTTGTAGTTATTAAAGGGATATGGAATTCCCATTTATTGATGAGGTGTGAGGGGTGTCGTATTCTAGGTATAAAACGTGCTGAAGGTATGTTGTATTTAAACCAATGCTACATTTTTATTACTATAGTTATATTATTTTATAAGTGTTGTTTTTCTAGTTCTATTGTACTCATTATGATAGTAAGTATTTTTTATGTTTAGAGATACTATCAGTAGAAGTGTTTATAACATGAGGTGATGATTGATATAAGGGATGTGATGATTATTAATGGAAGTGGTTGGATGGTTGAATTTTGTGGAAAGGATGGTATATGATTGTTTATTTTATTTCTTAAATACACTAATGCATTGGTATGTTTTATTCAAATGGAAACACAAGAGTTATGAGGAGAAACCTATTGAGTATTTTTATATTCTTTCCCTAATATTATATATCAGTTTTAGTCTTAAATGATCATTTTTAGGTTAGTGGAATACATCATTAGTTGGGAATGTGGCGGGCTAGCCAGGGGTAGGTGGATTTTACTATTACTTTTTACTTTTTTATTTTTTGGTTGATGTTTTAGATTTAATTTTTGTTGTTATAATCATGAATATTGTTATTAATCATGATGAGGTAGATATATTATTTATAAATAGTAATTTATTCTATATATGGGTGATTATATACCCATGGTGCAAGTCATTAACACAAAACCTATTGAAGGAGGGCTTCATAGGCCACACTATAACTCGTTGTTGGATCAAATGGATTACCAAAGAGGGAAGGTTGTGACCATATGAACTAAGGTATGTGGGTATGAAAAACACCACACACTACGGCAAAAAAGGCATTTAGCGGCGGTTTAAACCGCCGCTAAATCGATTGTTGGATCACAGGCCCATGCACATGCCCATGCACATGCCCATGCACATGCCCATGCCCATGCCCATGCCCATGCCCATGCCCATGCTCATGCCCATGCCCATGCACATGCCCATGCCCATGCCCATGCACATGCCCATGCCCATGCCCATGCCCATGCCCATGCCCATGCACATGCATACCCATGCAATATAAATAAATTCTACGTTTGGTAAGATTTAAACCCCTAACCTCTTGCATATTTTCCAAAGACTTTACCACTCCACTAAGCTCGCCATGTGTTTAATAAACAGAATTTAATATACTTATATATATTAATTGAAAAAACAAATAATACAAAAATAATAAATACAAACTCAATAATAATAAATAATAAATAATAAATAATAAATAATAAATAATAAATAAGGAATAATAAATATAAATATAAATAATAAATAAATATAAATACTAAATACTAAATAATAAATAATAAATAATAAATAATAAATAATAAATAATAAATAATAAATAAATATAAATAATAAATAATAAATAAATATAAATATAAATAATAAATAATAAATAAATATAAATAATAAATAATAAATAATAAATAAATATAAATAATAAATAACAAATAATAAATAATAAATAATAACTAATAAATAATAACTAATAAATAAATATAAATAATAAATAATAAATAATAAATAATAAATAATAAATAAATATAAATAATAAATAATAAATAGAAAAAAATAAATAAAAAATAAATATAAAAAATAAATAATAAATAATAAATAAATATAAATAATTTATAATAAATAATAAATAAATAATAAATAATAAATAATAAAGAAATATAAATAATAAATAATAAATAGAAAATAATAAATAATAAATAAATATAAATTATAAATTATAAATTATAAATAAAAATAAATAATAAATAAATATAAATAATAAATAATAAATAATAAATAATGAATAAATATAAATAATAAATAATAAATAAATATAAATAATAAATAATAAATAATAAATAATAAATAAATATAAATAATGAATATTAAATAATAAATAATAACTAATAAATAATAAGTAATAAATAAATATTAATAATAAATAATAAATAATAAATAATAAATAATAAATAATAAATAAATATAAATAATAAATAATAAATAGAAAATAATAAATAATAAATAAATATAAATAATAAATAATAAATAATAAATAAATATAAATAATAAATAATAAATATAAATAATAAATAAATATAAATAATAAATAAATATAAATAATAAATAATAAATAAATATAAATAATAAATAATAAATAATAAATAAATACAAATAATAAATAATAAATAAATATAAATAATAAATAAATATAAATAATAAATAAATATAAATAATAAATAATAAATAAATATAAATAAATATAAATAATAAATAAATATAAATAATAAATAATAAATAATAAATAAATATAAATATAAATAATAAATAAATATAAATAATAAATAATAAATAATAAATAATAAATAAATATAAATAATAAATAATAAATAATAAATAATAAATAATAAATAATAAATATAAATAATAAATAAATATAAATAATAAATAATAAATAATAAATAAATAGAAATAATAAATAAATATAAATAATAAATAAATATTAATATAAATAATAAATAAATATAAATAATAAATAATAAATAATCAATAAATATAAATAATAAATAATAAATAAATATAAATAATAAATAATAAATAAATATAAATAATAAATAATAAATAATAACTAATAAATAATAACTAATAAATAAATATAAATAATAAATAATAAATAATAAATAAATATAAATAATATATAATAAATAGAAAATAATAAATAATAAATAAATATAAATAATAAATAATAAATAATAACTAATAAATAAATATAAATAATAAATAATAAATAATAAATAATAAATAATAAATAATAAATAATAAATAATAAATAATAAATATAAATAATAAATAAATATAAATAATAAATAATAAATAATAAATAATAAATAAATATAAATAATGAATAATAAATAATAAATAATAACTAATAACTAATAACTAATAAATAAATATTAATAATAAATAATAAATAATAAATAATAAATAATAAATAAATATAAATAATAAATAATAAATAGAAAATGATAAATAATAAATAATAAATAAATATAAATAATAAATAAATATAAATATAAATAATAAATAAATAATAAATAATAAATAAATATAAATAATATATAATAAATAAATATAAATAATAAATAAATATAAATAATAAATATTAATAAATATAAATAATAAATAAATATAAATAAATAATAATAAATAATAAATAAATATAAATAATAAATATAAATAAATAAAAATAAAAATAAATAATAAATAATAAATAATAAATAAATATAAATAATAAATAAAAATAAATAATAAATAAATATAAATAATAAATAATAACTAATAAATATTAACTAATAAATAAATATAAATAATAAATAATAAATATTAAATAATAAATAATAAATAACCAGTTACAAATAATTGATAATAAATAAATTAATGTATATTATAAATAATAAATAATAAATAATAAAGGAAACACATGAAAAAGTATGAAAAGACGTGATAAGGGATGAAAAATCATGAAAACGCATGAAAAAGGATGAAGAAGCATGTGAAGAATGAGGCATTAGAAAAAATGAGAACGCATGAAAACTCGTGACAACTCTTGAAAACTCCTTAATAATTCAACATAATCATCATAATAACCCATAAAAAACCATTGATAAAGATAAAAAGTCATGGAAACCCAAATAAACAGTAATAAATGGAGGTACTGTTAAAACCCGTCAAAACGGTCATAAAGAGACAAAAACATTGGACTCACATTAACCAAGATAACTTATGATCCGAGAGTCCGTTTTAGATCCGCGACCTGTCAAATCAAAGATCCTGAAATGATCTTCAACCTGAAAGGTGAAAGTGTCTGAATGGACAGACGGATCGGATGTTATGACCATTTAAAAAAAGCTGACGGAGAACGAGTGCTAGAAACGAGACATTGAAAAACATAACAAACCCGATACCCACTAAAAAGGCCATAACATATGATCTAGGAGTGCATGTGGGAGCCGTGACCAGTCAAACTGAAGCTCATGGAACGAGCTATGATCTGGCAGGTGGAGAAGGCCAAACTGACATGCGGATCGAAAATTAAGTCTATTTGAAGACAAGTTCGACGGGACACCGGTGACAGAAATAGGATTTTGGAGGCCTTCAGAGGGGTTTTTGGGGTCTAAAGACACGATAGAAGCTTGCCTATATCGAATTAGTGCGTAACTCTCTTCGCTGGCTTTGATTGGATATGTGGTAGAGCCCAAACGGATACCCGGAGCGAAAGTTATGGGCGTTTGAAGTTGGAGAACTATTTTCAACTTTTTTATAACTCTAATATCTTCCACACCTTAGACCATATCACAGTTTTGATTATATGTGCCTCTAGATCTCTTCATGAGCTTCGATTTTACTTGTCGTGGCGCTTCAACGGACGCCCGGATCAAAAGTTATGGTCGTTTTAGTGATTTCGGGGTTTCTCACGTTTTTTTTATTTTTTTCATTTCATTTATCGGCGGTTTTACCGAAACCGCCACTATTTCGTGGCGGTTTTTTAAAAAACCGCCGCTAATCCTCGAATAAAATTAAAAAAAATTTAAAAAAAATTTAAAAAAAATAATTTTTTTTGCCGTTTAGCGGCGGTTTTTTCGCAGCGGTTCTTAAAACCGCCGCGAAATGGCGGCCCGAAAACGCGTTTTGCAGAGGTTTTTAAAACCACTGCGAAAAAACCGCCACTAAACGGCGGTTTTCTTGTAGTGACATAAATCAACTAATGGTTGAGTATCCAGGTTCCAATGGAGGGTAGAGGGTGGAGGGCTATGAAAGGACTTTATGTAGATTACACTCATACATAGGTAATCTTTAGGTTCCATGGATCACCCTCAGACCCGAACTTCTTGATCTAGTGTAAGAAATAAATTTTTTACCCACATAATCTAACAAAAATTATGATTTCCCAAAAACACATACATCATTTTACATTATTACACATATCATCTCAACACTAAAACACACTCCCAATACCAAAAGGTTTAGTGTCTTTAGAGATTAGATACATGATCATTGTATTATTCAATACAACTTCCATATCTTTCTCAAAAATTCTCCACACATGAATATCTCCAATACATACCCCTCTTGATATAAAAACTTCCTCAACACTATCCTATATCCATCTCACCCTGGTTCTATCATTAGCTAAGATCATGTTTATATACTCTCATTGAACCAACTCATGAAATTTTTCCTCTTTAGTCTCTTTTAATCATACTATCGGCTCTATTTGTTATGTCTCTCATCAGTCAACTACTTGGATATTTGATTCAAGTGCTTCTAACCATCTAACTAGTGATATAAGTATTCTTACTACTTATCATACATATACCAGAACCACTTAAATTACTATTTTTGATGGATTCACAATGCTTATTTTGGGATTTATCACTTTCTCTTTAACTCTTACTATTCACTTTTCTACAGTGGCTTATGTTTCTTATAACCCGTTTAATCTCATATCCGTTAGTAATCTTATAAATTAATTGAAATATGTCTTTATTTTTACATCATATGATGTTTTTTTCAAGATAAGTTGACAATTCGGGAGCTTAGTAGAGGCCAAATTTTTAATGGGATGTGTATGTTTCATATTCAAAAATCCATTGCATTCTTTTCCACTTATGATCATGCTCTAGATCTACATTCTCACCATGTCAGTCAACCATCTTCAGTCTTACATTAGTTTTTACACCATTTCATCCAACACCTTTCTTTATATTATGAGTCTTGTAAGGTTTATAGACATCATAGTGCATCTTATGTTCCTCAGTTGGTGAGGCATGTGACTATACCATTTGACTTGGTCCATTCTGATGTATGGGGTCTCTATTGAAGGTTCTGGGTGAAATGGAAGCATGCGATGGTGGGTGACATATAAAAATTTATTTTAATAATCATTACCCAAAAATAGGAATGAGGTTATTGAATTTCAAAATTATAATTAATTTATTTAATATTTGAATAAATAAATACATGGTCTTAGGAAATTTTTTCATTGGTGAATATTGATCATCCAAAAAGACCCTTTTGGATTACCTTTGTTGTACGGTGAGGATCTAAGGATAGAATCATTCAAACGATGATCCACATGTGCTCCTATGATCTATGAGAAATGCCACTCAATCTTTGGGTGCTAGGGTGGAGATTCGAATGTCTGGCATTGTTATGTATTGATCTATTATTCTTTGGTCATGAATAAATCTCTCTTGCAGTTCTTGTTCTTAAGAGGGAGAGAATTATGAGCTGAGAGAGAATTTATTGTGCACAACAATTCTCTATTCCCAATTTTTAGATACTCTACATAATATACATAGTTCTATATTTATAGAGTTAGGATTTAAGTTTAAATATTATTTAATTATATACAAGCTATTAAATAGAATTTATTACCTTAAATAAACCCCATGCCACATAATAATTATATTATTATAATTTTGTGGTGCCCGCCAACTTGTACAATAACAATATTATGTAACGATCTTGTTAATCAATATTTGTCACTGGACTCGATCATGGTCTTTTCGAACTCCTCTATCATTTATTGAATAACCAAATTAATAATTTATTCATAAATAAATATTTTATTCACAATGTTGAGAATAAATATGTATTAAAATATTCAATAAATAGAATAAATATTTTATTCAAAATTCAGATAATAAATATTTATTTAATTAATGAGATCAATATAACTTGAATAAAATTATTCCTTATACTTGAGAATAATATTTATTTCGTTAATTAAACTCAAACAGAATTTAATCAAGATCAACGGAAACACTTAGTGCGTAACCCTCTAGGATTATTTCTCATTGGTATTAGGTGGTCTTTCCTAAAGTACAAGATTGTTGTCTAGAAATAGTTCAAGTCACCCAAGAGAAAGAACTTAATGTCAAAACATCAACAACCCCATACGAATGATCATTGTTTAATATAATTCATTTATCACAATATCTAATTAAGAATATTGTGCATCCATGTCACCAACTTATATGCTTGATATATCTTCCTTAGAATATCTGAAATAAACATGTCATTATACCATGGCCATGGAATTTAATGTGATGGTTTTATTCTAGTCAAAGAGCCAAGATATCAGCTTCTATAAAGATGAAAGGGGAAAATATTTCCTCGAATTATTCATTAATTACTTGTTACTCATGATACACCCAAACTATCTGACTTCACCATGAACTTTTATCAATATGGTCTAAAAAATAAATCTATGTATGAGAGTTGTAACATGAATCAAATAATAATATTAAATTTTAAGGACCGTCACACACTATCATAGATAAGAATATCTGACGACACTAAAACATACAGAATTACTACTGGCAGATCTGTTCTCATAATCCACTGTCTTCGAGATTACCAAGTATGAAATTCATGAGACGAAGCCTCATCTACTTACTAGTACTCATGCCAAAAATTATATATACTATGTGTCCCATCATATAATGTTATTCAACTGTAGACCATTATTTAATAATATTATTATAACAGATCAAGGTTCTCATCATAGAAGGAAACTACTATGACCTTATCAATGTGATCTATACTCTTGGAAATTATTACAGTAGATTCATGTGTAACAATAAAAAAATATGTAAAAATATGTTTTATTAATATTCAATACGTCGAATATAAATGTAATAAAAGTAAAAACAGTTGGTTCTAGGACACCATCTTCAACAAACTCCCTCTTGGAATAGAGCCAACTTCCTACGACCTTCAGTCAGCTTGATCTCACATGATAGCCATGTTTCTATTGAGTCATGGATTTAGCCAAGGGGTATACCATGTTTTCTTCCATGGAAATACCACACACTGCTGCTTTACCTCTTTGAGAAAAATCACTCAAGAGATGATACTTTTTAAGTATGTGCTACATTTGTTGAGGTGGCCTTTGATCTTTTTCAAGATCCCCCACTGTATTATTATCATAATAGAGTGTGATAGGATCTTTACTACTAGATATCACATCATGCTCTTAGATAAAGTTGCGCATACATACTAATTATTTAGCTACCTAAGAAACTAAAATATAATTGGAATCTACTATAGAATCAACAAACATATCTTTCTTTGAGCTATTCTAACTCACAACACCTCCATTCAAATTGAAGATGTATCCTGTTTGTGACTTCATGTCATCTTGATCAGTTTGGAAACTAGCATCTTCATATCCTTTAATGAATAGTTCCTCATCTCCTCCATAAACCATGAACATATTCTTAGTATGCATTAGATACATAAGGATAATCTTGACTACCATCTAATATCGGCAACCTAGATCATCTTGATATCTTCTTACTAGACTTAATGCATAGGTGACATCTAGACTTGTATATAGCATATCATACAAGATTAAACCAATCGTTGATGTGTATAGAATCCTTACCATTATGTTTCTTTCCTCATATGTCATAGGATACATTTTACTTTAAATATGGATGTCATGTGACACTAGAAAAAATCCCCTCTTGGATTATTCTATACGGAATCTCTTGAGTATATTTTCAATGTTTGTACTTTGACTTAGGCTGACCAACCACTGGGATATATATCGATGGATCTTGAACACAAGAATATATATTTCCTTTCCCAATTAACTTATAGGTAAACATTTATTCAACTACACTTTAATAGATTGTAAAACTAGAATTTCATTTCCAATGAGTAATATGACATCAACATATACTATTAAGAAAATAACAGCACTCCCACTAAACCATTTATAGACTCACAACTCACATTCAATCTTTATGTAACGAAATTTTATTATAGCCTCATCAAAAATAATTATCCACGACCTAGATGTTTTCTTTAATCTATAAATGGATCATTGCAACTTGAAAACCTTGTTAGAATCCTTTGGTCCCACAAACCCTTTGGGACGTGTCATATACAAATTTTTATGAAGGTAATTGTTAAGGATATTTTTACATCCATTTTCTAACTCTCATAATCATTGAAAGATTCAATGGAAAGTAGAATTTTTATAGATTTAGCATTGAAACGGGTGAAAAAGTTTCATCATAGTCAATGCCTTTACACTATTTAAACCCTTTTACAACTAGTGGCACCTTATAGGTACTGAATTATCCTTCCATGATTAGTTTCTTCTTGAATACTCATTTTTAACCACTGAGATTTACATCTACTAGAGGGTCTACCAAAATATAGGCATTGTTTTGGTACATGGAGCCCATTTCAAAAATTGTGGATTATTTACACTTGGAAACATTTGTACCACTTACTTCTTCCTTTTATGTTAGAGGATCATTATAATCAAATAATAACGAGTCACCATCATCAGTGACTAGAAAACCATACCATTTTAGTTCTCTAACCTCTCTAGAATTCCTATGCAGTAATTGTGTCTCTGGAATAATTTCTTCTTCCATTGGGATTTTTGGAATTTCTTCCTGTGCCAATAATTTCATATATTGATCCTAGACTTCTTTGAAGTCTATCTCGCTCCCATTATCTCTTCTAGAGATAATATCCTCCTCAAGAAATATGAGATGGTTGTTAACCACAAAATATTTGTCTGAAGGATTGTATAGGTAGTATCCCTTTGTTTATTTGAGATTACTTATAAAGATATACTTTGTGACTTGGGTTGAAATCTTGTTACCTAAGGAGGATTTAACAAATTATTTTCAACCCCATACATGTAAGTAAGAAAAAAAGTATTTCTTTCCAATCCATAATTAGTATGGAATACCATCTGTTTCTTTAGTTGGAACCTGATTTAGAATGTATATTGTTGTTTATAATGTGTATCCCCAAAATGATAATAGAATAATCACATGACTCATCATTGATCTCACCATGTCCAACAAGGTGTGTTTTTTAATTTTTATTACACCAATCCACTAAGGCGTATAAGGAGTGAGTTGAGATAAAATCCTAAACTTTTATAAATAATTAATGAAGTATTGATTAAAATATTCTTAACCATGGTTAGAGAAATGTTTCTTAATCTTCTTACCAAGATGGTTCTCAACTTCATTCCTATATTCCTTGAATTTATCAAAATAATATAACTTATACTTTATTAAGTATAAATATCTATATCTACTAAAATCATCTGTAAAATTTATGAAGTATGAGTATAAAATCATTTCTTCAACAAGAAATGGTCCAAAAACATCACTATGAACTAATTCAAGAATATATTTATCCCTTTCACCTTTCCCTCTAAATGGGAATATGTTCATTTTCCTTGTAAACATGAGTAACCTACACCAAGTGGTATTAGTTAAAAAGAATCTAAATTTCCATATTGATGTAATTTAGTAAAAAAAAATCATTTACATGACCTAGCTGGTGATTCCAAAGTTAGACGTGGTATGAGACATATGGAGTAACTTTTTTATTGATTTAAATTATTTGGTTCATGTAATCCAACACATAAAGACCGTTATTTAAATGTATCTTACCATAAAAAAAGATATATTTATAAAAGAAGAAAAATTTATTCCAAAATTTGAAATTAAATCCATTTGTATCCGGTCAAGATATAAAAAATAATTTTCTTGGTAACTAAAGGAACATAATAACAAACCTTTAGAAACAAGATCATTCTATTCATCAACATGAGGTGGTAGTCCCTGATAGCTACAACAAAAAACTTTAGCTCTATTGGTTGCTAGAATATCTACCTATACTCGGTAAAACTCTCTTAATGTACTTGGTTCCATTGTTTTAGTAAATATGTGAGCACCACAAGCTATATATAATACCAAATTTTTAGAAATAGATAAATTTCACTAAATAAAAAATGCACCTGAATCTTTCCCTTGCTTTTGTGGTTGGGTGTATTTTTTCTTCTAGTGGCCCTTCTTTCCACATGAAAAATTGACAACATCATGTTCCCTTGCTTTCCCCTTGATCTTCCTCTTCTTAGAAGGGCATAAATAATCCTTGGTATTAAAACTATTCACTATCCCTTTTTTGTATGTTCACTATAAGGGAAAAAAGTTTTTCATGCCATGTATCCTTATCTTCTTAGAAAATTAGTGTAATAAGATTTAATAGAGACTTATCAATGTTTTTCATATTAAAATTCACAATAAATATGGAGAAACTCTAAGGGAGTGATGCCAAAATGTGGTCAGTGTCTTGTTCTTCAGGACGTTTAAACCATAGAACCTTTAAGCACTCAATATAGCTAATGATCTTGACTACATGAGGCCCAGCTGGGGCACCCTCTCCAAGATTTATCTAATAGAGAACCTTATAAATCTCAAACAATTCCTATCTAGTTCTCTCTTAGTAAATACCACATAGGTGCTAAACAATATTATATGCATCCATGTTTTCATGAGACTTCATTAGTTTACTATACATTAATAGAAGCATAAAATGATGAATATCGAATGTGTCACTGAAATTATTTCATAGACAAAGAACTCTTCATCACTCACATCTTTATTAGGAGGATTAGGAATTGAGGATTCTAGAATGTAATATTTCTGTTCACAACATAGAATAACCTGAAGGAATCTAAACCACTCCTGGAAGTTACTGTTGGTTAGGAGGTTATTATTATCCAATATTGACTATAGGAATAGTGTGGACAATGAACTTATCATTTTAGTCTAAAATTAAAAACAGAATATTGTTAATACTTTTCTTGATTACGAAATAAATAAGTTATACTAAATTGATTTTGTATTTATTAAATCTCTCACTATTTTATCAAGTATTAATAACATGCACCATTGAACTTAGAATGTCTATTTGATTTAAAATTATTGTATCATGTGTCCCAATTACTTTTATTAATGATCCAGACTTTTTCCATGAAAACCATAATAAATTAATTAGGCAGGTTCTACTGCCAACTATGGATTTACAGCTCCTTGATCCATTGAGTCGATTCCCCTATCCTGAAATCCTGACTTGGATTTCCTCAACACTGGCCTCCAAATTTGTATTAAACAAAATTCAACCATTAAACTCAATAAAATTTTGGTTAAGTTAACCCAAAACCCTCATGGGAACTCCCTAATAAAAGTAAGTATCCGGACTTTGGCCATGTGCTGCACTTAGTTCTATGGTTTCATAACTAATCAATTAATAGAATAATTAGTCTAGCTAAATATTAAATTGAGTGATTTTAATTTATTATGCATAAATTTTATCTTGTATTATCCATTACATGTATTGTTAATATTAATTGGATATTACTTAATTAATTAAGCATGTTGGATAAAACATTTGCACATAATTCATTTTTTTAATTTCCATCTTTTCACATTAATTCATTTATTTATGTGATTGCAGCCTTGCAACCATGAAATAAATAATTGCATAGATAAAAGTAAATAAATAATTAACTAAACCATTCATGAGATTCATCTAGTGGTTAAATTAATAAGAGGATATTAAATCAACCTTTGACCTAGGGGAAATAACTCTTATTTCCAATCTTGGCATGAGTTATAACATTTCACCTATCCAACAATGTATCACCCTATTTGGCATCATTATGGTTCTATCTTGAACCACCATCATACACCTTAGGATGATCCATTAATTAAAAATATTTATTTCTCACATTCATTTGAGGTAAACCAAATGATTGGTTAAATGTGGTTATATAAATATCCTTGGACACATAGGTCCTATATAATAATGAAGGGAGGGATGAATTATAGTCCATAATTTAATTTAATATTAAATAATTGAAAACTTATGCAATAAATCAAATTAAAACATACAACACATGCACATGTTTTGGTCATGCTCATGAACGATCATACATACAATGAATACATAAAATTAAATGTATAACATTCATTTATTTATTCATTCATTTATTATTTAAGATAAATATCTTTCATTATTTCATTATTTAATTATTTATTTAATTAATTAATTCCCTTTCATCTTAATGATCATATGATCTTATTTGGAGATACAAATAATTAATGGAATTAATGGAAAGTAAATGGTATAACCAATAATGATATACTAATTATAATAAATTAATTGAGAATTTAAAATTATTTAAAACTATTATTAAATTTTAAAACACCCAATGGTGTGAAAATTAATAAAATAATGTTTTAATGCTACAATTTTCAAATTTATTGTAATTTTATTTTTTTCCATTAATCAAATACTACATGGTGTGTACATCCAGCTACATGCCATGTACTTTGGTTGTTGTATATCCATGTCACTCACCTAGGACATTGGCATGTTAACTCGGTCAGACTATATGGCGTGTACATGCCAACAACACACCCTCTATCCACTTTCCATATTCTAGGTTAGTCCAGTCAACATGTGGTGTGAAATAAAATTACTACCTTTAATTAATTGCTCGGTGCATCTAGATATAATGTGCATGGGTATACGATGTGTTCTCTGGTCGCACGTTATGTAACCCAGTTTTACCAGCCAAAGATCTGTCACTTCCCGAGGGAATCTTCAGTCATTTTTCATTTGTTCTTAAAACTTTAAGAAAATAATACAATGAATGAACAAGATTAATATTTCGATAACATGTTATTTCAAATTGGATAAAAGAATAAATAACATAAAATAACAATCTAAACACAATTTCACATAGATCAGCAATGAAATAAAGAATTAAAAAATTTAAAAATGATCTCTCTAATACCACTTGTAGGTTATGGGAAAAGTCTAAGCAAGAGATGGTGGGTGATATATTAAAATTTCTTTTAATAATAATTTCCCAAAACCAACATAGAAGATCTTGAACGTCAAATTTATAATTAATTAATTTACTATTTGAATAAATAAATACCTGTGCTTAGGAAATTTTTTCATTGGTGAATGTTGATCATCTAAAAAGGACCTTTTAGATTATCATTGTTTCACTATGAGGATACAAGTATAAAATCCCTCTAGCATCAATCCACACATGCTCATATGATCTCCAAGCAATGCCACTCAATCTCTACATGCTAGCGTAGAGAATCAAATGTCACTCTTTTTTTTTCATTGATCGCTTGTTCTTTGGTCTTGAATAAATATCTCTTTCACTTCTAATTATTGAGAGGGATAGAGGAGGAGGAGTTGAGAGAGAATTATTTTTGTGAAACAATTTTCTATTCAAATTTTTATATGCTTTACACAACAGACATAGTCTTCTATTTGTAGAGTTAGGATTTAATTTAAAATATAATTTTATTCTATATCATCCATTAAATAACATTTATTACCTTTAATAAACCTCATGACACATAATAATAATTATATTATTATTATTATTTGCTGCACATCAACTTGCAAAATAAAAAATATTATGTAACGGTCTTGTTAATTAATATGTTTTACCAGACTCAGTATTAGTCTGTTTCAACTCCTCTAGCATTTATTGAACAACCGAATAAATATTTTATTCATAACTAAATATTTTATTCATGATCTAGTGAATAAATATTTAATAAATATTAGATTAATAAAATAAATATTCTATTCACAAGCTGGAGAATAAATATTTATTTAATTTATACAATCAATATAACTTAAAATAAATTATTCCTCAGACTTTAGAATAATATTTATTCCATTAATTAAACACAAAGAGAATTTAACCGAGATCAATGAAAAAATTTAGTGTTTGACCCTTTATGATTCTTTCTCATTTTAATTAGGAGGTCATACCTAACATTTAATATTATTGTCTAGAAATGGGACAAGGCACCCAAGAGAAAGAACTTAATGTCACAACATCAAAAACCATATGTGAATGCTTATTGTGTAATATAATCTCTTTTTCATAATATCTCATCAAGAAGGTTCCATAAATGTGTCACTAACATATATCCTTAATATATTTCTCTTCGAATATCTAAAATAAACATGTCATTACACCATGTCCATGGAATATAAGGATATGGTTTTATTCCAATCAAAGGGATATGATATTAGCTTCAATAAATATGGAAGGGATAAATCCTTCCTCAAATTATTCATTATTGAAATGTTACTCATGACACAACCAATATATCCAACTTCTCCATAAACTATTATCATCATGGTTTAAAAAATACATCTAAGTACATGAGTTGTAATATGCATTAATAGTAATCTTAAAGTCTAAGGACCACCACACATACTCATAGATATGAATATATGATGACACCAAAACATGTGGAATTCCTAATAGTGGGTATTTTCGTATAATATCTCATCTAGGAGATTAAAAAGTATGAAATTCATGAGAAGAAGCTTCATCTTCTTATGATTACTCACAAATGAAAGTCTGTATACTATGTGTCCCATCAAAGTACGTTATCCAACCACATCACATTATTTGAGAATATAATCATAGAAAATCAAGGTTATCATCATAGTGGGGAACTATTTTTCCCATATCAATTTTATGTACACTTGAATATTATTAAATTATATTCATACAGAACAAAAAACAATATGTAATAAGACGTTTTATTAATAATCAATACATAAAATATACATGTAATCAAAAAAAATAGTTGGTCCTAGGGAACCAACTCCAAAATATATATGCTTGAAAGTCAGTTAGGCTACCATTATTATGTATCATTTATTGATGAAATCTCTCACGTGATATGGTTTTATCTTCTAAATGATCGTTTTGAGATGTGTGATATTTGCAAAACATTTTACTATGAAATTAACACTCATTTCTCCATGGATATTAGATGTATCCTCTTGGATCAAATATGAGAATATATATCTTCTTTCCTTTATAAATTTATCAAATATGACGATGTCCTTAATAAAACATCATTCTTTCATACCCCTCAATATAATGGTGTGGTCGAGCATAAATATCTTCATATTATGAAAACTACTCATGCCCTATTATTTCACATGTATGTGCCTCTTGATTTTTAGTGGGATTCTAATCATACTATCACATATATTATGAATCACCTTCATTGTGTTATCCTTTAGGAGGAGGATCCATTATGAGATATATTCCCCACTCTCCGTCCTCACCCTCTTACACTTTGTGTGTTTGAGTGTATCTATTATGTTAGTGACACTCATCCCTATCTCTCTAATTTTTCACCAAAAAACCTTTATTGTATCTTTTTAGGCTACTCTCATACCGAATGTGGGTATTTTTGTATATTTCCTTAACTTTGGTGTTATCTCATCCCCATTGATGTATCCTTTATTGATAACAATCCATTATCATCCTCTCTCCCATCTACCCACCCTGATACCACCATCGATGATTATATCTCTCTCATCATCTATCCCCATCTACCTCGGTTGTCCCAATATGATGATCGTAGATTTGGATCTATTTACTATCACCATACATATAACATATCTCTTCCTAGACTAAGGAT
The DNA here is from genome assembly GCA_963277665.1 of Viscum album. NCBI lineage: Eukaryota > Viridiplantae > Streptophyta > Magnoliopsida > Santalales > Viscaceae > Viscum > Viscum album. The sequence continues at coordinate 81,398,862 of OY728125.1, read as the reverse complement.
TCCATTTCCCTAACTTCTTATATCAATCCTACTATGGGAGTAAATCAATTTCATATTGAATTTTGGAACTAATTACTTCTATAATAATCATATTTACACCACTTCCTATAAAGACTTCTCTACTCTGGAGATAATTTTTGTTCCCCATACAGTTGTCGAGGTTAAATATCATGCTTATTAGCTTCAAGAAATTAAGGATGAATTATATGAATTAGATGATAATAGCACCTATGATATGGTTCCCCTACGAGTAGATAAATAGGTTTCTGGATGAAATGGATTTATACAGTACATATCAATGATGTAAGTACTCTTCATCGCCTAAAAGATCACTTGACAGCCAAAGGAATTTCTCAAACATATGGTGTTGGTTATTTTGACAGTTTTTTTCCAGTTTCGAAAATGCCCTTTGTTCAATTATCCATTTCTCTTGTATCTTATTATAATTGGACTCATCATCAACTTGATTCCAATAATTCATTAATACATGATTTTCTTGATGAGGGAGCCTATATGCAATAACCTCTTGAATTTATTGCCTCAAGGGATGGTTCTCATGTCTTCTATCTTCATAAGTATCTTTATGGATTCAAGCAGTCTCCAGATTCATTGTTTGTCCAATTTTTCAATCTCATCACTATATTTATTCTATCTTGCAGTATAAGGGATTATACTATTTTTTTTGACATACGTCCTTTTTTTCCATCATATTGGTTGTGTATTATGATGATATCATTATTACTAGTAGCGAATCTCCCAACATATTCTATCTCAGGTATCATGAAAATAAATAGTTTCACACCAAAGACTTGGGTCATTTTATATATTTTCTTGTAATTTAAGTATCTAACTCTCTAACTAACATCTTTCTCTCACAACCAAATATTTATTGGGTATATTATAGGTTATTTTCATGTCATTGGAGACTTTCATTGGAACTCCTATTAAAATAGGGGAAAGGTCCCTTTATGGCACCACCAAACCATATTATCATCCAGATGGGTTTCATCATCTTGTGGGAAACTGAATTATCTTACTAAGAATCACCCAAATATTGAATTTTATTTTAGAAAGTTTAGTCAATTCATTTACTATACAACAAAATACCAATGGGATTTTGTTATTTTCAATGTAAAATACAATAAGAATGACCCTTCTCATGTTCTTTGGTATTCACATCACGATCATCTAAACATTAAGGCCTTTTTTTATGCTGACTACATTAGATTTTTATCATTCTAAAAGTATACTTCTAGATTTTTGGATTTTCTAGAATGTAACTTAATTTCCTAGTGAAGTAAGAAACAAACCATAATCTCTAGATCCACTGATGAATATGAATATATTGTGATGTCCATGATCACTAAAAAAATAATTTGGATTCATTTCCTTCTTCATGAAACCATTTTTACACCCCACACTACGACTCATATTTGGTGTGATAATCATATGGCTACAAATATTTATTTTAATCTAGTATTACATGTAAGAGAAAAATTATATTTAATTTGACTGCCACATCCTTCTCCATCTCCTTGTGTAAATTATATCACCTTTAATTACTTTCCAAATTATCATCAACTTGATGAAATCTTCACCAATGGATTTTTAGTAACTAGATTGGATTATTAATGCACCAAGTTGGACATCCATAGCATTAAAAACCCATCTTGAGGGGGATTTTATTCATTTTTTGTTGTTTTTAATTTATAGGACTCTTATTCTAAGATATACATGTTCTAGCTTGAGGGGAAGTGTTGGACTTAGTTATGCGTATTTTAGATCCCTACATTGGTTTTCTCAATACTATATCACTTTTACTCTATCTATAAATAAAGTTATCCACATTTATTTGAAGTAAGAAGTATGGTTCTATACATAAAATCTACATGGATGATTCTAGAAAAATAATATATTATTTGAAATAAAGATCTGAGATCATAAGGTAATACTCACGAGTCATATAGACATACCATATGAATGTGGTATATGCATATAATATCATAACATATCTGAAAGTTAACCACCAAGATCATCATGTCTTATTGGGTAAGTCATCACTACCCGTATCCCATAATATAGTGATTGATCATAAATACTCATGTCCCATAGAAAATCAGAACGTATATAAATTCTCTCATCCAAGGTCATCATAACATAGTGTATTGGGTTCACTCTACATTACCATAAACATAATATATTGGTTTCACTACTAGTCTCACATATATATTAGATTGAGTTCTCTACCTAGTGCTATACAATTTATCTCATGAGATATAAATCTTTACCCAATGCATTTGAAGGCTACATTAGACCCACCCATCAAATAATATAAAACCATACATATGTGTTCCACATGAAATTAATCATTTATCATAACTTAATTAAATTTTAAAAATTAAATGGTCTACATAAAATCATTCATGAGGAATTAAACATTCATAGAGCAGAATTTAAATATGCCATCAAAATATCATTACATAGCATAATCATTAATTATTGACTTATAATGTTTCATGTCTATAATAAAAGAATATTCACTTATATCAATAGTTTTAATTATTCAATCAAAAGGTATCATTATCTATATGAATACCCTATAATCGTAAGAAATAAGTAAAGAGTACTCACAATAGAAATGAATTTTCATAAAGGTTTCCCTTACCCAATGATGTCGATAAATAAATACAAAGGCAGTGATGGATTAATAATCTCATGGAGATTTCATTTCTTTATCACCATTGATACACAGAAATTTAGTAATGAATCAAGGGTTATTTTATCATAGTAAATTATTATTAAAAATATAAAATTCAAGGGAATATAAGGAAAATTATATATATATATATATATATATGAAAATTCATTCAAATTAATGTAAGAAAACATTTCATTAAATTTTACTCAATATTTAAATTTTTACAAATTTTTGAAAAAATGATTTAAATATAATTTTCATGAAATTACATAGTGGTAAAAATATTTCAAAACATATTTTCAAAAATATGGTTAAAAATTATAGTAATTCTATTAAAAATGATCCTTTATTATAATGATAGAAAAATTTATGTGAATTCATAAATTTGTTTTAGCATTTTGGTAACTTTTTCATGCAAGCATTGCATGTCACTTTCAAAATAATTTTCAAAGGGAAAGAATAAATATTTTTAAAAATTATTTTTAAAAATAATCCTAAGTGATGGAAACTTGAAAATTCAATAACAAAAATGCATAAGTAATGTGGATTGTAAAATAAAAAAAATGTGGAAGTGGAAATAAATACCATTTTAAATTTTTTAAACATTTAAAAAAAACTCATAAAGATAAAACAATTATAAAATATATTTTGAAAATAGATAAAGATAAATATAATGGAACATAATAGAATAAATATATATCATTAAGAATAATATTAGAAATTTTTTTTGGTAAGAAATAATATTGATATGGTGGGAAAATAACCAAAATAGAAAGAATAGTTTTTCCTTTATATCGAAGTATATTTATGAAGTAAGAGTCAAAAAAAAAAGATAAATTATGAAAAAGAAATAAAATATACCTAGAAAGAAATAAAAAATAACACTTTATATATAGAAATGGTGAAATATAGAAAGATTTAGAGAATGTATTCAATTATAAAGAGGATGACTCGATGAAAAGAATATTAAGTCAAAAAAATCCATATAACTTTTTTTATTGAGGTAATTGAATACAAAAGAGAGAACATTAAAATGAACATTATATCCCATGAATAAATGATAATTATTCTAAAACATTTCAAAGAGGAATTATATACAACTTATAAATGAAAAAAGGCGTATAATATGAAACATGTCCCAATGAAGGGAAATTAAGATGAAAACCCTTATAATGTTGTTAATGTTTGAATCAAAATACATTGAATGAAATAAAAATATACATATTTTTAAGTTCCATAAAGAATATTAAAATTATGATAAAATATATACATGGGGAAATATATACACCACATAAAATAAAATAGGCTGTGAATATGGGACATATCTTAATGAAAGGAAATTGAGATAAGAAACCCTTAACTTAGATTATCACTCAGTCAGACATGCTCTAACACCCAATATGACCAATTTAGGTTTATAATTAATTAATATCTAGTACATATTAATATTTATATTACTTAATATCTTTAATTTATGAGATACTTATAAATTTTTGAACTATAGATAAGGGGGGTTGAATCCATAGTTCCTTTAAACAACTTCCTTTTAACTGGAAGTTAACATCAATAACTAGTTAATGTCTTCATCCACACAAGTTTAAACTCAATCTATCATATATTTAGGAATGTGGAAAAAAATAAAGTAATTCACATGGAGTTTTATAAGGCATGACTCCAATTGGGGAACCTACACCTTTATCTGTTCATTTTTTATCATGAACCACCTATTTTCCACTATAATCAATTATAAAGTATAATGGTTTGGGAGAGAATTATACTTTACCCAAAAGGGAATCCCAAAAACATTTATCCAAAAAATATGTTTATATTGTTTCCCATTAGTTACAAATTTTAGATCTCCATTTCAGCCTTCAAAATGAAAAAATCATCTTCAACTGACAAACTCAAATTTTTATACCATAAACATCTAAATCATGTGTCTAAAAGTACTTTATCTTCCCACCATATAAACACAACAACTTCCTTATTTGACCTAATAAATCATTTTTTACTTCTTAGGTAGGGTTATATATATTCTATTATCTCAAATAAATAGTAGTATAAATGGTAGTGGTAACCTCTTATTGAAATCCCCCTTAATATAATGGGACTCACTCTGATAAATCCAAGGAACACGGACTCCGATTTAAAATTCTCACTCACTCGGTTCTTAAGTAAACCATCATAAATTACTATATAAGATATTTGGATCTAAATTTTTCAGAGTTCCCACAAAATAAAATTTTAAAATTCTTTAATTATTCCTCACATCTCTATTAGAATCATGACTTAAATCTCTTTGAATATCATATCTTTGAAATTTCAACTCATCAATGTCATTTTTATCTCAACTTCACACAAATGAATTTTGAAATTTATCAGAATCGTTTGGTCCATAAACATTCAACTCTTTATAAATAGGTTTTTTCTTTGTTTCTATACACCAATCATTCATAGATAATGAATCTTTGAGAAATAATTGACAAAGCTTCTGAGAATCTAATTTTCTGGTGTTATTACACCGCTGCTCCAATAATATTCTCACTCTTTGGCTTCTAGTAACCGGGTATCTCAAATTCTGATCTTCTACCTTTATTATAACTCTAATGATACCCATAAATTTGACATTATTGGGCTTCATACTATCTTCCTTTCATTAGCATCTAATGACATATAACTTGATGGTTAGTACTAACCATCTCATCTTTTGTTGCACTCATTACAAACTATATATACTAGAAACCTTCAAGATTGGAATTTTAGATCTCATATATTTAGTTTTATTAATTAAATTAGCATAAATCACAAGTTTTGTTTTCTTAAAAAAGTTATGTTTTATATTTCATTGAACAATTAGTTTGTTATAATCTAACTAATTCACTCAGTCTGCCATCTAGACAATTTTCACATTCTCTATACAGGCTAAAATCGTCCAATTGTCATAAATTATTTCTAGTGAACTATACAAGCCTTCATAATCACCATATTTAATCAAACGGGATGTTATAACATCAAGGTTGGATTCAAGATCATCCACCCAAAACTCAATGGCTAAATATTTTTATCATCTATGAATGTATTTTCTAGTAGAATGAACCTTTTTAACTCTCATACACATGATAAAACCTCCTAAAGTTACTCCTTCTGTACTTAGATCACCAGAATAAACAACTTCAGTTTCACTTATAACTAAAAAACATTATTTAAATCAAATTTCAAAACAAATAAAAACCTTCACCAAACCATGGGAGCTTCTATCACCCCATTGAGATTTTTTTTACCACAATAACTCTCAAAACTTCTACTCATAAAATTAAAAAACTACTACCTATCTCATAAATAATTTTCTAGAAACCACACTGTTGTATTAATAAAAAAAATAGAGAATTTCAACACTTGGTGATAGACAATTTTGTGTCCATGATGTTCATGTACTCTTCCACAATCATGTTCCCAGAGTTTAACATATGAAACTTCTACTCCCCCTTTTTATGATAACACCTTCTTAAGATTAAAAAAAATTTATATATTTTTCTACATCCCCCACCCCTTGATAAAAAAATCTAAAGAATATTGGGGGTAATTGCCATTACTTCCTTTAAAAGATAGCGGTAGAATGAACGTGAAGTTTCAGCCACAAATCATCTAACCTTTCCCTCAGTAAATCCTTAGGGGAAATATTATTAATTTAATACTATATTGGAATATACTCCAATTTAACTTATATGGTATCAATTTTATACTTGATTACATGATACCCAATATTAATATATTTTAATATGGAGTGTTTCACTAGATTATTTTAAATATAAATTTCACTTTAATTATCACAATAAATTTTAAAAAAATTATCAACATTCACTTTTATTCCTATGAGATAAACTTTAATGAAAATCATTTGAGTTTGAGAATGTGTGGCATCAAAATATTCATAAATAATAGTATGTAATGTTATAAATTTTTGTGTATTACCATTAAAATAAATACAACTTATTACTAGATATAACATTCCCTCAGATTTTGATTTTTAGTCATCAAAATCACTAACCTAATCAGCATCCATGAACATAAGTTTGTTCAAATCATTACCTATTTTATATATCAAGAGAAAATTTGAGGTTACTATAACATGCCTCAATATTCTTTTAGAATTTATACCATCTGATTATTTTGTATACCTCTGATAAATTTCATATAAAGTGACCATATATATAATATTTTAGTTCAGATGCATTAATTTAGAGTAAAATTTAAATTAACTTTCATAAGTCTCTCTGATTTCCAATTTTAACATATTCTTTTTAGTTAACTTCATGATAATGAAAAGTGGTGTAATTACTCTTTTGAATATTCCATGAAACCTTTCTTAATAACTCCTTGGAATAATTCTTTTGTGAAAGGAAGATATATCTTCCATTTTTTACAACCTGTATCTCAATAAATGTATTCATCTCCCCAAGCATCAAAATTTTAAATTGCACTTATATTTTCTCTTATAACTCCTTAATTCATAATTTTTGTCACAAAAAATGATCATATCATCAACATAGAGAATGACTATTAGATATTTGTAACTTTCCACCTTCATGTATAAGTTTATATCAAATTTTACTTTATTTATGTATAATCACTTTAGGAAATTTTCATGATTAGAGTACTAGGTTTGAGGATCCTTCTTCAACCCATATAAGTATTTATTTAGTTTACAAACCATACTACCATCATTATCTTGTTTGACTCACTATTTCTTTTCAATATAAACTTTTTCCTAAAATTTAATATTCAAAAATATTTACATTACATCTATATTATGAAAATTATATTTATTATTAGAAACAATAGAATAAAAATATTTATATGGTCTCAAGACTTGAAATAGGGGAAAAGTTTCTTTGAAATAAACACATTCTAAATGTGAATATCCTTTGAAAACAAAGCTTTATTTATTTCCTTAAACCACTATTTTTCATTGAGATTATTCTTGTAAACCCATTTATTTCTGATAATGTTCTTCCCTTTTATCCTTGGAATACAATTCCATGTGTCATTATTCTCTATGTTATCTTACTATTCATTCATATTATTTAATAATTCATTATGAATTACTGCTTCTGATATGAAATGTGGTTCAACCTAAGACATAAGTGTCTCTTAATTCTCCATTCTCAGTTTACTCTATATCTAAAGTGGAGATTCATAATTTTTAATTATATTATCTAGTAAAACATTTTTTTATATTTTCTATATCATGGAGTTTTTTATTTTTTTCTAAATATTTTTCATCACCAGTTTCCTTAGAACTTGTATATTGAATATGAGACTTGTTACTTTATTATTATCCAAAAAATTTTCCAGAATATTCAATGATATATTTTATTTATTTATCGAACTCACCTTTCCCTTAATCCATCACTCTAAATTTATTTTTTTGTCACACTCAAATACCATTATTTCACTACCTTATGCAATTATTTTTTCAAGTACCTATAACTTAATTTGTTGGTTAAATAACCTAAGAATATTCCTTCCTAAATTGTTTCATAAAATTTTCCAAATTTTAGTTTTTTTTGTATTAAATTGTAAAGTACTCCCAAACACTTTGAAATATTTCAACATAGGTTTATTCCTATACCACACCCCATAGGTAGTAATATCTACTTTCATTCTTAGTAAAAATAAATTCTAAACATATAAGGTCCTACATAATTCTATCATCTAAAAGAATTTAGAATGTTTATACTCTCAAATCTCGGTCCTCCCTATTTAAACTAATATCTTGTTTTCCCTTTAAGTAAGGAAGTTTTTATGATGGGTGCAGGGATCAATGCACTAATGTTTTATTCCATTATTTGAAATATATGGTTCAAAAGAATTAAATATAACCTTATTAACATTTTCTATTTTTATCTTCTGGATATATGAACCAAGTTTTTTATCAACACCCATTCTATAAAATTTAAACATTTACATAACATTGTATTTATGTTTTATAAGCATAACAATAGTCATTTGGGTTAAGTCATCAATAAATATGATAACATATAAATATACCTTTATGGATTATTGTCTCATCGGTCCACATGTATCAGAATGTATACGCCCAAGTAGTCGAGTGGACTGAATTTCTACCATCTTAGGATTTACTTACATCATCTTCCCTTTCTTACAAGTTTCACAAACATTATTACTTTCTCTTTTCAGAAGGGTCAGATCTCTTACAACATCATCCTTTGAATTTTTCCTTATATTATTTTATTAAAGATGGATAAATCTCTTTTTCCATAATTAAATTTCATATTTTTCACTTAGGTAACATGTGATTTTAAGATATATAATTTGAAACAAGTTACTTCAGGTTATTACTCCATTGAAAATAGTTATTCCATTATTTAGTCACTGGATGGTGAAACCATTTTTTCAGAAGATATTTTTTCTCGTAATCTTTGAATTGGATAACATTATATAAGTTTTTCTAAATTACATCAATAAATATAACTTCCTTGGACTTTAACATCTAGTCATTTATATCATTTGCATCAATTCATTTTAGTTTCAAGGAACTATCATTTCCAATGGAAACTAATCCTTTATTATGTTGTATTTTTGTTTTCAAAATATTAACATTGTATATTATAAATTACGAGAATATTCTATTAATAATCCACCATTTTACATTCTAGATATATTTTATGGAAACTTCAATAAGTGGGAACTTTTCGTCTACATTCAACTTCCCTGATTTATTTTCTTTATCGTCACATGAGTTCTTTCTTAGTGATGTATTCATAAACTTCTATAAATAGTATTTTTGTTGATCACATCTTCCATAGGTTTCTCCATGAAATATAATTGATTCTTCCTTGAAGGTATTTAAGCTTCTAGTTCCATAATTTTATAATATTTCCTCAAATTACTGAAGTTTGATCATTTTATTCTAGTGTTACTCCATATCAACTCATGCCTAATCCCAGGGAGTGACATGGTGTGCCCATAGTTTTGATATTTATATCTAAAGGTCCCACAACATCAAAAATATATTTTGAACATCAATATTTTATAGTGGAAGGAGTTTTTAAAAAAAATAATATCCTTAAGATCCAAAAGACGCAATATCATTCATTTTCCATTAGAATGGGAATCCATTCTTCCATAAGTTACACATAACTTCCATTGATGTGGGAGATTTCTCACATATCTTCTCAATCTAAACCCTCACATTTTTAGTTTTTAAATATGTGTGGTTAGTAAAAACAAATGTACTCTTAATTTTAGCATGATTATATTTCATTTGAATTTTTGGGTGGGGTTTCTCAATAGATTTTTAGGATTTGACCTTAACTTATGAATCCCTATGAATGTATTAATTCATTTTCTTAGCGGTTTCTACCTCATGAAACTTTGATTTTGTATTATATAATTCAAATTTTGTTGCAACTAGATTCTCACTATTATCCTTAAATATTTTTTCTTTCTCATCTAGCTTCAACTTGAGGTTTTTTATTTCCACATTTTAAGCATCCTACTTTTTAAGAACATATTATCCACTTTAAATATTATTATCTCATTTATTTTTCAATAGGAAAATTTCCTTCTTTATTTTATTATTTTTTCAATAGAGGATTCACGATTTAATTTAAACTTTTTCTCCATGTTAGTTTCTTCACATTACTCTTTTTATTCACTTTAAGTTCCTTTATTTTTGACATGAAACATGAATTTCGTAAATTTCTCTAGAATTTATTCATCAGATGATGTAGCTTTTGATGAGTTTTCATCTTCTTCCAAGTAAATTTTATTTTTCCTTTAGTTAATTTTTTAAATTAATTTTTTCTTTTATTCCACTTCTTCTTCAGAGATCTTTCATCAACCTCATATTCTTTATACTCTATTCCATTTCTTTTAAGAAAATTAATGTAAATGTTTGAAATCCCACCAAACCTAACTCATTTTAATGAAATATTTTTCTTTTAATTTACCTTTAATTTAATTAAATTTTTGATATATAATATACATTATCATCTTATTATCCCCATCCATATATTCTTCATATGATGATTTATTATAACTCTCTTCTTCATAATTTTTGATTTTGAGTTTCTTGATGTCTTTAAAATCATTTTTTTTCTTAAAATCTAAGGCCTTTATCATTTAATATTCTATAAGGATATTTTGAAGTTCATCTAGAGTTAGATCATTCTTATCCTCCAAGTATGATATTTTATAATTAAATCTATCTAGGAAATAACTCTTCAACCTTTTCATATTTTTTTATTTCGGATAATATGTCACCAAAACCTCTAATGTTACTAGTGATTTCATTCATTTTGGTGAAATAATCATCTATAGTTTCCCCATAATTCATCCTCCAATATACAAACTAACTTTTCAAAATTTGATATTTTCCTCCTTTACTTAAAAATTTACTTTAAAAATGTTTTCAAGTTTATCCCAACTCTCCTTAGAAATTTAGTAGCCCATAAATTTAGTATAAACATTTCCTGATAAAGACATATGAATAGTATTTTGAGACTTACTCTCAACATCACGACTCTTCATGATAGAAAAATTTATAAGTGAATATTTATCTATAGATGGAAATCCAATAGTAGCTGCATGCACCACCACTATGATAAGAGATGTGAGATAAGGTATAATCCTATTCTTTCATCCATGACATTTATTTCCATTAAATATATGAATACCTCAGTTGTTCATTTAATTTAAATTCACCATTTGTTGTAAATTGATCCAACAGAGGGAAATAAAATAATACTACTTAAGATACCCATAAATGGGTGAACCATTTAGAATAGGAGTTCAGTCATTAGTTCCTTTTTTTAAAATTTCATTTTAACTTGAAGCTAACCTTTGTGGATTGTTTAAGACCCAAACCTCTCAAGTTATAAACTCACACTCAATCTCAAATTTCTATACCATATACATCTGAGGCATGTGACTGTAGATTATTTATCTTCCAAACTCCTCAAATAAATTAATTCTTTCTTTGACCTAGTGAATATTTTGGTACTTCATAGTTTAAGATCTCTATATTTTCTTCTCTAAAACACACAAAATAAGTAATAACAAAAACCTCTAAATGAATTACCACCTTTATATTACTAGGATCACTCTAATAAATACATGGAATAAATTCTCCAATTTGAAATTCCTAATAACTTTGTACTTTAGTCGGCCATATTAAATATCTCTTGAAGATATCGTGATATGACTTTTTCAATTCTCCCAAAAAAATTAGTATCAACATTCTTTGAGTCTTCCATACATCTCTACAAGGATCACAATTTTAATCTTTGTGAAAATCATATCTTTTAATGCCAAAATCAACATTGTATTATTGAGTTAAAATTAAAAAAAATGACATGAAATATCTTTTAATATTCCATCCATCAACATCCTACTCTTTATGATATTGTTCTATAATTGTATCTCTAGAAAAATCAACTGAAAATGATGAATATTTTAACAAAGACTAACAATTATTCTAATAATAGAGTGTTAGATGTTATTAAATTGATCCTCCAATCATCTATTTTTACTCTATATTCTAGTAACTTAGTATCTCATTTTATAATTTATTTTTCCTATGACCACTCTCATGATCACTATGACTTTTACTTGATCGATATTCATACTTTCTACCATTTTAACTTAGATGAATTTATCGACTGGATAATCATTAAATCATGCACTTCATTATCATTAACTAACATATCATTGAATGGTAAATACTAACCAGATCATCTTTCACTACTCTCTCTCTGGGACATATATACCAAAAACCATCAGGATTGGTCATTTGAGTCTCCTATATGCGATTTTGTTAAATTAACTCATCTTAAATCACATGTTTTTTTCAAATATTTATTATGTATTTTTAATTGGATAATAAATGTAGTATCTTCTAACTAATTCACCTATATTTTCATATAAACAATATTTTGATCCAATATTAGCTCATCCACTTGTTGGAAAACGATTTTTTGATGAACTATGTAACCCTTCATGAGAAAACTCTTTAATTAACCATAATGTGATAATGTCCAGTTTGGATTAAATTATCTCCACTAGAAACATATAAAATAAATATTTCTATCATCCATGAACATATCTTCTGATAGATTAGACATTTTTAACACCCGAGCATATGTTTAGGCCTCCTTGGGTTACACATTGCAAACTCAGATCACGAGAAAAAACAAATTAATCTCCAACTACAACTAAAAAAAAAACAAAGTTAAAAAAACCTTCATCAAACCTTGGTTTATTTAATTTATATTTTATTATTTCCATTTTATTAGTCATTTTCATTAAAATTAATATTCTTATGTTAATTTTTGTGTTTGTTCTCTACTTACTTCAGTATGTTAGTTTCAGTCCTTCCTCATTGATCATGTGTTCATCACCTTAACAATATTCATGAGGATGATATATGTGTTTTATATAGTTTTTTATTCCCATAGTCATTTTATGTCATTGGTGTGTTTTGTAATTAAAGGTTATAAATTTACTATTTTCCATGAATAATGAGTATATAATAAAAATTGATTTTATTGATGAAATTACTTATATATTACTACTCAAAAATATAAAACATCACTTAAATTAATAATTATTACCACATATTATAGAGTGTAGTTTTTCTTTATCATTTATAGTGAAATTATTATATAACAATTCATGTGAATGGTAAAACTGACCCAAATAAGAACATATTATAATGAACGAATTAGTAAGTGTATGAATTTATATTGTTGTAATATCATTTTTTAAGAAAAATAATAATGTTAGTATTACAGCATTAGATTTGTGAATGATATTTAGGAATATTGGTGGTGAAAAGATAAGTTAATGATATGAATAAGAAAATGTTACATTTAAGAAATCACTCCTCAAAACATATTTCTTAAAGATAAAGGAATTAAGCCTTATTATAATAATAAAAGATTCCTAACATGATATAGGAATTTTAGTGAGGAAATTTGGGTAGGGATTCAGGAAAAAATTAAAGGATATAGGTGGCTTATAATGGGTGGAGGAGAAGTAATTTTATATGATAAATGAGAGACATTTCTTTGGAAACTGGAGTTAGGTCAATTGTAAAAATGTAATCACATTGGAGAAAGGTGAGTTAGGTAATGAAATATTGGTGTGAATTTTAGTATTTACTCCCAAACCTAAAAAGGTTCATCTATAACGAGTTTATATTAATTTAATCATTAAAAATTTGAATTACATCATTTCCCCCCCTTTTACCTTACATTAAATGATTTAATTATTTTACAAGGTAAATAATGTTTTACCCAAAATATAATATTACCAACTAAATTTGAGATTATGATTCCAAATTTTAACTCTATTTAATCAAATTAAAATTCTATATAAGTAAAATGTAACATTTAAATGAAAACATATAATAATATAACGATTTTTGTAGAAAAATAAATTTCTAAACATTATGTTCTTTTGTTCTTATTTTATATTGATTAAAAAACATTGGTTGAATGTTAATATACTTGTGTATACATATAAAAATTAAATTTTATTGAAATGATCATGTAACCATAATATATTTAGTTTGTTAAGGTAAAAATGGAAATGCATGAAAACATTTTTTAGAAAAAAACTTTTTAAACCATAAAATGATTTTATCCTTATATATATCCAATTAATAATAATTAGATAAATGTTAATTGTTTGTTTATATCAACCTTATATTTCATTAAAATAATTATTTATTAGTTACAATTTTTTTTTAAAAAATACATGATACATAGAAAAAATATTTATTGAAAAAAAAACTCTTTTTTACATTAAATGGATTTTTTATTTCTATTTATTTAATTATACCATTCATTAAATGTTAAATGTAAATTTATATTAAAATAATTCATTGAATAAATAATTTTACAATAATACTTAAAATAATTACATTTTGATATCATCCTAAATTATACTTACAAAATCCCTTAAGATCTTTGCATTATACATGAGGGTTAGATATGCAATGGTGAAAGTTACTAGTGGCGATTCAGCTAGCATAGATATGATGGTGACTTCTGGGAGCTTGAAATTTTCCCTTATATGATTCCAGTCAAGCTTCACTTGTTGAAACTTAGTTTGGTTTTGGTCATGGGAAAACACTAATGATGCCACTTCCTTTACAAGCTTGAATAAATGAACATCATAAGGAATAATTATACTATTTGATGCCATTTTTTATCCTTTTTTATATAAATTTTAAAATGTGAACATACTTATTTATACACACCAATTCAATGATTATTTTATAATAGTCATGTTATAATTTATTTTCAAATATTATTTCTTCTAACCATGTAATTTAACTCATTAATATTTCTTATATATGATGATATTATGTACCAAATGGCCACATAATCCTAATAGATATATTATCCTCATAGAAATATATACCTAATGACCATATTTCCTTCCTATATTCATATATATTTTCTTTCATACTTATCTAAAATTTTATTAACATTCTATCAAGTTTCCTATCATATTTATAATATGTTTCCTTTCTATAGTTGTAATTATTGGGTTGATATTCAATGTGAACCATGGAGATGAAGATTCAACATTGGTGGTCTTTTTATTCACTGGTGGTTTTGTAACACTTATAATTTCCATGACCATATTCCATATAGATTTATCACTATGTATTAATTTTGTATTGTATTAATTTACATTAATGATAAAATGGACATATCCTTTTACACATATTATTACATGATTTTGAGCACAATTAACCATCAAATAAAAACCAAGTATCGTAAATTCTAGTGTATTTGTATGATTTGGTACATAAAACTAAAATCATGGATCCAAAATAAAAAATATCTTTTATTTAATCTTCATAATTTGATCCTAACTTCTTTTGAGCCCTTACATATACATAGGATAACCTGGGGAATACTTGAACAAAGGGATGAGATAAAAATCCAAGTAAGGTAATAATCATATGAATAAATCATATCACATGGGTTAGAAGGCATAACATGATGAAATAAAGATGCATGGAACATGGATAAACATATGGAATCATAACATATAAAACATGGGATCATGTAATAATGGAATCATAAAAATGTGAAAAAAATATACAAAATGACATAAGCACGAGTTGAGTCTAACTTCCAATACCATTTCACTTGGAGGATCATGATTCAAGGAAAACCAGCAATACCATTGCACATGGAGGAGAATGAGTCAAGGCTAACCCCCATGACCATTGCATAAGGAGAAGCATGGTTCAATGATAACCACTAAGACCATTTCATATATAGGATAATAACTCAAGGCTGAACACAAAGACCATTTCACATTGAGGGTCATGAATCAAGGATAACCACCAAGACCATTTCATATAGAGTATCATGAGTCAATGATAACCATAAAGACTATTTCACACAGAGAATCATAAGTCAATGCTCAATGCCTAGACCATTGCACATAAAGTCTCATGAGAATAAAAATTATCCAATTTATTGGAGACCTATCTAGTAAAACCCATCATAACACAATAATTTTTATGTGTTCCACATGAATAATCAAACAAAAACATAAGGGTTACCCATTGAAAGAATTGGGTATCATAATCTTGTCATAAGGCATAACAAAAGGGAATATCGTAATGGTGCCCATGAAATAATGGATTTAAATCATAAAAGGTCATTAATAAGTTAAAATAGGTATATATCATGATATGTTATATAAAAAATAAGTTAAAACATGTAAAAGGTGTGTTTAAGAAACATTATAAATGAAACATTTTAGTATGGTTTAAGGAAAATATTAAATATCATTTAAAGCGTAAAAGGAATTATCTTTTATATAAAACTATAAATGAAACAAGATATATTTTCACGATAAAATGATTAATTTTATTATAAAAAGGTTGGATTAAAACAGATTATGGATTTTACTTGAAAACAGGTAAGAAATTGGGAAGTTTCGTTTAATCGGGCTTGCTTATCGGGAGGGATTAGGAAGGGAATTTTATAAAACATGTATTTAACTATAAAAAAAAGAATAAATTGGAATTTGAACATATATTTAGAACATTAAAATAGAAAATAGTAAGATTAAATAAGAATAAATAATAATTAAATTGGGTATAAGAGGGAGAAAGCATAACCCGAAGGAAAAAATGGAGGTTCAGAAAGAATCCCTTACCTTATGTCTGAAACTGTTCTACAATTCATCTTAATGTCCATGATAAAAAAATTAGATTAATTAATTAATTAATTAAGAAACATTTATACATTTATTTGATTTATTATTCTTTTTTAAGTTCATTTATGGCCTTTTTTATGAGTTATAAGATTAAATTTCATCGTTTGGGAGTGTTCGTTTCTTTAGTTTTCAGGATTGGTTCAATTGTATACATGTATGAAAGATCATGTAAAATGAGAATAGTTATTAAGAATTGAAATTATATGATATTAATTGAATTTCATAATATTAAATGGTATTATATATCATTTTTTCATATTTTATGATGATTTATTAGATAAAATGGTAATGATAACTATTTAGATTATTTGGAGTTCTTTCGATCATCACAAACTAGTTTTGTTTTATTAATTAATATTATGTATACATAAAAGCTCCAAAACATTAAATAAGAATTTATAAATATATTATAATAATTTTTAACTATTAAAACTGGTTTTATGACTATCCTTGAATGTGGTAATGTAAATTGAAAACTCATCATCCTTAAATGTGATAAATCAACACATCACGAATAGTGCTTTCACTTTTTGAAAAAACGTAGAGGGGAATAGAATTGATGTTGGGTTGTTACATTAGAAAAATAAAAAAAATTATATCTAAAATATGTTGTAGTTATCATGTCACATGGATAAGTGGAGGTGATTAGTAGAAAATAAAAGAAAATAAAATAAAATAAATTGAAGAAAAAGAAAGAGGTTTTTACCTCTTGAATTCTTCTCCTTGAGAACCACCTTAGGGGAATTGGGTTTGGTATTTTGTTATAATAAATGTTTCCTATAATTAGTGTAGAGAATTTGGAATAGGATTGGGTATAATTTGGAGAAGCTCACAGGAATTAGAGGTGTGGGGAAAAGAGGTGTTGAGGGTGGTATTTATAGTGGAGGAGAGGGATGTTTTTTGATTAATTTATTCACTTTTTTATTATTTAGGATCAAGACTAAGAATTTAATTGATTAACATGAATATATAAATTTAATAGAGAAGTATGTTTTGTTATTATGTTTCATACATCAGCAATGACTCAATAAATATTGTATTAAACTTATAATATTATACACTGTAAATTACTGTATTTGACTATTCACAAAAAGTTCATCTATTTTAGAAAAATACCAAAAATACACCCTAACCATTTTAAAATGTGTAGAATTAAAAAATTTACTATATTTTATGAACATATTTTTCTAAATATGATAAATTTAATTTTTAATTAAAATCATCAATTACTCAAAAAATATCGATTTTAAAATTATAACTGATTTTATAACACTTTGAAAAAACAATTAAGGTCTCATAAAATTATCATATAATCCTAAAACAAGAAAAAAATTAATTTATGAACCTATTTTATGAAAATAAATTTTCTTTTAAATTTTTATATTAATTATACAATTTTAAATAAACATTTATATTTCATAAAAATGCCTATACTTAGTTTATAATTTTTATGATATTTATTTACTTATACCATGATATAAATATATCATATTTTAATTTTCAGATACCTAAATTTTATTTATACTTTCTTAGGTAAGATTACTATTTTATTTTCCATATTACTATTCTTAATAGTTACATTACTATTCCAAAGGTCATGTTATTGTTACATTGGTTTAGGTTTCTTAATTCTATAAATACCTTTTACTTCATTAATTATAAATTTATAAAGATTGTATTACATTCACAAAGTGATTTTTTGTGATTTATACTATATGAAATAATTATAATAAGATAAATTTTATTAATATAAATTTTTTATTACAAATTAAATATAGTGTTCATTTTTTTATATATTGTGTGAAATAAAACCTATCAGAGCATTAATGAGAATTTTAACATTGTAATTTTAGGGTGTTACATTCTCTCTTTTTTAAATAAATGAAATCTAATTAATTTTAGTGCTCTATCATTAATGAAATAATATGGGGGTATCCATAATATAAGAATAACTCCAAATACTATTTATGATGAGATATCTACCTTACAACCTTGGATAAGAATAGGAAATTCATTATTTCCCTTATAATAGGCTTGTGTATCTCAATTTTGTTTTCATATAGTCTTATTAAAAAGTAATAATTCTTATAATTTTTAATTAATTTCTGGAGGCATTTCATGAATTTATTATGATATATATATATATATTATTTTTCACTATTTAAACATTTCACATACTAAATTATAGATGTTCATGATGAGTTTTTCATACTTCAAACATGAAAAACATACATTTTCTTTCATGTTGAACAATTTTTTTGAACCTTTAATTGATTGAATGGTCTATTAAAGTATATTTTTCCTCATTATATGATGGATTTAATGATGAATTTTTCATCTATTTTCTATTCGTCTACTAAACCAAAGTGGTTAGTGTGAATAATAATAAATTATCATAAATAATCATATGAATATGCAAAAATAATCCCAATATTCTTAACCTATGACACCTTCAGTCTAAACTGTGACACTATTATATCGATTTATATCCATTTTGATTCAATTTAAGTTGATTTATTTTTTATAATCTTATTCTATTTATCATAGTACCCAAAAATAATTAAGCCACACTTGGATAACAAATGAAGACCCCTAACCCACACTTCTTGATCTATTGATAAAAATCCATTCTTCACACACATACTCTAATACCATCCTAGATTACCCAAAAACACATAAATCATTTTAAATTATTATATATATCATATAAATACTAAAACACATTCCCAAGACCCAAATGTTTAGTTATTTTGGATATTATATGTATGAATATCTTATTACTAAGTACAAATTCCACTTATTTCTGAAAAATTCTCTATATATGAATATCTCCTAGACATATAACTATATATAAATTTTAATGAAATTGTAAAATAAGATAAATGAGTGATCTCAAACACTTGGTAAGTGATAAAAATATTATTGAGATATAAATGATTAACCAATATATCATAAATAAGTGATAGATATATACATAGAAGGTATTATATGATTAAAGTAACAAGATCTTGGAAACATAAGAATCTATCACGAGTTATGATAACATAACCATAGATTATAACATATAATCCAAAAGGATGATCTTGAAAATATAACATATACCATGGAATAATGATATGAGATCACGAGGAAATACTTGTAATCCATTAATACATAACAAAATAATGTGGCATAAGAATAAAAAATCATAAAATATGTCAAGGTTAACCACAAAGATCATTATAGATTTTAGACTGGGTATCACCACCCATAACACATAGAAAGGTGACTGAGCATCAATACATGTGTCTTATATAAAATTATAACCTATGTTAAGTATCTCTACACACATCATCACAACTTAGTGAATTGGGTTCATTCCCCAAACCTATAAATTAATAGATTGAGTTCACTCCCTAATCCCATATACATAGTGGATTGGGTTCTCTATATAATCTTATACATTCCATCTCATGAGATATAATGATTTACCTAATGAAATGAAGAGAAATGTCAGAACCACCCATCATATAATGAAAAACATGCATATATGTTCCATATGAAATCAATCACATATAATAACTTTTTAAAACCAAATAAATTAAATGGGTCACATATAATCTTTTACAAGGAATAAAAAATACACAAAATAAAAGTGGATAAGACCATCAACAAATCAATTTTAGGCATAACCATCATTTATTTTCTTACAAGGTTATTCATGTAGAATAAAATAATACATGGTTATATCAACATTTTTCCCCAGACAGTTGAAATGTAATATTATTTAGGTGAATACTATAAGATCCTGCATCTGTATGAGTTAAAAACCTCAGAAGGAATTTGAATTTCCAATTATTGTATGGGTTGAGTTTTTATTAGAGATTCATAATGGAATTATGAATATTAGAATGCTTTTAAATGATGTGTTTATAAATGGTTCAAGGATAGAAAGGTAGCTTGGATGTTTCAGGAGTGTTTCGAGGATTGGGGTCCCAAATTTTATGTTTTTGAAATTGTAACCTCGGGAACATGGTTGGTGCATGATTAATGATAATTATACATCCTATATTGTATAAACACATTGTTTGTAAAAATGTGCAGAAGGTTAAGGGAAACTAAGAGGGTGTCTGTAATTAATTTCAAATGTGTTATATGGTTGGTGTGTGGTATGTTAAATTGTGCATCGTAACCATGTATATTTGGTGGTCGAACAGTGAGGGTTTACGATTGGTGAATGGTTTTTTCAATCATATGGATCATTAAAAGATTTAAAATTAGCATTTCCCTCCCAAACCATTAAGAGGGAATCCCCCACTTTCTTCCCTTTTCCTCCCTCATGCAAGCTAGTTATCCTCCCCTTTCTTTTCCTTCTTCAATACCCTTCAATGGGGTGTTCCTAGTGTATTTTGAATTCATTTTGTGATGATTGGTGGTAATTATTTCACTCTATTGAACTCTTTTGTGATTCCCTTCTTCTTCAATTAATTTTTGATTTCCCTAGTTAGGGTTCTCAAATATGATTCCCCTAGAGCATGGGGGAATCAGACACCGAGATGGTGTTTTTTTACTACTTAGGAAGAGGATGTCCCAAGAGGTCATATGTACTTTTCCACATTCTATTTTGTTTCTATATGTTTCCCTAGAGATTTTATAAATATTTAAATATTAAATTAAATTTCTTTGGTGATTGTTTAGATATCTTTTCTTAGGGATTATGCCTGATTTATGGCTGAGGATGTGTCACAGATTATTGGAAAGCATTTGGTCACAGTTTTGGTGTTATGAGATCATTTGGTAAGGTTTTGGGAATTAAGTATTTGTAAATAAAAATATTTAATTATTTATAACTTGTTGAGTTTTTTCAATTAATTATAATTTATTTATAATTAATTAATTTTTTGTAGCTTGGTTGTGAGATAGGACCTTATTTGTCTTAGATGGGATTATATGGGACTTTCTAACTATTATCGACCTTTGGAAAATAAATAGAAAGCTTCTCATGAGGTGGGTGGTCTATCATATATTCCCTATGGTATTTATGTATGTTTATGGTATTATTTATGTTTATGGTATTATGTGACTGCATGGGTTCTCCGCTGAGGGTGATTGTTTCTATTCAAAATGTTTTTAAGGAATTTCTTAATAAAATAATTTTGGTTAATTATAATTGTTGGATTCCAAGTAACACTAACAAACCTTAGGTATTATCCTTATACCTTGTACCATGATGGCTAAGACCAAGACCCTCGAGTCACCGAGTAGTCTCTAGACCTGTTATGAGGTGAGTATGGACCTGGTGAGTCATGTCATCCCACGTACAATCCTAGGTGGGTAGACCTTAGTTTTACCGGGACCAGGTTTGGTGATTATACTATCCTAGAGTGACCATGAGCCACCTTATGATGGTTTATATAGTCTAAAGACCCCATTTAGTTGATGAGGCTGCACTACCCTATTCACAATGTCATGGGATGTGACGTAATTGTGTATCAAGTGTGGAACCAAGACTGTGACTCTAACTAAGAGGATCCTAAGAGGGATCCCTTCACTTTTGTATTGATTTTGAGGGTCCCCTGATGGATTCTTCTAATTACGTACTAACTTATATGATTCTAAGTGGGATAACTCCACTTAAGTGTGGACCTCAGGGATCCCACAAGTGATACCTGCTCGGTGCATTGACCTAGGAAACCCCAATGGTTGCCAAACCCTGAGTGAGTGAGTTATGGGATTGGGTAGTGATGGTATCATGTGTCACCTTACCACCCGTATCGAACATGTAAAGATTGATATGTTTTTCAAGTAGGGTTTGGTTTAGGAACTTGACCATCCCCTCTCTCTTATTTATTCTTTCACCCAGTTACTATTGATGTAGTTGTGAATACTAGAAATACTTCCTAGAACTTGGCCAATGAGCCTGACACGATGCGATGGAGTGGTGGGGATTCCCACAAGTACTTCTTGGGATTCATATTATGTGACATATTTGATTTAATTTTGCACTACGGGGAAAACTGTGTTTTACGATGGGTTATTTAAGATGGGTTATTTACGATGGGAAAATCAACCCGTCGCAAATAACTAATTATTTTCGATGAGGCTAGGCGCCCCGTTGCAAAAACATATGCGCAGTTTGGTGCGGTTTGCTCGTCAAACTATGTGAAAGGGTATTTGCGATAGGTATGCACCACCCATCGCAAATACCGGGAGGCGGTAAACACTGGTTGCGATGGGGGATCCGCCGTCGCAACTAGTTTGACCATCGGAGGGTATTTGGGATGGGACCCATCACAAATAACCGATAGCGGTAAAAACATCACTGCGACGAGATGTTGTCTCGTCGCAAGTAGTGTGTCATTAGGTTACTTTTGTGAAGGGTTGCATCACAAATAATCTTTTAACCACCTATAGTAATTAATGCGGCCGAATGTATTTGTGACAGGACCCGTCACTGTAACACCCCAAGTTTACATGGTACGTTTCCCTTTGAATAATGAAATAACTTTCATTGTATGCAACTTTGAGATTCTAACACACCGTGACCAATCAAAGTAGCTGTTATGAATAGTAATACCCACTTTTTGAAATTTTATAAATTTTATCTTTCAAAATGGACATCATTTTGGATTCGGAGTATCGAAATTATCCTAGGGTTAATTTTTTGGTATTTTTTAGAAAACATTCAAAATTTGATGAATAGTACAAAATACTAAACATTAATTAAAAAAATTAATCCAAATAATTTATAACGATAAATTATACTATTGAGAGGTTTTAAGGTATAATTAGAATATATTTTTTCCATTTAATCCAATAGTGGTAATTGGATGTAATTTCACATTTAAACTAGTCATAAACAAGTGTCAATCTTTTGATAGTTATTATTTCTTAAAAAATACGCACTTTGTTTTGACCATGGGATTTAATTTTAAATTAATTTCTTCCACTTCTGTGTTTTGAATTTAGAAAAATGGATTCCATATTTAGAATCAGTAGGTACAAATTTTTTAAATTGGTAACTTTTATTTTTTTACATTTTTAATAATTACTTCGGTAAATATTTTATTTACCATGGTTAAAAGGTAAATCCGGTAAATAAGGGTAAAATAATAATAATATAATAATATTAAATTATGCTAAAACGTGTCCTAACCATATTGGTTGATACATGTCCGACCATGGGCATCTTTGGGTCTATTTTGGGACCCCATGGAGTCACTTGTAAGTGATAATGACACTTTACATTAATTAAGTTAAAGTAAATACAAAAATGACATAAGCATATATCTTTTAGAAAAACAATTTTTACATAGGGTTATATATGTTATATTTTAAACTATAAATATTCATTATAAAGATATAACGATTTCTGACATAATGTTATTTTATTTATAATTTTATACATTGAATAATTAAATTTATTTATGACACAATAATGATGCAGTATTTTCCTTATTAATGAAAGAATCAAATAATTGGTATTATAAATTTTAAAATAAATATAATTTGAACGTTTTCATGACATACACTAATTTTATTGGTTAATACTACATGTTATAATTTCTTAAATGATTTTTTTTCGAATTAATAATGTTTTTACGATTTTAACAAAAATAAAGTAGTAAATAGTGTCAAAATTGACGTAAATGAGTTTTTAAAACAAATATTATATTATTAATTGATATTCTATTCCTAAAAATCTATGGTTCGGCCAAAAGACTTATATAATGATAGGTGTATCATTAATGGACCACTTGGGGGTCATTTGGAAGTATATAGTAATTTTATTAACTATATAATTTAAAAATACCAAGAGACATGGTAAATGTAAAACTATTTAACTAAGAGTTAAATAAAAGAGATAAAGTTAATATAGTGACCCAAACCTATCTAAAACCTATTGGTTGAGTGGTTTTAAACTTATCCCCACCTTAAACTTTAAATAATCCACTTTGGAGCCATTAGAAACCGAATATTAATTTATTATAAAATAATATTTCTAGTTTTTCCAAAGGTGCCCCTCACCCCTCTTATAAAAGGGCACCCCCCTACTCAATAATTCACACCTTCAAAGCCTTTTGGATCGGCCAAACCCTGCCCGAATATCCTCTCAACATCCATAAATTAATCCTAGAGGACCTACTTTGGTCAGAAAGCCAACTTAAGGAGCCATTTTGATCAAATCAAAAGGAAGAACCCGAAGAAGAGGTAATAATATCACCACCCTCTTTCGGGTTTTTTTCTTCTTCCACTTCTTTTTATTATTATTTCCATTCTAAAATAATAACTCAAAATCATCTATATACTGTGATGTTATTATTAATATTGTACAACCATCTTCATTATTCTATCCATCCTTTGAATGACATGTCACCATACGTGCGTACGTACGAATTATCGTCTCCACGTCGTGGTGTAATTGTTATTCAATACCATATTATTTGGATGGGTATAATAATGATGTGTAATTCATGTAAATAATAAATATAACATGATAATGATTCTGTATATATGATATAACATCCAATTATATATTATTTTACTATCAAAAGAGTGATATTGTCGCTCGTGCGTATGTACGGATTACCGTCTCCACGAACGCGATGAGATTCACTCCCCATCGTATCCATTCGAGACTAAATTTCATTTGACGATTAAAAATAATGATTAGAGACATGATATAATTCTATATATGAATAGGATACATCCCATACATAACAAATATGGCTCACATAACAAATATTATAAAGGAAAATGAATCCATTAACATCCAAAACAACGATAATACTAAGATATTATTAACAAATCAATGTTAAAAGATCATATATGATATCGTAATAATGTATATAATTCTTTTATAATTAAATAATAATTATTTCACCATTATACAGGAGTTTAACACACCCTTGACAAAGGAAAAAGTACAAAGTAAGGGGTTTCTTATCTCACTTTTAATTCCGTGAGATTTCCATTGTTCACCACTAATTTATTGCATGTAGTGTGTGTAATTCCCATGATTGTATTAATTGTGTAATATACATTAATTTATTTATATTTACATAATAATTTCATGATCCATATTTCATGGGATGTATGTTTCGTAAGTTACCAAATTGGTAAGGGAATTAAAAATTTCAATTTCCACTCATTCGGCTTTACGCATACTTCATTGATTATTTTACTCCAAGATTATGTGTGGAATCACTATTCATTTGAATATGTCATAATTCCCACTCCCCTTTATGTGTATACACTTTCTATACACATAATCACTCCATTGATAAATTCTCAAGTCATCGATATGAACTTGATAAGAGTAATTTTAACTCAATCTCCATTTGTTGAGTTAAATATACAATTCATTGGTGTTGTTTTTTTACAAGAATATTTATGAATGTCGTCTAATTGATTTACACTGAATATCCAATCATATTGAGTGTATTTATATTTTTCACACATAATTATGTCATTGATTTTTCCTTAAACTAAGTATATGGTCTTTATAAGAGATTTCATCTCAATTAACATTCCATGGAGACTTATTTGTTGTTATACACCAAATCACTTTTATATGGTGTATATGATGTACTTTGACATAGTATATCATGAATCCCTTTATTATCATGTTATTATGAAGTTTTCATTACCTCAATTATTTGTATTCAAGTGTCTCTCTTTTTTTAGGAACTATAACTAAAATATCATTTTAAATGTTTTTAGGATTTATTATTCTAAATCTTTCTCATTAATGTCCATGTTTTAAATTTTTTTAAGGATTTATTTATATGGACATTAATGTTTTAAAATTAAAACTCCTTTTAAAAGTTTCAAAGTGGTATGGGACATTTTGATTCAAAAATCAATTTTTAAATGGATTCTTGACAAATAGTGTGACTTTTAAATGTTTTTAAGAAAAAGGGGGATATTTCTCTCTAATAGTTTTAATGATTATTTTCATCTATGTAAATATCCTTCATTTTTCTCGATTAAGGTTAATCTGATACAATACAATCTCCATATTGTATTGAATGAGTTAAGTTTGACTGTGGATGTTCTATTTTTATACCATTCATGGTTTATGGATAAATTATTGACATTTCATATGTTAGTTTTGATAATAATGTTTATGTTATGTTTCAAAAATTTCATATGAGGAATGCATTTGACTTATTAAGTGATGGGTGGAGCTCGCTATAGCCCCTCGATGCATCTATACGTCTCATGAGACAAACTAGTGTCTTGGCACAAGGCGTTGAAAAAATATTATTTGTAGCCTTGGCACAAGGCCTTGACTATGTGGTTATGATAATATGGAATTATTCATTCCATCATTATGAAAGTGGTTATTGATATTGCATGTGATCATTCGACTAGTAGAATATCAATGTTAATAAGTAAATGGCATTATTTGATTTTATCTTTGACATATTGTGCTGAAGTTCAAGTTTAAAAGGATTTTGTTTTAATCTTACACATTGCCTTAAATGTTTGTGATTTTTTATGAAAGTTTCTACTATATTGTTATCCTTACTGAGAATCTGAGCTCACCCCTTTCTATGTGTTAATTTTCTCAGGATTCCAAGAAGTGTATTATGATTGATAAGAAGGGTTAAGCTAGGGGAATTAATGGAATTCTCAAAGGATCATTTACATTGTGTTTTATTTTCTAAAGTTTAATGTAACGTCCATGTATTTAATCTATTTTCCAAGACTGCTAAACTGATCGGTCTTTCGGGAATTGATTCCTAGTAATCAGGAAAATGTATTTAAATAATGCATCGTATCTGGGTAACTGGGGTCGGGGTGTTACAGTTGGTATCTGAGGATGTTTAGCAATAACCTTGGAAATGATATTTGGATAAACTATGATTAGAGCACATAGACCTAATATGGACTTTGAGGATTAGTATAGAAGAACTTCCTAGAATTTTGGTATTGTATAGATTTTGTGTGTTTTCCGAGCAATACATCCCTATATGGATACGAGTAGGTAGAGGCGGGTCTGGCACAGATGTACCTAGGTGTAAAACACGAAAACACTGCTTTGAGCTAGACTCGAACGGGAACTGGTGCACGACAACAGGCCTTGCTGCACTCTTGGTTATGACACTCCCGGGGGATATACTTAGGATAATTTACATTTTCTTTACAAACCAATTTGAAGGAGTTTAATATTAGATGAGAATAAATAAACATGGTTAATACTAGGGTGTTCTTGATTGAAAATAATGTGTGATGATATTTTCTAAATAATTTTATGACTATTCTTACTCACACAATGTTTTCTGGTTTTAGTCAATGGCTGGATTCCAAGGAAGTCATAGTAACTTTGAGAATGATTTATAAGGTGGGAATGGTGGTGGAAATGAGAAAGAAAAATCTATTTTGATAGGCATAAAAGATATCATGTTCATGCCAAATCAGTTTTCAAAAAATATGATCAATAACATATATATTAACCAACTCCCAGACTCAACAAAGAAGAGAAAGGTGATGAATGATACGAGCTCCAATAGTGGAGTCCATAGAGAAAAGAATCCTCAATTTCCATCATGCAGGAAATGTGGAAGGAGACACCCAGGAAAGTGTCTCAATGGAACAAAGAAATGCTTTATGTGTGGGAAAGAAGGATATAAAATGAATAATTACCAAGGAAAAATGAAGAGTACTATGGAAGAAAATAAAAATGGTCCCAAGAAGCGATTTACAGTCATTTTCCATAAATGTAGGGGACCTGGCCATAACCCGAGTGAGTGCCCTATTCGATAGGATATTTTCTTGGTAAAAGAAGAAGCTATGTGGAAATAAATGGTCAGAGATATTTTTAAAAGTACCAGTGCTCCTTGTTGATGGGATTACTTTGGAATAATTTTATCTTGTATTTGTAACCCTACAGTTTGTCATGTGAAAATGATATTTGAGGAATACTTATCTTTTTTATTGTGGATATAGTTATAAATAACCATTTGGTTTTATATGATCATTGGGTTTGAGGCAATTACAAGTTATTATATTTTGGGATGAAAATGCAAGGTATGAGATAAAATTTTTGGTTAAATTATGTTATAGTTATTTTGGGGAATTTATCTCATTTTAATAATATTATAAAATATAGTTTTTGAAAAAGGACAATTCACAGACCATGTGACAACCCTCGTGTCGGACAAAGCTATGGGAATCGAACCCCCAACTGGAGTGTGATTGGGATTTATCACCTACCACTGGACTACGTGAAGTCCCTGGTTAGTGTGACTAATTATTTTTAGTTAATGGTTTTATTGATCCATAATAAGTTGATTTGGGATCTTATGTCTTATCAAATTAATACCCTTATTATAGTAAAATGATTTGGTGATTAAGTGATAAATGTTATTTTTGAAGATGTTCGCTTTGTTGGGAACACTATATTCCCAAGGAAAATAGAATACTATGAGATTTAATTTGAGGAGTAATGGTGTATTTTTATCAATGTTTTTATTGTGGATTTATAGTGATTTGGGTTATTTAAGGAAATGATTAACCAATAATAGAGAATACGTGATTAAGTTAATTACTTTTATGTATGTGACTTTAAGAGTAGTTGATGTCATTTGGAGATAAAATTTAATGTGGAAGACTACATAACCAAATTATTCTCAGTTTTGGGTTTCAATATTAGATTGGATTATATTGAAGGATTTTAAGGACAATTGTTTAATGAATGGTATTTATTTAACTTTGGGGTATTATTGGTTTAGTTTTAGAAATTAATATTAGTGTTTCTTTCTCTAATGGAATATCATTTTGGGGGATCATCAGATCTTATACTAACCATTTTGGTTTTGATTAATCTCTAAAGACAAGGTAAATATATAGTTTATCCTTCGTAGATCATGTGATTCTACAGAATATTATTCTAGCTCTTCCGGTGTGACCAAGTCTTCTTGAATACTCATCATTTTAAAAATAATTTTTTAGTGGTATAAATTTATAAAAGAATGAAACTCTACTTAAAAAGTAAATATATATCTTTATTTTCTTAGTCAATCTCATAAATTAATTCCTCATCTTTATGAAATGTTACTTAAAACAAAAAAAAATATTGTCCGCTTACTTTTACTACTGGGAAACTAATGACCATTTTTCCCATCACAAGTTTTTGGTTTTCTTGTTGTTTACTTTATCCTAGTCATGTTTTCTATCCCTCTACATTAGAACTTGACACATAGTTTATCTTCAATATCGATTTTTTCCAACATGGAATCCTAGTATGGGTTATCTTGGGTGACCTTTGTACTTCTCTTTCTTTTAAAGTGATAGTTTTATTGAATCTTTTTCCGATGTGGGACTTTCCATTATATTCCCAAGCTCAATTTTAAAAATTGCGAGGATGCAATTTATTGATGGAGGGATGAATGTAACACCCCAAGCTTCCATGGTACGTTTCCCTTTGAATAATTCAATAGCTTGCATTGTACGCAACTTCGAGATTCTAACACACCGCGACCAATCAAAGTAGCCATTATGAATAGTAATACCCAATTTTTAAAATTTTATAAATTTTATCTATCAAAATGGACATAATTTTTGGATTAGGAATATCGAACTTAGCCTAGGGTGATGTTTTGGTATTTTTTAGAAAACATTCAAATTTTGATGAATAGTGAAAAATACTAAACATTAATAAAAAGAACTTTTTAAATCCAAATAATTTATAGTGATAAATTATACTATTGAGAGGTTTTAAAGTATAATTAGAATATATCTTTACCATTTAATCCAATACAGGAAATTGTATGTAATTTCATATTTAAACTAGACATAAACAAGTGTCAATCTTTTGATAGTTATTATTTCTTAAAAAACACGCTCTTTGTTTTGACAAGGGGAATTAATTTTAAATTAATTTATGCCACTTCTATGTTTTGAATTTAGAAAAATGGATTCCATATTTATAATCAGTTGGTCCAAATTTTTTAAATAGGTAACTTTTTTTTAGGCATTTTGAATAATTACTTCGGTAAATATTTTATTTACCATGGTTAAAGGGTAAATCTGATAAATAAGGGTAAAAAAATAATATTATAATAATATTAAATTATGCTAAAACGTGTCCTAACCATATTTTCTGATACATGTCCAACCATGGGCATCTTTGGGTCTATTATGGGACCCCATGGAGCCACTTTTAAGTGATAATGACAGTTTATATTAATTAAGTTAAAGTAAATACAAAAATGACATAAGCATATATCTTTTAGAAAAACAATTTTTACATAGGGTTATATATGTTATATTTTAGACTATATATATTCATTATAAATATAAAATTATTTCCTACATAATGGTATTTTATTTATAATTTTTATACATTGAATAATTAAATTTATTTATGACACAATAATGATGTAGTAATTTCCTTATTAATGAAAGAATTAAATAATTCGTATTATAAATGTTAAAATAAATATAATTTGAAAGTTTTGATGAAATACAAGAATTTTATTGGTTAATATGACATGTTATAATTGCTTAAATGAATTTTTTTCGAATTAATAAAGTTTTTACGACTTTAACAAAAATCAACTATTAAATTGTGTCAAAATTGACATAAATGAGTTTTTAAAACAAATATTATATTATTAATTGATATTATATTCCTAAAAATCTATGGTTCCGCCAAAAAACCTATATAATGATATTTTTATCATTAATGGACCACTTGGGGGTCTCTTGGAAGTATATAGTAAGTTTATTAAATATAAAATATAAAAATACAAAGAGACATGGTAAATGTCAAACTATTTAACTAAGAGTTAAATCAAAATGATAAAGTTAATATAGTGACCCAAACTGATCTAAAACCTATTTGTTGAGTGGTTTTAGACCTATAACCACATTAAACTTTAAATAATACAATTTGGATCCATTAGAAACCGAATATTAATTTATTATAAATTAATATTTCTAGATTTTCCAAAGGTGCCCCTCACCCCTCTTATAAAAGGGAACTCCCCCTACTCACTAATGCACACCTTAAAAGCCTTTGGCTCAGACAAATCCTACCAAAATATCCTCTCAACGTTTTTCACTTCATCCTAGAGGCCCTACTTTGGTCAGAAAGCCATCTTAAGGAGCCCTTTTGATCAAATCAAAAGGAAGAACCCGAAAAGGAGGTAATAATTTCACTACCCTCTTTCAAGTTCTTTTATTCTTCCACTTGCTATTTTTTGTTATTTCCATTATAAAATAATAACTACAGTATCATATATATATTGTGAAGTTATTATAAATATGTTATAACCATCTTCATTATTCTATACATCATTTAAATGACATGTCACCATACGTGTGTACGTATGGATTACCGTCTCCACGTCGTGGTGTAATTGTTATTCAATACCTTATTATTTGTATGGGTATAATAATGGTGTGTAATTCATCTAAATAATAAATATAACATGATAATTATTCTTTAAATATGATATACCGTACAATTATATATTATTTTAATATCAAAAGAGTGATATTTTCGCTCGTGCGTACTTACGGATTACCGTCTCCACGAACGCGATGGGATTCATTCCCCATCATATCCATTCAAGACTAAATTTCATTTGATGATTAAAAATAATGTTTAGAGACACGATATAACTCTGGATATGGATAAGATATATCCCATCCGTAATAAATATGGCTCACATAACAAATAATTTAAAGGAAAATGAATCCGTTAACACCCGAAACGACGATAATACTAAGATATTATTAACAAATCAATGTTAAAAGATAATATATGATATAATATTAATGTATATGATTCTTTTATAATTAAATAACAATTATTTCACCATTATACATGAGGTTAACCTACCCTCAACCAAGGAAAAAGTACAAAGTAATGAGTTTCTTATCTCAATTTTAATTCCGTGTGATTTCCATTGTTCACCACTTATTTATTACATGTGGTGAGTGTAATGCCCATGATTGTATTCATTGTGTAATATACTTTAATTTATGTATATTTACATCATAATTGTATGATCCATATTTCATGGGATGTATGTTTCGTAAGTTACCAAATTGGTAAGGTAATTTCAAATTTCAATTTCCACTCATTCGGCTTTATGCATACTTCATTGATTATTTTAATCCAAAATTATGTGTGGAATCACTATTCATTCTCTTATGTCATAATTACCAATCCCCTTTCCATGGATATAATGTTTATACACATAATCACTCCATTGATAAATTCTCAAGTCATCGAAGAGTAATTTTAAATCAATCTCCATTTGTGGAGTTAAATATCCAATTCATTGGTGTTGTTTTCTTTACAAGAATATGTGTGAATGTCCTCTAATTGATTACACTAAATATCCAATAATATTGAGTGTATTATTATTTTTCACACATAATTATGTAATTGATTTATCCTTAACCTAAGGATATGGTCTTTATAAGATATTTCATCTCAATTTACATTCCATTGAGACTTATTTGTTGTTATATACCAAATCACTTTTATATGGTGTATATAATGTACTTTGACATAGTATATCATGAATCCCTTTATTCTCATGATATTATAAAGTTTTCATTACCTCAATTATTTGTATTCAAGTGTCTCTCTTTTGGTTAGGAACACTAATTAAAATATCATTTTAAATGTTTTAAAGATTTATTATTCTAAATATTTCTCATTAATGTCCATGTTTTAAAAATGTTTTTAAGGATTTATTTATATAGAAATTAATGTTTTAAAATTAAAATTCCTTTTAAAAGTTTCAAATTGGTATGGGACACTTTGATTCAAAAATTTATTTTTAAATGGCTTCTTGACAAATAGTGTGAATTTTAAATGTTTTCAAGAAAAAAGGGGGTTATTTCTCTCTAATAGTTTTGATGATTATTTTCATGTATGTAAATATCCTTCATTGTTCTCAATTAAGGTTAATCTGATACAATACAATCTCTATATTGTATCGAATGAGTTATGTTTGACTGTGGATGTGCTATTTTTATAATATTCATGTTTTGTGGATAAAGTATTGACATTTCATATGTTAGTTTTGATACGAATGTTTATGTTATGTTTAAAACTTTTCATATGAGGAATGCATTGGACTTAGTATGTGACGGGTGGAGACCGCTATAGCTCCTCGATGCATCGGTAGGTCTCATGAGACAAACTAGTGTCTTGGCAGAAGGCCTTGACAAAGTCTTATTTGTAGTCTTGGCACAAGGCCTTGACTATGTGGTTATGATAGTCTGGCATTATGCATTCCATCATTATGAAAGTGGTTATTTATATTGCATGTGATCATTTGACTAGTAGAATATCCATGTGAATAAGTAAATGGCATTATTTGATTTTATCTTTTCTATATTATACTGAAGTTCAAGTTTAAAAGGCTTTTGTTTTAATCTTATACATTGCCGTAAATGTTTATGCTTATTTGTGAAAGTTTCCGCTATATTGTTATCCTTATTGAGCATCTGAGCTCACCCCTTTCTATGTTTTAATTTTTCTGGATTCCAAGAAGTGTATTATGATTGATAAGCAGGGTTAAGCTATATAAATTAATGGCGTTCTCAAAGGATAATTTACGTTGTGTTTTATTTTCAAAATTTTAATGTAACGTCCATGTATGTAATCTATTTTCCAAGACTGCTAAACTGATCGGTCTTTCGGGACATTATTCCTTGTAATCATGACAATGTATTAAAACAATGCATCGACTCTGGGTAACTGGGGTCGGGGCGTTACAGTCACAAATAGTCTCGTCACAACTAATCTAACCTATATATACCCCATACATTTTTTCTTTCCCATTCCTCAATTATTTCTTTCTCTCCTTCTCTAAACTCTAATTTTAGAGTGAAAAGTTTTCAGAGTTAGTTTTATTTTTTACGAAGAAGTTGTGAAACCGTCTATAATTATAAGAGATCAT
Organism: Viscum album; assembly: GCA_963277665.1. NCBI lineage: Eukaryota > Viridiplantae > Streptophyta > Magnoliopsida > Santalales > Viscaceae > Viscum > Viscum album. The sequence goes on along the minus strand of OY728125.1, from coordinate 81,363,972 downwards.
GTTTAAAAGGTATTTATGTTTTATTTCATTTAGTATTTATTATATTTCTTTATATTAATTTTAATTATTGTTGATTAGTTGTGATTAAGTTAGATTTAAATTGTTTTGTCGTCAGTATTTATTTGTAATAATAAAATTAACTTATTAGTACTAATTCTTAGTAATTAGTAATAATTAATAATTATTAACGATAATTAGTAATGTATATAAATAATTAGCGGTAATTAGTAATTTGTAGCTGTATTTTGCAGTAATTAATAATAATTAACACTAATTAGTAATAACTAGAAAAATAGTAACAATTAGTAAAAAATATTAATAAATATTTACAATTAGTAATAAATACTAATAATTAGTAATGAATACTAATAATTAGTAATAAATACTAATAATTAGTAATAAATACTAATAATTAGTAATAAATACTAATAATTAGTAATAAATATTAATAAATAGTAAATATGCTAATAAATAGTAACAAATACTAATAAATAGTAATAAATATAATAAATAGTAATAAATAGTAATAATTAGCAGCAATTAGTAATAATTAGTAATAATTAGTAATAAAAACTAATAATTAGTAATAAATGCTAATAATTAGTAATAATTAGTAATAATGAATAATAATGAATAATAATTAGTAATATTTAGTAATATTTAGTAATAATTAGTAATAATTATTAATAATTAGCAATAATTAGTAATAATTAGTAATAATTAGTAATAAATACTAATAAATAGTAATAAATAATAATAGGAATAATTAGTAATAATTAGTAATAAATACTAATAATTAGTAATAAATACTAATAATTAGTAGTAAATACTAATAATTAGTAATAAATACTAATAATTAGTAATAAATAGTAATAAATAGTAATAAACTCTAATAAGTAGTAATAAATAGTGATAATTAGTAATAAATACTAATAATTAGTAATAAATACTAATAATTAGTAATAAATACTAATAATTACTAACAATTAGAAATAATTAGTAATATTTAGTAATAATTAGTAATATTTAGTAATATTTAGTAATAATAAGTAATAATTAGTAATATTTAGTAATAAATACTAATATATAGTAATAAATACTATTAATTAGTAATAAATACTAATAAATAATAGTAATTACTAATAATGAGTAATAATTAGTAATAATTAGTAATAATTAGTAATAATTAGTAATAAATTCTAATAATTAATAATAAATACTAATAATTAGTAATAATTAGTAATAAATACTAATAAATAGTAATAATAGTAATAATTAGTAATAAACAGTAATAATTAGTAATAATTATTAATAATTACTAATAAATAGTAATAAACTGTAACAAATACTAATAAATACAAATAAATAGTAATAAAAAGTAATAAATTGTAATAAATAGTAATAAGTAGTAATAAGTAGTAATAGATAGTAATAGATAGTAATAGATAGTAATAAATAATAATAAATAGTAATAAATAGTAATAAGTACTAATTAATAGTAATAAGTAGTAATAAATAGTAATAGATAGTAATAGATAGTAATAAATAGTAATAAATAGTAATAAATAGTACTAAATAGTAATAAATAGTAATAAATAGTAATAATTAGTAATAATTAGTAATAATTATTAATAATTGGTAATAATTAGTTATAATTAGTAATACATAGTAATACATTGCAATACATAGTAATAAGTAGGAATAATTAGCAATAAATAGAAATAAATAGCATTAATTAACATTAATTAGCATTAATTAGCATTAATTGGCATTAATTATCAATAAATAGCATTAATTAGCATTAATTATCAATAATTATAAATAATTAGGATTAATTAACAATAATTAGTAATAATAAATAGTAATAATTAGTAATAAATAATAATAAATGGTAATAAATAGCAATAAATAGCATTAATTAGCATTAATTTTCATTAATTATTAATAAATAACATTAATTAGAATTAATTATAAATAATTGGGATTAACTAGAAATAATTAGAATTAATTAACAATAATTATAAAGAAGTAGTTGTAATTATTTATCTTTTTTTATTGTGTTTTTCTAATTTCAAATTATTCAAAAATGGTAATGATTTTATATTTTGTATAAAAATATGGAATAAGGAAGTAAACAATAGTCTTTATTAGATGATCGCACTTGGATAAATCAGTGTAGAAATCTAAAAGGTTCTGGTTTAAATCCTGTATATATTGAGGGTGTTGAAGCTTTCTTATCATTTCCATCATCAAAACCAGGATTTATTTCAGAAGGCAAAAATAAGTGCCCTTTTAAAAAATGTACTCTATGAACATTTGACACATTTGGAAAGTATGGGGGACATCTCTTATAGTTTGTTTTCAACCAGATTATGTTTTTTTGGTATCAACACGATGAACACATTTCTAGAGAAGATACTAATAACTTGATTCTAGATCCATCACAGTTTCAAAATTTTGTACATGATGTTGAAGGTCCATCTGTTCAACAAACTAAAACTCAGGATGATATTGAGTTAATTCCTGAGTTGGAACCATCCGAATTTTATGAGTTTTTGAGGTCTGCTGAGGATTCATTATATCCTGGTTGCAAGATAAGAAAATTAGAACATGTTACAAAATTTATCGCTGTTAATTCAGATAATGCAATATTAGAGAACTGTTTTAATCAGATATTTTCTTTGGTTCAAACACTATTACCTGAAAGAAATGTGATTCTTGCAAATTACTATGAGAGAAATAGGCTAGTTCGTAATCTTGGCCTTAGTTATTGGAATATTCATGCATGTAAAAATGATTGCATCTTATATTCTTGTAAACATGAGTTTTTGGATAGTTGTCCCACGTGTGGAAAATCGAGGTATAAAGAAGATCAACTGGGGAAGTATGGATCAATTCTTGTAAAACAGTTGAGATATTTCCCCCTTACACCCAGGTTATAGCGTTTATTTATGTCTCAGAACATAGTATCAATGATTCCATGGAACAAAACCAAGATTTCAACCGATAAATGTCTAAATCATCCATCTGATGGTGATTCATGGAAACATTTTGACTGACTGCATCTGTCTTATGCTTTAGAAGCTCAGAACGTGCAATTTGGTCTTTCTACTGATGGTTTCTGTCTGTTTGGTTCTTATGGTAGTCAGTATTCATGTTGGACTACCTTTATAACTCCATACAATTTACCTCCATGGATGTTGATGAAGGAGCCCTATATCTTTTTGAACTTATTAATCTGAGGACATTAGAAAAAAATATTGATGTTCATTTGAAACCATTGATTAACAAGTTAAATTCATTGTGGAGTAATGGTTTTAGTACATATGATGTTGCTATGAAACAAAATTTCATATTAAAAGCTGCATTGATATGGATGATTAGTGACTTCCCGATATATGGAATGTTATCTGGCTGGAGTACACAAGGTCCAAAATCATTTCCTTACTATATGAAAGACAAAAAATCCTTTATTCTCTTGTATGGAAAAAAACATTCTATTTTGATTGTCATTGAAGATTTCATCCAATTGATCATCCTTTTCAGAGGAACAAATCTCATTTTAGAAAAGGCACAATTGAAAGGGATAAACCTCCAAAAATGATCTCAGGTACATAGTTAAAATCAGTTGTATTTTCAGTACCTCCCATCACAGTTGGGCCAATATTAAACCAAAAAAAATTCATGGATTTGGGGAAAAACATAATTGGATAAAACGAAGAATTTTTTGTAATATTAAATATTGGTCTGATTTGTTGGTCTGCCACATGTTGGATGTCATGAATATTGAGAAGAAATGTTTTGATAATTTATTTCAAACAGTTTTGGATATATCAGAAATGACAAAGATAATATAAAGGAATGATTTGATCTTGCCCAAATTTGCAGATGATCAGAACTTGAACTGTTTCAAAATGTCAGATCACAGAGGTTAATGAATCCAAAAGAAGCTTATACACTGTCCAAAGAGTGTTGCTTATTATTTTGTCAGTGGATTGTAGATTTGAGACTTCAAAGTGGCTATTCTTCCAATTTGGGCAGATGTGTTACGAATAGCCATATTACTGGATTAAAAGGTCATGATTATCATGTTATAATGGAAAGACTTATGCTGATTGGATATAGAGGTTTGTTTAATTCTATGATTTGGGATTCGATAACAGACATATCATATATTTTTCGAGACATTTGTGCAGCAACAATAGACTATGATGCACTAAGGAAACTGGAAGAAGATGTTGTCGTAATTATATGTAAACTAGAAAAAATATTCCCACTGAATTTCATTGACTCAATGGAACATCTGATATTACATTTTCCACATGAAGCTAAATGTGGAGGTCCGGTATAGTTTCGATGGATGTACTCATTCGAGAGATGCATATATAAATTGAAGAAAAAAGTATTTAATGAAGAATCAGTTGAAGGCTCAATTATTGAAGCTTATTTTCAAGAGAAAATTGATTTGTTCTTCTCTCATTATTTGTAATATGAATATCCCTCAAAACACAAATTCATGTAATGGAATGAGGATAATTTTGATGATTAAATGAACAATCAATTATATATTTTTAATCAACCAGAGATTGGCTTCGGTGGAGTTCATGAATGATGGATTTCAGATGGTGAACATCACATAGCTCATACATATGTTATGCTCAACTATGAATAAATGACATCATTTGTATTGTGAGTGCTTCTATCACTTATTCTATAATTTATGTTACAGTAAGTAAACTTATTTTATTTGTAGGTTATATGATAATCATATCAATAAACAGCTTCCACAAATTACAGAAGTTTCTCTTGAAGAATTTCGACAATTTTTTTTTTCAATGGTTTAAAAAACTGGTAACATAAATTATTGATGGTTTAACATATCAATTTGTTTTATTATTTTTATTTTGATAAATTTTTTACAAATTTTCAGGTGTCCCAACATACTGATAAAATTGATAAGTGACTATGTATATTGAGTAACCCACCATCCAAAATGGTTAAATCTTATCACGCATATGTGGTGAATGGTTTTTGATTTTATACACACACATATGGGTTATCAAAAAAAATGAACAGTGGAGTTTTCTTGAGAGGATCAAATCATAGATAAAATGAAATTGACTTTTACAACATGCTGGATGAAATTATTGAATTGTGTTATCTAGGGAAAAAATACATAACAATTTTTAAATATCGATGGTTGGATACTGAGAGAGGCTTGCATGTTCATAAAATTCATGGAATCATAAATATTAAATATAAAAGTCTTCTTGTAGTAAATAAACCATTTTTACTTTCTCAACAGGAATATAAAATATAATACGCAATGTATTGTGCTACGTCAAGAGAATTGAGTGATTGGTGGAGCATAATAAAAATTAAATATCAGGAAAATTAGTTTACTCAAAATGAATGTGGTTTCGATGAAGTAAAAGGAATTGAAATTTTTCAAGAGACTACTCAAAATTCATTTTTTCACAAAGAGACATGAATATCGATGATTACACCCCACAATTAAGGGTTGACGGTGACGATGATTTTAATGATGTTACAAATGAATTTAAAATGGAAAGAGATGAGGAAACTAAAACTCATATGGATATTGATGATGCAGATGATGAATATGAAGACATTAACATCGTCAGATATGAAGATGACAATGAAGGTGAACATTGACACAATTAAATGCCAGTTATAATCATAACTAATATATATCTATATGTAATAGTTATTTTCAACTACATGTTAAAAATAATAATTTTGTGTTTCAGATGGACCCTAATCTATTTTGTGAGTTGGAGGAAGCTGCTACCTTTGGATGTGGAGGATTTGGGATCATCTAACCCTGAGCCTACTGGTGGTTCAGGGGGTATGCGAAGAGGGCATGATATTGTGAGACTGATGACTCCTGACCCTATCCCCAAGCGACGTCCACATCCTGGCTTCGATCCACGCATGCAGAGGTATGGTAACCTGTCTATTTTAGTTATATTTCATTAATTTATTTATATACTAATTGTTTGATTATTTTTTATTTTTTCACAGTTTTGCGCATGTAGCTTTTGGAAAGGAAAGCGCTATCTTGTGAAATTATTTTTCTAAGCCATAGATCACATGGAAATAGATTCCCCTTGATGTGCAGATTAAAATGTTCAATCATTGGATAGTACGTAAATAAAAAATATTTATTTATAAATTTATTTCCTTATTAACTTGATATTATAAATTATTTATAGGGTTTATGGTATATATCATGTGTGATTCTATCCACAAGACATGGGAGGTGTCTATGTATGAGTGTTTACGTGATTTTTTGCACAATTTGAGAAGTAAAGCCATTAAGAAAGCATGAGTGATAGTATTTGATGAGTCATGTAGAGCCCACCAACCAGAGTACATTTCATCTCACGTTTGGGATGGATTATGTTCACATTGTTTGAGTGGTGGATTTCAGAGAAGATCTTCATTGGGCCAACAGAACTGGGGGAGACAGGAGGTAACACATCGAGCTAGTATCTGTACATTCAGTATGCATAGAGATCATCCAGTAAGTATATTTTTTAAATATTTTATATAACATTAAATATAAATAGTTTATTTTATATTCCTATAGGTATTAGAGCATCCCAAGATTATAGAGTACGATATTTATTGGAGGATGTATAGTGATCCAGCCATTACAGATATTAGAGGTGATCTCCAGGGTCGGATTGTGGTCAGTATTATTTTATTTTCAGTTTAAAAATTAACTACATATAATATTTTCACTTTTTTTAATTTCAAATTGGAACTTAAGGAGTCATATGAGGTCGCATCCTCGAAGACATGGGCTGAGATTCAGGCCATGATGGCTGATAAGGCTAGTGCCCACCATTTCAATGAGGCGACATGGATTCAGGAGACCTAGTATGCCTTCGAGAAGGGCCGAGTAGTTTGTATCGGTTCTCATTTGACTTCTAGGACTTATTATGGTACTGCTGCAATGTCGGTGTCCAACATAAGAGGATCTCATAAATACATATCATCTTCTAGATCATAGTATTAGGAGAAGTTGTGAGATCAAACTGAGCTTATAGAGAGTTTCTAGAAGCAACAAGAAGAGATGTTTTAGTAGTAGTGGTATGAGGAGAATGATTCAATGGCAGTAGCAGCAGCGACATCCCAAGGAGGACATGCGTCGATGGTAGTAGCAACAACACGAGAAGATAGTGTACATGTGTCATCTGACTCGTAGTTTAGGGATGGAGTTTCCTCCACAATCTCCACCATCTCCTCCAGCTCCTGTAAAGACTATCCCTATTCAAAACATTTGAATTCAACATTTTTTGTAATATGAACTATTTACAGTTTTAGTCTTTTATATTGGTGCGAATATTTCATAATTTTTTTAATATTTTAATATTTTAATATTTATTATTAGTATTATATTTTTTAATGTTTTTCTATTTTATTAATAATAATAATAATAATATTTTATGATTTTTTATATTTTTTTTTGAATATTGATAATTTTAATATATATGTTTTATTTTAATAATATTAATATTATTTTTTCATTAATCATAATTTTATTACTTTATTTTATTTTATTTATTATTTGTGATGGGGCCTTTTTCGACGAGACCCCATCGAAAATAGATTATATATATATTTTTAAATTATTTACAATAAGTTACTTTACCATTGAAAATAATTTTTTGGGACGGGCCCATCGTAAAAGGATTAGGTATATATAACATATATAAACAAAGAACTACTTTCGACGAGACGACGGGCCCATCACAACTAATTTTTGCAACAGGCTTGTCGCAACAGGTTCCTGTATATATAATGTATTTAATCAGAGATCTATTTGCGACGGGACTGCTTCCCATAGAAAATAGTATTATTTTTTTGCGATGTGACCATCGCAAAAAATACTAGTTGTGATGCCGTTTTCTGCAACGAGTTATTTTCAATGGGACCCCGGTGCAAAAGATTTTTTGCAACGGGATCTATTCACAAATAGCTCATTGAAAATAGCCAAAATTCCAGTAGTGGATACCTTATTGGAAGGTCTATTTATTTTTGGATTCCCCCCTATACTAGGGTAATAAGGGAGGTTGCTGAGTGAATCTTAGGATCCCTCTTAGTTGTGTGTTTCCCAAGATTCATAACTCACTTGGGTCTAGGTCTTGTTAGAAGTTTTCAGTTGGTCACATTTCACCCAAGCACTAGGTTCTTAGAAAATACTCTAGGATTGATTATGATAACTTCGATTGATTCCTAGGATACTTTTTATGATTAGTAGGACACAACATTATTTAATTTCCTAGACCAATCTGGGAATGGGCTGTTTATCTAGTTATTGAATGATGTTGAGTTATTATGTCATATATGGAGAGTATTAATTATTTATCACCTAAGGTTCAAACCCTTATAGATTTATCATAGTTACAATGTCTTGGTTACCTATGGATTGGGATTTAAGAACCCGACATAGGACTAGATGTAACATTGAGATGTCATCTAGGTTCCATTGGTCATGAAAAACTTGAGTGGTATTCCTAGGACACCTAGCATCTTGCTACATTCATTATTTATAGGATGCCCAGTTGATACTAAGAATTTTACTTCATATAGTGGAGGTGGGTATGGGCGATTCCAAGGTTAAGCCTTGTATCCCCCCGTGGCGACGTAGCTTTCTCAGAGACAATCTGGCATTGGATGAAGTAGGTATGGTTATACCAAGGTAGCCATCAGGACCTTAGTATGATAGTTATTAGTTAGTTTATTTTCAATATTATATATTCTTATTTTATTCATTTATCTCACATACACACTCTAATTTTACTAGATATGTATGGGACCACATTAGTGGTTCCATAATTTGTTTTTTATTCACACCAAATTTGGGGCGTCATTACACTAGGTTTCTTGACTTGATATTCCCTTTGTTGTAGGCATATGATGGGTTGAGGCCTAGGACTGATCAAGAAGGATAGCTCATACATGTATATGGATCTAGGTACATGGTATGTCTTAGTGTAAGATGAAAATTCATGTGGTTTTATTATTTATTTCTTTTTTTCTCGCATGAATATATGATCGGCCCAGTGGGTGATCATTGTTGTATATATGACCTGGATGTTCAAGCCTTTACTGCTTTTCATTTTATTATAGCCTTGTTTATATTTATTACTTCTTCACTATGATTATTTTATTAATATGGATGATTTTAGGATATTTTTTTATATACTCTGATATAGGGGCATAGTCTCCCCATAGACACACCATATGCCCTCACTACTAGATGGTAGCCTCTAGTGTATGGAGAGTCGTGCTTGAGGACTTATCAAAAACTAGTTCGGCTACTGATCCAAGAGTGAGTTGATTAGGGGTGTGACAATGTGGTTTTTTTACATTTTAGGACATGGTAAATGTGAGTATTATGAATGTGTTAGATCCTTTGATGGATATTTGACTAGTGCATCGAGGACACTTGTTTTGGTAATAAGTTCAAGTTTCCAAGTATAGGAGATATTTTTTGTTGATATGTGATGTTGTAGTTGAATATGATTTTCACTTTGATCAATGAACATGTGGTTTTTAATTTATGATTTATTATGTATTCATGTTTCTTGGTCCATTAGTGAGAGGTCAGTGGTTGATTTTGAATATTTTCCATCAGATAGAATATTCATTTGTTCATGCATCACCATTTGAAACATAAGATCCACATGTTATTTTCCTTCTAGTGTGTTATTTATATCACTAATAATTGATTAAAACTATTTAAAGTGTCAATAAAATCCTAAATGGTATTCTTTATTAGTGCCATTATACTCATTTGGGTCTCTTTTTTTACATTCTTCTATGAAGGGCTATGTGGACAATGTTATGACATGGCCTTACGATGGTGACACCGATATATTAACTTCTATAAAATAGTATTATAACCCCTTAGTAGGTCATAATGGGTAATTAGTATTTCATTAGTAACTCTAATAGGTTGTTAGGGTAATGTGATGTAGGGAGGGACCATTAGGAGAAACATGTTGATCTGGGAAATAAATTCTATTCTAGTAGACCCTTTGTGGATGTATCCTTTTCATGTGTGTTTAATTAAAGATTCATAACAACCTACATGGAGTTTACCCATATATAATTCTATGAAATTTTACCTAAATGGACTTTTTTATGTTTATGTAGTCAGATCGTTAAGTGCAATGTCGATAGGTACCAAAACATTTATAGTGAACTAGAACCTGGAGGGGGTATTTTTGTCTATAGATGCCCAATGAGAATTAGATAATTATCTTTCTTGTCTTTAAATCATGACACTCCAGGGATAACTCCCCTATGATTATGATCAGAGTGGATTGGGGCCAAGTAGGATATTTTTTGGAAGGTGATGTCTTATATGTTTATAAAACTAGAATCCTCCTTAAGTTAATAGTTACCAATTTATTTCACTTAAATGGGTTTCCAATTAAAACTTAAAGGGGGTTTTCCTCTATAACATGGAATTGAAACCCTAAAACATTGAACCCATGTTGATAGATTTTTACCCTTGTTGCTCAATGTTATCTTTACCTCTCTTATAAAGGGTTGGTATGTGTGTTATATATTGTATAGTAATTGAGGCAAGAATGAGAGTGCTTCCCATGAATAATAAATAAATTAGGATGTGGTTCATTTATGAGAGGCCTATGGGATGGGTGGTATACCCTAGTGACCCATATCAGGACTTGATCTATAGGGTTAAGTGGGAGACCTGGATACCCTTTTTGTGATTCAAACCCTAGTGATTTAGCATTTTTTAATCAAGGGAAAACAATGAGAGGGATTGGCTTGGGTTTATGGATTCAATAGAGGTAGTGATCAAGTTTGAGCGATCATGTTGAGAATGATGAATGATAAGTACTTTGGTTTTGTGATATTAGCAGGATGATGCTGTTGGTTTCCAAGAAACAACCTAGGGTGCTTGGTCATTGAGACTGATCCTGATAGGTAGGATTGTTTAGGTACCTAAACCTATTGACAAGTGAGTGTGTTTTTACCAACATGGTCAAATAATAGGTGGATGATTGTGACTGGAATGGCATCGAGTACCATCTAATCATATCAATGAGATTAACATGACATGGGATAAGGATGGGTGATAATGTTTTTTGAATGATGTCATGAGGAAGTGGGTATGGAATGAATCATGGCATAAGTAAGGTGAATATTTTAAAAGGGGATCTCAAGGGAGATCCTAGTGTGTCGAGGATGACATGTCATGGAGCATGGTCAGGTTGGCCTTTGTAACATGCCTATTATGGGAACATGATTTATGTGGTATGGGTTTTTACACACTATGTAAGGGAGAGTTTATTTCATATTGGATACATTTGGAAACTATTTAAAATGGAACATTAATAAGTGGATGAGTGTGGGCTGGAGATTGATGGTTTCAAATATAATACTAATAGGTATGGTGATCGAGATCTTAGAGTAAAATTAAGGAAAGGCCCTATGATGAGGGCTATCGTAGAATAAATAAGGTGTAATGAGATGGTTGACCCAAGGGTGGACCTTGACAAACACTATCTGGAGACATGGTTTCAAGGTTTAGTTAAAGACAAGTGAATCCTAACTTAATGTGAGCATGGCTCGGTAGGAGTGACATGTTTTTAACAGTATAGTCTTTTGAGTAATGAATCGAGGGTGGTTGCCCTGTTATGAGTTGAATATCATCTAATTTCATGGATTTTATTCATTTGTATTTGGGAATGGGTGATTTGTAACATTTATATTGGTGGTCAATAATGAGTTGGGTTTCGACAATTTCAGTTGTTATGTTTGGTGTTGGAAGGAGTGTGGGACAAATTAATCAAGGAATATTCAAGGTGGTTCAACGACAAGGTTGATCCTTAGGTGGGGAGTGAGATGTCATGTAAGGATGGGACCATTCATTGGATGACTTTGGGGTTTTTAGATTTATTTGGATTAATGAAACTGGGTATAGATCGATTTCTTAGTAAATTCCAATTATAGGTTGAAATAGGGAATTAGTTAGAGGATGAGCATAGGTGTCAGGACTTGGAAAACTTCAGATGATCCAAGGGTATTGGAGCAGGATTTCTATGATACTCATGTTATGGGAAAAAAATGCAAACAGACAATGGATTATCTAACTAGAAAATGTTACTGGAAGTTGGTTATGGGCTACAGTGAGCATACTCCGAATGGTCTCAGTGTTCCTTGGTATAAAGGCATCAGGATTAGGTTTTGGTAACATGTCTTCTACTAAAGCTTGGCATTTTTTATAATAGTAGAATAAAGTAATTTTGACTTGAGTTCTCTTGAATAGTTTTATGTTGTTGGTGAGGAACCACATCGGTTACACTGTTGGGATGATATCGGTGTAGTTCAAGGGTCTGTCAGTGCTTTTCTTGGAAAAGATCGTACAACCAGGTTGATCTTGGTCAAGTGGAATTTGACCATTATAATAAAATCGAGGTCTGAGAGTAGTATCATCATGTTTTATCAATAGTAGTGAGTTAATAAATGTGTTTGGAGCATTCTTAGGACACTGGGGATGTATTTTAGTAGGTAATTCTGATGGTGGAAGTATATGGATCAGAATTGGCCATTGAAAGTAAGAAGTTGTGTTAGGGAGCACAAATTTCTAGTTGAAAAATTGGTTGATGATGTGAACATCGTTTAGATTTGACAGGCTTGGGTAAGTGTCTTCCTAGGGTTTCAGTATTGGTTATAATCACTAGATTGGGTTTTAGTGGATTAAGTTTTATATTTTTAAAGTGGTGCTTGGAAACATGTTGGGAATGAAAAAATGAAACATGGTCGTTTGAGATGGAATTCAAGACTGGAGTAGGTCAGGTTGTTCAGTTGGATGCCCACTAAGACTTCTCGGGGATGAGAAGTGTTAATTTTGGGAGGTTTTAATATCCTACATCTATACAAGTTAAAAACATCATTAGGAATTTGAATTTAAAATTTATGGATGAATTGGATTTTGATCACAGATTTGAAATGGAATTCCAAAGGTTGGAATGCCCCAAAATGTGGTATGAAGAGAAAAAGTTAGCTTGGATGTTTCAAGATTGTTTTGGAGGGTTTGGTCCTAGATTGGATGTTTTGGAAAGTGATTCCTAGGGATAAATAATGGTTCAGGGTTAGTGTTAACCGTGTGACCTAGATTGTATAGGTTCATGGGTAGGGAAACTGTGCAACGATAAGGGGAAACCATGAGGGTGTCCACAATTAACTATAGACATATCACGTAGTTTCTACATGGTTTGATAAATTGTGTGTTGTAATTAGGCAAGGTTTGTGTTCTTTAGATAGTGGGGGTGCACTGTTGGAGAACGCTTTGTCCAACTATGCGATTAAACCATGTGGCTCGTTAAAAGAGGAAAATTTACCATTTTTACCTCTTGAACCATTAAGTGGGAATCTTCCTCTTTCTTCCATTTTCCTCCCAAATGTGATCCAAATCTCCTCCCCTTTCCTTACCTTACTCAATCCCCTTAAAGGGGTGTTCTTTGTTCCTTTTGAAGTCGTTCTCTAGCAATTGATGGTAAGTATTTCACTTCTTTGACCTACATTATGCTTCCCTTCTTCTTCCTCTAATTTTTAGTTTCCTTAGTTAGGGTTTTGAATTATAATTCCACCAGAGCATGGTAAAATCATATACCAATGATGGGGATTTTTGTTTACCTAGGAAGATGATGACTTGGGAAGCTATTTGAACTTCACCATGTTTCGTTTCATTGAGGTATGTCACCATAGTGAATTTGTAAATATTTAAAGATTAAATTAAATGGTTTGGGTGATATTCTTGACATTTTTACCTAGGGATTATACCATATTCAAGGTTGAGTATATGCTGTAGACTTTTTATGAGTGTTTGGTCATAGTTCATGTGTAACGAGATTAGTCGATGAGGTTTTGGACATTATGAATTTATAATTAAAATTTATTAATCCTTTATAGCTTTTTTATTTTTATTATGTAATTATAATTTAATTGTAATTAATTAATTTTTTTTGGTTTTTTTTGTGATGTATGACCTCATGTGTCTCTGATGATCTTGGAAGATCCTTCAAAACTAGTGTCAACCCTTGTAAAATAAATGGAAAGCTTCTTATGATGTAGGTGTTTTTTCATACATTCCTAATCGTATTTATGAATGTTTATGGTAGTATGTGAATGAGCATACCACTAATAAAAAATAGGCTTTTAGTAGTTCTATAAATGGCCTTTATCAATGATAGAAAACTGGTTAATACCTGAGTGAGATTAAAAGCCTTTGTCTTTTATTAGTGATTTTAAAAGTGATGATAAAAGACTCATTTATCATCGATTTTTTTTAGCGCTGATAAATGAACCCTTTATTAGTTCTTATAGAAGTGATAATAAAGGAAATTTTATCAGTGCATCTATAATCCATGGTAAAGGGTACCTTTATGAGCATTTGTAAAATCAATAATTAATGTGTTCATTATTAGCGCTTTTAAAAGTGATGATAAAAGGCCATTCTGTAGTGTACTACAACAACAATCTACCGTCATCACCACTATAATGTGTTGTAATAGATCACCACGACACCAGAAACACACCGGATATCAACAAAAACATGTCCCAATATAGAATTTAAATGAAATAAAAATTACAACATAGAAACAATAAATAAACACTATATTATACACATTTAAAACATTATTTTATACAATTACATAAATACAAATTATTACATACATTCAAAAACATCAATGTTCATTTGTCTTTTAATCCTAACCTCGACTCATACTATTTTTGAACAAACCACCCCTGCTCAAACAAAATTACACACTTTTATAAGAAAACAATTCTTATTTTAGAAATAATATAAAGAAATAAATTAACAAAACATGTTAATTTTACTAAAACTGGTGTTAATTTTACTAAAATTGATATTAATTTTAAATAAAAAAATCACTTTGATCCATACCAGTCACACCATGAATCGGATTGAGGTGACACTAATTACCATAGGTCTAAAATGACTTGTGGATCATTTTCCTAAAGTATAAAAATAATCTAAATTCATTTTCTTGGTTTTGAGTATGTTAGTTTTCTTTTTTACTAAAATGTCATTTTAAAATGGAAACACACATTTTTGAACCATTCTGGTCACATCGTGTATTGCTTTGATGTGATATAGATTACTACGCATAAAAATTTAATAATGAAACATTTTCTTAAATTATCAAAAAAATCTGAGCACATTTGATCAGTTTTTAGTGAGTGGTACATTCTGAACTAAAGTGTCGATTTAAACTGATAACGAACAATTTAACTCATACCAGGCACATCATGTATCAAATTGTGGTGTGGGTGATTCTTACACATCCAAAATGACTTATGGACCATTTTTTTAAAGTATCAAAACAATATGAATATATTTTCTTTCTTTTTAGTAGGTCAGTTGTCCATTTTACTGAAATTGATGTCAATTTTAAATAAAAAGACGTACTTGGAGTCATACTGATCACACCGTGCATCGGATTGAGGTATGAATGATTCCAAAATGTCTCAAATGACTTTTGGATCTTTTTAATGAAGTATTAAAACTCTATAAATGTCTTTTCTTAGTTTTGAGTATATCATCTGTCTTTTTTATTAAATTTCATATTAAAACGGAAACACATACTTTTGACTCATTATAATCACACCATTTATCAGTTTGATGTCAATCCAATTTCTACATGTCAAAAATTAATTATGAATCTTTTTAATGAATTATAAATTAAATTTGAGCGTGTTTGATTGATTTTCAGTGACTGACACTTTTTGAACTAAAAAATCAATTTTAATCCGATAATGAACACTTTATGTCATACTGGGCACGTTATGTATCAAATTGAGGTGACATTAATTCCTACATGACACAAATTAATTATGGATTGTTTTTTAAAGTATCAAAACAATATGAATGTGTTTTCTCAGTTTTGAGTAGGTCAGTTGTCCATTTTACTAAAATTGATGTCAATTTTGAATAAAATACGCACTTTGAGTCCTAACGATCACACCATGGTTCATATTAATGGGAGTATGATTCCTAAACATCTCAAATAACTTACAGAACATTTAACCAAAGTATAAAAACAATCTTAATGCATTTTCTCATTTTTTAGTACGTTAGTTGTATTTTTTACTAAAATGTCATTTTAAATTGGAAACATGCAATTTTGACTCAATATGATAACATTTTGTATCATTTTGATGTGAAACCAATTCCTACATGTCATAAATAAATTATGAAACATTTTAATAAATAATCAAGAAAATCTGAGCATGTTTAATCAGTTTTTAGAAAGTGACAATTTTGGGACTAAAATATCAATTTTAAATTGATAACGGACACATTGATTCATACTGGACACTTCGTGTATTGGATTGAGGTGTGACTAATTCCTACACATCATAAATGACTTATGTATTTTTTTTATTAAATTATGAAAACTACATAAATTTTTATGCTCATTTTTTAGTGTGTTAGTTTTCTATTTTACTGAAATTAATGTTAATTTTAAATAGAAAGAAGTACTTTGAGTCATACTGGTCACACCGTGTGTCAGATTGAGGTGTGGATGATTCCTACACATCCCAAAGTATAAAAAAAATCCTAAATTGCAATGCTACCATGATATCCATTGAATTTCTTTGTCAAACTATCAAAACTGCATGAGAATCTTTGAACAAACCACCCTTGCTCGAAAAAAAGAGTTCACCTGTATAAGAAAACAATTATTATATGAGTAATACTAAAAAGAAATAAATTAAACATAAATATGAAATAATAAATTAATTCTAAGAGTAATTATTTTACTATAGAAACATCAATATTACCTATATTATTGATCAGTGGAAGAAACCTGAAGGAAAGTGATAAATTTCAACATTATAGGGGTGAAAGGTTTTGATAGAGAAGAATTATCTGGATGTTTTAGTGTAGAAAGGCATGAAATATGGATAGACTACCCCAAATTGAAAAAATTATCCACCTATATAAGAAAACAATTATTATGTGAGTGATACTAAAAAGAAATAAATTAATCATAAATATGAAACAATACATTAATTCTATGGACTATTATTTTACTTTGAAAACATCAATATTACCTCGGTGATTAAGTATATGTAGCATTGTTTCTCTTCCTCTAAAGGAAGTGGAGAGAACATGATAGAAAGTGATAAATTAAACACTGCGTGCTTGAAAGGGTTTTAAGGGAGAAGATTTGTGTGGATGTTTTGGTGTAAAAAGGAATCATATATGGGCAGACCACCCCAACTCGAACAAAAGAATCCAATGATATAAGAAAAAATTATTATGTGAGTGATAATAAAAAGAAATAAATTATGAATAAATATTAAACAATAAATTAATTCTATGGATAATGATTTTAATGTGAAAAAGTCAAGATTACCTATTTTATTGAGCAGAGGTAGTGTCGTTTCTCTTCCTATAAAGGCAGTGGAGAGAACTTGAAAGAAAGTGATAAATGCAACACTAAAGTGGTGAAAAGTTTTTTAGGGAGAAGAATTCTGTGAATGTTTTAGTGCAGAAAGGCTTGAAAGACATATATAACACCACAAATTGAACAAAATAATCAATCTCCATAAGAAAAAAATTATTATGTGAGTGGTACAAAAAAATATAAATTAAACATAAATACGAAAAAATACATTATTTCTATGAACAATGATTTTATAGTGAAAACATCAAGATTACCTCTGTGATTGAGCCGAGATAACATCATTAATCTTCCTGCAATGTCATGATAGATGGAAAATAATCTTCTAAAATAAAAAAAATCTATAGGGAATAATGAAAATTAAATTAATATTCTATTATATAATTTTTCAGTAAAATAGAGAAATTATATTGTAACATTACCTTTACATCTTTCCAAAGTATTTCCTTCATTGTAGGTTGTTCTTATAAGGGATTGGTAACACCATCATGTGCATAAGACTTTGTCTGCATGAGTAGTCAAACCTTTAATTTAGATTATGTTAATAAAGTTGGGAAAATATAATATTATAATGAAAACATAGTATGTTAAAAAACACATTTACCTTCTCATTGAAATATCTTTATTTTTGAAAGGTTTTAAGGATTTGGTTCCTATATAAAGAATCCAAATACCTTCTTTATGGTCCCCTATAAAATACAAGATATTTTCTGCATTAAGACCAACAAGAATTGATTGTGATCTCCCAATAAAAGTGTCATCATTGATTGATTTTTCATCTCATCTGAAATTTTTTTAGTCATCAGCAGGATAATCGACCAATTATTGTTTTTTAGACCTGAGAAAGAAAATAATTTCTTGCTTGTGATGCCATTATGAATAGCTTTTCTTTTTTCCCCTCCACATTTAAATTCACCTTCATGAATCCCATTTCATCAACTTTCACTGCAATGATATTGTCAACCCATTTGCAATGGAAAATCAAAACATGAAATATTATATAATATAACTCTTATATCTATTCGATAATTCCAAAATATGACATATTTACATAAATTGGATTTATATCCTTAGAACCAAATATATGAATCTCTTCATCCAAAAGTGTAAAACAGATATTTTTCATCACACTACATTCATCGTGTTCTTTTGTATAGAATTTATAACCACTTATTACAAAAATAGTGTAATATATAACATTTTCATTCGGTCCTCTAGATATCCATTGAATTCATTCGGTAATTGAATTCGAACTTTCAGATAAATCCTTATAAATCAGATCTTAGAACCATCCTATAAACTATTTATTGTGTGTATTTTATATCCATATTTCAGCCCTTAATGGAATCAAATCTCTAATAATTTCTTTGTGGGCTACAATGTATGGATCAACATCTCCACTATTATGTAAAATGTAAAGTTGAACTTTCTCCCACTCTATTAAGGTAATTGTAACAATATCTCTTCTATAAATCCCTTCACCCATATGGTTTTCACTGTGATGAGATTTTGGGAGACCAATGCTATCAACATCTGATAGGTAATCGGTATATAATTCAATAGCTTCTTCAACAATATATTGTTTTTCAATTCAACCTTCTAGATAAATTTGATTTTTGACATAACCATTCAAAATATTCATATAGAATTTAATAGTTTACATCTGTATGTAATGGAAAGGATCACATAGTTGAACCTCTCTAACCAAGTGAACCATCATGTGGATCATTATATCAAAGAATGGTGGTGGAAAGAACATATCTAATTCACACAATATGACTGTAACATCCTTATTCATAATGGGAAACTTTTCTGGGTCTATTACTTTACTACATATGGATTCAAAAAATAAGTAGAGTCTGGTTAATGTATGTCATACATTTTTAGGTACAATTCAATGTAATGAAACATGCATTAAACCTTTCATCAAAACATGATAATCAGGTGATTTTAGTCCTTGTAACTTCAAAGTAGTCATTCACATGACATTCATGATATTTGATGGATACCCATGTGGAAATTTTACACTATTAGGAAAAAGGAAATAATTACAATTTTTCCTATCTAGATAGAGTGTAAGATGTTGGAGGAAGAAAATTCTGCCTTTTACCCTTCATTAATGCCAACTCTTCCCTTATCTCTATTTCAATCAAGTCCAACCTAGCCTTGAAACCAACTTTTGATTTTCCAAGAACATTTAAAAATGTTAAAATAACACTATCAAATACATTTTTTCCAACATGAATGACATCAAGAAAATTTCTAACATTAAAACAATTCTAATATGGTAATTCAAAGAAAATTTATCTCTTCTTCTAACACGATTTTGTAAGGTTTATTCAAACATGGTTTACCAAAAACAGTGACAATATCTTTTACTCTATTGTACAGCTGATCGCCTGTTACTAGAGAAGGATTTTTACCTTTTTTGATATTACCATCGAATAATGACATCCAAGATTATTATTTATGTTTTTGGGGTAAAAAAATTTGATGTACAAAAAACACAGTCTTCAAGGAATGTTTCAACTGAACTGATTATGTGTGTTTTTTCAAAAAGGGGGTACCCCAAAATTCCTTTAATTCTATATCCTGATAAATTTCTATAAATAGGGAAGTCATTTATCATTCTGTACAACATGGCCCTCAAAGTGAATTCTTGACTTTTATAAGAAACATACATTGTAGCACCTGTATCCCATATCAATTTCAGATCTTCAATCAATGGATCCAAATAGACATCAATATCATTACCGGGTTTTTTTGTCCATATATAAGTAGAGACAACATAATTTATTTGTGCCTCATGCATAACCATGGTAAAAGTTATAATTTTCCAACATGGTGGGCCATGAACTGTGAGTGCTACTCTATACACCAAAAGTATTTATTACATATTTAGATAACACAAGAAGAAAGTTTCTCAGCACATTTCCAATTTTAGGATACTCATAATCAATTTTATTCCACTAAGGAGAATCTATTAGATAGCGTAGGTTCCCATATTTAATCAATGCATCTACATTCCATGTCAATTGTCTTGCGGTTTCTTGACATCCATATAGTCTTATAAATTGTGGAATGATAGGAAAGTACCATACATATTTTGAATAACTTGATTCATTTTTCTTATATCAATCAGTGCCTCACTTAGGGAATTTTATAAGCGATTCATGGTCCTTACGAAGAAATATGAAATAATTTAGGAAATCATGATTTTTTTGAGATCATTACCATTGAATGTAACATTTGTTTAATGTCATATGTTTTTCTTGGTAGTTCATCTTCTTCTGGTAGAATATCATTTATGAAACCAAGATGTTCTGTAAAGCTAGTGTCACTCCATCCACTGTCAACTTTAAAATTATATAACATCAATACAGCTGAAAATGTTGTGTATTTAGTAAAACTGGTACACAATGGTTTCTTGAAACAAATATTTAACTCCTAAAACAACTTTGGACAATCATGAAGCATATATTCAATTTTCATTAGCATTTATTCCATGCGACCTCCATCATTATTTACATCGGTAGTCATATCAAATGATCCGTAAACCACTGTATCATCCCAATCGATATCCACATTCAGTTTTCCACATTTTTATTCCAAAATTTATAGTTATCATCTATACCATAAAAAATAAAATGTTCTTCCAACTCTTCCAGAGTATTTTTCCTTGAATAAAAACAACATGAACATGGACAATGGATTTGAGAAGGGTCATATGAATGCTTGTTTTCAAAGTTGATGAACTCTTTAACTCCATATTCATAATGTTTTGTCAAACGATTAGAATGAATCCATTTTTTATTCATATCCATCCTATTGGGTTTATAAAATTTTAATTTTTTATAATAAATAAATAAAAACACAAAAGATATTTATTATCAAAAGTGAAAGTTATAGATAATTATAATAAGGGAAAACCTAATGTTTGATTGTTTCAAATAATTTGTGTGTTCCTTGAAGAAAATGGGTAATTGAATTTAAGAAAAGAATTTATCCAATATGGTTAGTGTTATCCTATTAATTCATTAAAAGTTTAAAGTTATATACAACTTTCATCATCATAAGCTCATCTCCTGAACATTTATCATTGCATTTTGTTTTTTGAAATACATTCTCCATCGATTGTAGATATGCACCTATATTTCTTGAAATACTCTAATAAATATTCACCCCTAGGATGAATAATACTCAGAGTAGTACAAGAAACATAAAATATATGGGGGTTATTCTAAAGGAAACAAAATGAAAAATGACTATTCAAGAGATGAAGATGATGAGGATGAAAATTATAAGTCATTGTGTTCTCTAAACGTGGTAATTCCTCCAATTTGTGATAATTAAACCATTGGAACTAGCTATTAACTTGTAGCCTATTGAAGGTGATATTTGGGGGGTATAAACATTCTTATATGTGATTCAAGGGGTCTTGGTGGTGACATGTTATTATATATGAATATTTGGGGTCTCTATGAATTCTATATTTATAAGAGAAATATCATTTTTAAAAACACACATAGATATATATATAACATGGAAGTTATAATACACATAATTGAAAAAAATCACATTTATACATAATTATTAATGAAACTAAATATAATCCCTTCCAAATTTGAAAATCCAGAACCATAATTTGGGAATAAATAATCATAAAATCACCCTTACATTATAATTTTTGAAAATACATATAAATATATATAAATACATTTATTTACATATATATATATACATATGTATATATATCTTTATAAAATAAACTTAAATTGATGAAAATATATATAACCGTTATAGTAAAATATCACAATATAGTAAAATAAATACAATCCCATACTAATTTTAAAAATAGATATCCATTGAAAATAAATAAATATGGCATCACCCTTACTAAGATTTCTCTTAAAATAAAACAACATAATTTTGAGAAAATAAATTTTTAAGGAAAAACCCTTACACCAAAATATTATAATAGAATTTAAATAAATAAATTACCTTACATGAATTGCATAAAATTAACTACAATTACTACTTAACACCATCATCAGACTAATAATTGGTTTGTTAAATCAATTTTCTCATTAATTTAAGGTTTTTATATCCAAAACCTCAACTATTTATATAGTGCTATAAATATTTATTCAATTGGTTTATCTGGGGACCAGAGGTGATTCTCTAAAATTTCAAAGTAGAAACAAAATTAATCTTGTAGCGAAAACTGGGGTATGAATATAGATAGTGAAGAAAATTGATTCAAAACAACAAATTAAAAATACAAAAATAGGATATCCAAAATAGTATTCAAGTAAAAAATGAATCATAAACAAAATCAAAATAGTATGCAACAACTAGAGAAAAAATACAGAAAGAAAATAAGAACCTACAAAGGAAAATTGAAAACCCCCAGATCCAGATATTGAAATGAAAAATATAGAAAGAAAATGAAAACCTAAAAAAGAAAATACAATCCTAACTCACTAGGTTGGAAAAAATCTAAGACTGTCAGATCTAGATCTTGATGTTTTCTTCAGAAACCCTAACTGCAAGAGAACACCAGATATTGGACAATGTTTGAGCAAATGGAGGTAGTGGGTTTGGGTGATTAAAGTGTTTTTGTGTGATTCGTGCTTTGATTCAAAGAGGATGAGCACCGAAAATGGGTGGCATCCATGGAAAGATTATGATATCACAACAGGTTCTCACCATGTTAAGTTTTTTTAATTAGATCAATACACTATTTCCAGTGCTTTCAAAAAAGTGCTGATAATGAGTCCTTTTATCATAGCTTATTATTTAAGCACTGATAAAAGGCATTTTTATCAGTTCATTTTTAGCACCGATAAAGGTAGGTCTTTATTAGCACTTTTTATCACTGATAAAACCTCATCTTTATCAATACTAAGAAAGTTATGATAAAGATTTCTTTTATCACTACTTATTACTTAATCATTGATAAAGGATTTCTAATTATAATTATAAATAAAAAATTGGAATATATATATACACACATAATAAATATATATAAATATAAATATAGTAAATATATTAATTTTTTAAATTTATTTATTATAATTTTATAAATAATTATTTATAATTATATAAATATTTTTCAAAAATAATATTTATATCACTATATTTATTTATATAATTATATATATATATAAATATCTATAATATATATATAGTAAATATTTTCATTATTTGAATAAATTTAATATAAATATAATAATTATTTAAATATATATAATTATTTATTTTTTATTTTAAATATATAATTTTATAAATATAGTATGTAAAATTTTAAATATATTTATTTATAAATATTTTTAAAAAAATAATTTTTTACAAATATTTTTTTATCATTATTAATGTATATCTAATTTAAAGTGGACACATGTTAAACAAGAGTGAAAATGAATAAAGTAAAAATAAGTACACTTTAATAATATTGAAAAAAATATTAAGTTTTATGTGTGTGCATTGTATATAAAAATGCATTAATTGTGTATATGTGAAATCAATATAACACACATTTGATCTATGTTAAATTGAAAAATCAAACTATATTCAATTATATGTCTATTACTCTATGGAATTAGTCAGTATTTTAAATTCATATTACCATTTAGTTATAAACCATTATTCAATAAATACAAGACTATTTAATGTAAAGAACATAAATAATTTGTAAAATTTAAATCATATTTATATACATTAATATATATCTATATAATTAATATATACAATTTATTAAAATTATTAATAATCATCTAATTAATAAAATGTTTAATATTTTTCTCAATTTACTTATTTTTAATTTTAATTTGTTTAATTTTCATTTTCCAGACACACACACACACACACACACAAACACACACACAAACACATTTAATACATACTATTTATTATTATTTAAAATTTTTATATAGCTCAATCAATTTATTCCTTTTAATCAATAATTATTTAATTAATAAAATTAGTAATTATTTTTAATAAATTCATTTTTTATTTTTATTTATTGAATTATTTTATTTTACTTATTCAGACCATTATCTGCCTCTAAAAAATCACTGATAAAGGACTCCTCTATGAGTGCTAAAAATATAACACCGATAAAGGGTACCCATTATCAATGCTAAAAATAAAGTGCTGGTAAAGGGTATCCTCTATCTGTACTAAAAATAATTCACTGATAAAGGGTACCCTTTATTAGTGCTATAATTAAATTTCTAATAAATAAAGCCTTTATTAGCACTACAAAAGCACTGATAAAGGGTTAAATTTGTCAGTAATTTCCTTAGTGCTAATAAATATGCAATTTATCAGCATTTTTTCCCTAGAATTGACAAATACCAACATTATTAAATGCCTTTTTTTGTAGTAGTGGACTCACCACAGAGGGATACACCCTTTGTTTAAATTTTTTAAGGAATTCATTAATTAGATTAATATAATTAATTATAATTAATGGTCACCATGGGTCACTAACAACCCTTGTGAGTTAGAATTATGACTTGGACACTAATGGTCATGACGAAGAGCCTTGAGTCATTGGGTACTCTCTAAGCCTCTTTGGTGGTAATTCTAGACTTGGTGAGGCATTTCATCCCATGTATAAGCCTAGTTGGGTATACCTTAGGTATACCAGGACCATATTGGGTAAGCAGACCATCCCAAAGCAACCATGAACCATCTCCTGATGGTTTTTGTAGTTGCAATAACTCATATAACCAGAAAGTTCATGCTACCATGTTCATGATGTCATGGGACGTGATGTCTTGGTGCATTAGGTGTTGAATTGAGACCACAACTCTAACTTAGAGGATCCCAAGAGGGATACCCCCACTTGAATAATAATTCTAAGAGTCCCCACTTATGTAATTACTTATAGGATTCCAAGAGGGATACTTATGCATATGTGTGGACTTTGAGGATCTTGTACGGGATACCCCCTTAGTGCATTGACCTAGGTTATTGTTGGTCAAAAATCCATCAAGGTGTCCCCTCATAATGTTTTGGGTGTGATTTAGTTTGTTGAAAATTCTAGATGATAGCGAATGAGAATGGTTGGTATTTTTCTAAGACATATTTTAAGGTGGCATTGTTTCCCAACGTTTGCCAAATTTTTAGGCCTCAAAATCGGGAGTTTGAGGTTGGAAAATTAAGGATTTCTTCATAGGAGTAAACGGTATGAAAAATAGTTAATAAAATTGGAAAATGATGATAACGGCGTACCACAATTCATGGCCCACGTACCATGTTCCGGGAATGGTATGCGGAGCGACTAGAATGATGCGCCGGAGCGGTTAAAAAATTGAAAATAGTTTGTAGTGATGGTTTGCGGCAAAGGAAGTGTGGTACGCATATAGATTATTGTCAGTAGAAGAGATTGATCGCATAGGAGAAAAGGCAGTACCCAGAGCGTGTATGAAAATATGTTCAGTGGAAGGCTTGCGGTTTGCGCCAACAGAAGGATCAGTATGCGGTAGAGGCTGGATTGAAGATTTGGAAAATCTTGTGTGAGCATATTTTGCAGAAAAATTTTCCTATATAAGAATCTCTAATCCCACTGATTACTATTGAGAAAAAATATCATTAGAGAACCAATTTTAGGTCTGGTATTTAGGCAAAGTCTGAATGAGGTTCATGAGAAAGAATTCTACGAAAGCTGAAGTGGTTCACGCGAAAGAAAATTTATTTGAAGGTGTTTGTGGGGATTCATAACCAATAACGTAAGACTCGGTACACAGAGGAGGAATATACAGTACATGATATAAATAATTATACAAGTGGTACGTGGAGGGGGAGCTCTGGTATGTGGAAGCGAAGATAGTCTGCGAACAGAGAACAATTTGCGGACAGAGGGAATTTCACAGAGGCAGAGAGAAGGTAGCAGTACTCATAGGTGGTAGCAGTTTGCGAAAGGCATAAGAACTACACGGGGAGGTGTTCCATGTACCAAACCCACTAGACAGTATGTGGAGTCACAAGTTGGTTTGTGGTTTGATCAAGGAATTTTGAGATTGCTTCAAATCAGTTTGAAAAAGTATTTATCGGTACCTAGCAGTACTCGGGAAGGTGGAATTCATCTATTGGTGGAAAAGGAACTTCAACTGAGCATCTACCTATAGTTGAGGATGTAGGAATTCATGAAAATAAAGGGACCTAAATGTCCATAAAATGTGTTTGACCTACAAGTTGATAAACTGTGTGTGGATTCTTTTCCATTAGGAGTTAGCGAAGGAAGGGGAAGATGGTGACCCTTTCCACCGGCAGTGTGCCAGAGAAAGAGGCATAGGGAGTGACCCTTGGGAATATAGTGAGAAAACCCTAAACATTCTAAAGTTATTGAGCCTAGTTATAGAAGACCTAGACGGAACTTTGTACTCAATATTGGATGCGAGACTTAGGGAATTTGGTACATTGGTACATCACCGTTGTATGCTCCTTGGACGTAGCCCAGTGAGGGTGAATCAAGTAAAACATATTGTGTCCTTTGCATGATTTCATATTTGGTTATATATTTATATGGGAGGAAGAGAGAATTGTGTTTTTTCTAACAAAAAAACAAGATCCAAAAGGGAGAAATTTTTAATCTCCCATACCTTGATTCACCCCCCTCTCAGGGTATTCAACCTAGTGGACCAAGCAATTGGTATCAGAGCCAGGTTAAAAGTTAGTGGTTTTATCTCAAGAAAAACAAATGTAGGTGATAAATCATAAAGGAATTATGATCTTTAATGGAAATTATTTTCAACTATGGAAGAATCGGATGCAGCACTAATTTTGATCAGTAGGTATGGATGTCTTCACATCATCCATGCATGGAATATCAGCCGACATTAATAGTGGTGCTCTATCAGAAGCTGAACAAAGTGAATTGGATGCTGATGCTAAAAATATCGGTTCTTTAGTGTGATCCCTATAAAATGAAATTTATACGAAGGTGATGTCATGTAAAACATCACATTCAATGTGGAAAAAATTGTTAAACATTTATGAGGGTGACACAAAAGTTCGAGAAGAAAAATGAAGTTTCTATTGAAAAATTATGAGGATCTTATAATGAATCCCAATGAGACTATTGATGCATTCTTCTATGGGATAAATGTTATTTTGGAAGACGTACATGGTCTTAGAGAAGTCATTGAAGATAAAATATTGTGAAACATATCTTGAGGAAACTTCCTCGCGGTTCAATATTAAAGTCTTAGTGTTGGAAGGCAAATACCCGAAAGAGCTGACACTAGATAACCTACACAGTACCATTGTAGCATATGAAATGAAAAATTATGATAAAGATGCAGTGGAAAAGGTTAAGTATAAGGAAGTGGAATTCATGTTCATGAAGAATATCTCTGTTGAAGATAGTTTTGAGGAGGACAATATGGATGATGTCATGTCATTTCTCTCTTCCAAAATAGAAAGGGGAAAAGGGACGTTCAAAGATAAACTTCCAGTTGAATGCTTTCGATGTGGAAAGATTGGAAATTTTGCAGCAATGTTTCCTATGAAGTTTGATGATGAAAATGAAGTAAATGATGAAATTACCCAAAGGAAGCATTCATTAAATGATATAGGGAGGATAAGTACTAGGAGAAAGTTCTTCAAAAAGAAGAATCTACTTTCGAGAGAGGATGAAAGTTCAGAAGAATATGAGGCAGAAGAGTTTGAGGATTATAAGGATTATAAAATAGATGGTTTGGTTGTAGTTGTCAAAAATTCATTAACAAGAGAGGAAAGTGACAATAAAGAAGGATAAATTGAAGGAGGAGTTGATCTTCAAGATGAATTATAAGCCACCCTTAAAGAGGTAAATATTTTGAGAAAAAAAAATATAACAATGTTGTCCGTGATGCCAAAATATTTATGTATCAATAGATAGAAGAGAATTATGAGTTGAATGTAGAAATTGAAAAGCTAAGGTATTCAATGCTAGAAATCTTAGAAAAGGTGGTTGAGTACAAACACAAAATTGAAGAACAAAAAATATAAATTGATAGTTTGACTGAAACTAGAAAATATCAAATCAATCATATCGAACAACTAGAAGAGGAAGTCTTCAATCTGTGATGAACAATTGAAGAACAGGAGAAACTACTAACTCTCAGTTTGGCATCAAGAAAGAAGATCATATAGGAAACATATAAGATAAGATTTGAGCAGAGTGGTCCATCACAACAGAAGCCACAATCAATTCTAAATGATAGGGCTTGTATGGGGATTCATCTAAAACAAAAAAGAAGTTATGGTTTAAGTCATACCACAAGAACCCACTCCAGGATTGAATATTGATTTGGGTAAAAAGTATAATCATAATCTTTAGATAACCCAAGGCACAACTAGCGATACATTATTACCACATAAGAATGTATCTCACATAAGATGCTATTATTGTGGTAAGACGGGACACTCTCATAGTGTATGTTCCATAGAAAAGAGGTACCAAAGGGAAAAAGACCAATAGAGGTGGTCATATAGAGCTCAAAATTCCAGGTCATCATTTGATGGTAATTGTTTTAGGTGTAAGGGAATCAGAAATATGGTAAGAAATTACACATCAACAATGCAGAGGAATGTGCTGAGGCTAACTGAATCCACTCATAAAAGGCATCAAAATGTATCTTCAAGAGGGATAAAAATTAAAAATCAATTTGTAACTCTACAAGTTGAAGCTGCTCTATCACATACTGAGGAAGATCAAGATTACCATTCCATGTCAGATATGAAACAAAATACTTGGGTCAAAAAGAAAAGGTTATAACAGGAGGTGGTTGCAGAAATTGCGTTCAAAGAATCAGATCACACTGGGATATGGATCATTGATTGTGGATGCACTTCGCACATGATAGGAAATAAGGATCTAGTGATAGAAATTAGGTATGATAAAGAAGTTATTGTAATATTTGGTAATGATGAGGGCTTGAAAATTATTGGTTCAAGAAAAGCCATGTTTGGAGGAAAAGTCATGAGACGAGATGATGTATTGGTTGTTGAGGGGCTTAGTCAAAACTTACTTAGTGTTAATAAATTTTTTGACTCATGGCATTCCATAAGTTTTTCTAAGAAATTATGTAACATAAAAGAAAATTAGGGTGATTTTGGTTTGCAAGGAAAGTGTGTGAAAGGAAATCTCTACCTTGTGATTAGAGAATAAGATATGTGTTTTCTGTCTAAGAATGAAGAAAACAAGTTATGGCATAAGCGTCTGGGCCACATAAGCCAAGGATCCTTGGAAGATCTAGTGAAATATGATGTAGCTTGAAATCTCCATATATTATCATGCATTCATACTAATATGTGTGATGCATGTCAACAAGGGAAGATCATTCAAAATATATATAATCCAGAGGAGAAAAGGTCAAAAAAAAATCATGAGTTGGTGCATATTGATGCGTGTAGTCCAATTTCTCCAAGAGCTATTGATGGGAGGAGATATTATGTTATCTTCATTGAAAACTATAGCAGAATGGCATGTGTTTCAATAATCACCCACAAATCTGAAGTGTTCTGTTACATTACAAGATATTGACGAGAATGTGAAAAGATGATTGGTCAAAAAATCTAGGAAATTCAAATAGATAATGGAATAGAGTTCAAAAATAGTCAAGTGGAGGATTATCTCAAGAAACATGGGATATGGAATCATGTTTCAGTAGTAAGAACTCCACAATAGAATGGAGTAGTTTAGAGAATAAATTGAATTGTGAACAACATGGCTAGAACAATGCCCATTGAGAAAGATCTTCCAGATAGGTTTTGGAAAGAGGCAACGATGATAGTATTCTACACATCAAATAGAGCCTTATTTTTTCCAAAATAAGAGAATACTCAATATGAGATATGGTATGGAAAGAATCCATCATTGAAATACTTTTGAGTTTTCAGAAGTAAGTGTTTCATTCTCAATAAGTATAAACATAGGAAGATTGAGTCTCATAGAGATGAAGGAATATTTATTAGCAAATCAAAAAAAAATAAAAGAATATAAATTCTTCAATAAGTGGTTAGGAAAGATAGTTGAAAGTCATGATGTGAATATAGTAGATAATGAACAGAATCTTTAGCAAATACGTGATAAAACTCAGGAGGATAGTGATGAAGAGATGAGCATATCTGAAGATGGTCCACCACAGGAGGAGGATTTATAAGAATACTCAGATGATGAGAATAAATCAGTGTCTACCCAGACACTGGAGAGAAGAGATGAAATTGATAGGCATAACATAATTGGTGATCAGATACCACCAAGGCAGACAAGGATAATGAAGTCTCTAAAGCAAGAATCATACTTATCACAAGTAGAGACTAAAATATTTGATTAAGTAGATGAAGATGAGAATTGGGTTTAAGCAATGAATGAAGAGATTGACCAAATTGAGAAGAATCAAACATGGGAGATTGTTACAAGACCAACAGACAAGAATGTCATAGGGAAAAATGGGTTTTTAACAACAAAATGAATGAATATGGTGTTGTGATTCGAAAAAAAAGCATGGCTTGTGTGTAAAGGGTACTCCCAGATAGAGTGTATAGATTTAGATGAAACATTTTTACCCATTTCAAAGATAGATACAATTAGGTTATTCTTGGCCATAGTAGTGCATTGAAAGTTTAAGGTTTTTCAGATGGATTTGAAGCCATCATTTCGGAATGGATTTTTAGAAGAAGAAGTTTAAATTCAGAAACCAGATGGTTTTCTCTTCCATGATGATGATAACATGTTTAGTCAGCTAAAGAAGTCATTATATGGCTTGAAGAAGCACCAAGATCTTAGTATTAAAGGCTTGATCAATTTCTAAAGAAGCTCGGTTTTCAGTATGGTGGAGTTAATTACAATCTGTATTTCAACAATGGAAATAGTCAAAGGATTATGGTGTTGGTTTTTGTCGATGAAATAATATTTTGTGGATCAGATGAAGCACAATACAAGTAGTTTTTTGAATTCATGAAAAGTGAGTTCGAAATGTTGATGATTGGTGAGATGAAATTTTTCTTTAGCTTACAAGTGATGCAAGGAAGGAATGGAACTTATATTTCTCAATCTAAATATTCCAAGGAAGTTTTGAGAAGGTTTGGAATGGATAATTCCAAAGAGATAAAGACTTTGGCTGCTATCTGGTTGAAACTATCATGAGATAATGAAGGCAAGCTAGTTAATATCATAGAATACAGGAAAATCATTGGAAGTCTATTGTATCTAATGTCAATAAGTCCTGATATTGTATTTTCCACATGACAAGCAGCGGGGTATCAAAGAAATCACAATGAGAGCCAAAATATTGTAGTAAAAATAATTCTTCGGTGTATTAAGGCATAGTGGATTTTGGCCATATGTATAAGGACAAATCTCAGCCAGAGATATTGGTATATACAGATGTGGATTGAGCCAGTTCAGAAAATGGTAGGAAATCAACATTAGGAGGTTCCTTTTATCTTGGAGGGTTTTGTATTTCTTGGTTAATAAACAAACAAGATTTCATTTAATTGAGCACCGAAAAAAATTGAATACATTGTGGCTATTCAATCCTACACAAAACTATTGTGGATGAAGAAACAACTTGAGAATATGGGGATTGAGGTTAAATCTATGATCAAAATTGATTGTGATAATTCAAGTGGTATAAATCATATAAAAAATAAAGTTCATCAATCAATAAAAAATCAAATTGAAATCAAATATCATTTTATCAAGGAAAAGGTGGAGAAAAGGCTTATGAATTTGGAGTATTTCCAACAGAACAACAGGTTGCAGACAATCTAACAAAGGCCTTACCCAAAGAAGCATTTGAATGGAATCGACTAGCTCTAGGAGTCTAATTGAATTCCCGCACTTGAAAATGTGTGTATGTGGGACCCCCTCTCCCAAAGGTATGACATGTCTTTCCCAAATATACTGATATGTTTTCTTTACCCTGTTGCAGAAAACCTTGAAGTTTTCTTTAGGTTCTTTGACAAAAGGGGAGAAAGAGTGATTATTATAGGGGAGAAAAGACATGGGGAGAAGCTTTTAAGTGGAGTAGCGAGATAGGGGGAATTGAAGTTGAGCTAAATATGGTTATAAGAGATATAACATAGTGGGATCATTAAATCTAACGATTCTAGAATTGATCGATCAATGATTAGATATCATGACATCTGAGGTTCTTGATGAAAGAAGTTCATTGGTATGAGTGTATTAGTATGGTATCCAAAATTTGTGATTAGAAATTAAGTGATTAATTGATGAAATTTTCATTATAATCTTGTTTCTCATATCGATCATGGATCATGTGGTCTTAAAGTATGTGTTGAGTAACTCCTTGATCTCTATCTTAATCGCATGAAGCGAAATATGGTTAAAGATTTAAGGAGATTGAACGGGACATCAAAATGAAAAGAATTGGTATGAGAAGAGTTTTCAAAAAACCCTAAGGGGGAAATTTTTAGAAAAAATCCCTCAAGGTTTCTCCTTGAAATTTTTTGGGTGTGATTGTGTTTGTTGACAAAGCCAGATGATCACAAATGAGAATGGTTGATGTTTTCCGAAGACATGTTTTTAATGCGATGTTGTTTCCCAGTGTTTTCCAAATTTTTGGGCCACAAAATAAAGAGTTTGATGTTGAAAAATAAAGGGTTTCTTCATAGGATGAAATTTTATGAATAATGTTGAAGAGAATTGGCAAATGATAAGAACCGCATACCACAATTCATGGACCGCATACCTTGTTCCGGGAACAGTACGTGGAGCAGCGGGAACGGTACGCCGGAGCTGTTCGAGAAACTGGAAATGGTTCGTAGTGATGGTTTGCAGTGAAAAAAGTGTGGTACACAGATGGATTTTTGTTGGTAGAGGATATTGACTACATAGGACCGAAGACAGTATGCAGAGCGTGTATGAAAAGCAGTTCACTAGAAGGCTTGCGGTTTATGGCGACATGAGGATCGATATGAAGTAGAGGCTAGATCAAAGATTTGGAAAAAATTGGGTTAGTATATTTTGTGGATATATTTTCATATATAATAATTTATAATCCCAATTATTACTTTTGAGACCAAATATCATTAGAGGATCTATTTTTGGTTCCGGATTTTGGAAAATTCTAAAGGAAATTCACGAGAATTAATTCCGCAAAAGTTGAAGTGGTTCATGCCAAATAAAATTTCTCCAAAGGTGTTTGTGAGGATTCTTAACACACAAAGGAAGACTTGGTACATGGAGGAGGAATCTATAGTATGTAAGAGAAAAAATTATGTAAGTGGTATGTGGAGGGGGAACTCCAGTATGTGGAATCCAAGACAATCCATGAACAAAGAATAGTTCACAGATAGAGGGTAGTTTGTAGAAGCAGAGCGAAGGCAGGTACACAGAGGTGGTAGCGATTTACAGAAGGCAGAAGAAGTACGCGGAGAATTGTTCAGCATACCAAAACCTCTACTGTCACGAACCGAATCTGGTCGCCATCAAACCAGCACCAAACCCGGCTCATGGAAAGACCCGAAGGGCGTTCCCCATCCCCACGGGCTGGCACAAGTTCCCGGGTATCATAAAAATTCATTTGGGAACGATTTACCCGAGTTTGGGTTCATAAGATAACCAAAAACAAACTACAAACCAAATCTGAAAAATTATGCCAAACAAGAATTAATAAAAATTCAGAACTTAGTATATGAGTTTAAACAAGACACAAGAGGTCCAAAGGTACATAAAAGTAGCAGCAAACAACCCATGAGACTCCACACGACAAGGGGTCATCACCCACAAGCCGTCTCCACAACACCGCACCATCGAGAGAAACTAGCAACCCGAACCGCCATCGCCCAAGGCTTTTCCTTTGCCTGTGTCAAACATGATCAAGTATACTTACACCCAAAGGTGTAAGTAGGGTGTGAGACTAAGCCCAATATGATATCACCCAAGGATTTCAAGTGATAGGCATTGTAAAATAAAAGGCTTGCAAGAGTTATAAATAGATAATAGTGGCATTTATTTCTAAAAGTGAAACTTTGGAAAGAAAATAACTTTCAATGGGGATAAATATAAAGAATCAGTGAAATTTAATAAAACATTCAAGCTTCTGGTTTTCACATCCCAAAATAGCATAAAGAAAGTTTAAATGCCAAAAAGTCCACGAGCACCAAGCGTAGGAACCCCCCCTAGGTACTAGTTTGTTGTGAGCCCCAAGTACCTCGTACCTCGGTGAAAGTAACCATAACGAAATTCGTTCTCGTGCACGAGCCACTAGTATGGAGCATACACATAACCTAGTGGTCTCCAATAATCTCCATTATAGTTTTGTTAGTGTTATCCATGTCATACTTGCTAAGTGAACCATGGTCAAAACCCCTCCGTTCACTAGCGTACTAGTACACGTTAGCCCACCTAGATACCCGAGTTTCCCGTATTGTGCTCAAATAGTCACCACATGCTACCAAAATCAATATTCACATATAAATATCAGTTCTGTTCACACACATTCAAAACAATATCTACACCTTCTTTTCACCTTTTTCATAACTCAATAAACCATTTATAATTTCCATAAAACAATTTCAAGAGAATTAATCAAATGTTGCACATTAAATTCATCTAAAATCCCATATTTAAAACCAAATGGAGACAAATATTATACCAAAACATAAATTTCAGCATCAAAACATTTTTATAAATCCAATCCCTGAATTATAAAACAACACCAAGAGGCACAATATGGGTTACACATGTAAAACACCCATTTTCACACAAGATTGGCACTTAAAAATCTACCACTTTTAAAATGCTACCCAAATCAATTTTTGAAATCCAAATACTGAATGATGAACATAATGGAAACCTAAATACAGAATTCCAACTCATTATACAATACCTACATATGAAATCACCTACCAAAAGAGTCAAAACCCCCAAATCCTTGTGCGTCACTTCAACCGCACCTCCGCCGCACCACAAAGGAGTAAGATTGAACCTAAAACAAGAGTATTGGACCATGAAACTCAAAACTAAAACCCTAGGTACGAAACCCCATCTTCTGGACATTTTGGGGTTCAATAAAAAATGAAGAAACCCTAAGAAGAAGGGAGGAATAAGGAAGAGAAACAACTTACTTGAGAAATCTGGACGTTTTTTGGATCTTCAGAAGTTCGGCCCTAAATCTCGATCAATATGAGCTCCAAAGAGGCGAAAACGGATATGGGGGTGTGTCTGGGTTCGATGGGAATGTTTGAGAGGTGGAATCACTGAAAAAGGATAAGAAATAAATATTTTATGAAAGAATTACAAAACAATTTTAAAACTGGAAATGGGCTTTCGGGTTGGCCCAATACCTAATTTTATCACCCAAATCCATGATTCTAATGAATTTTTAAGGGGCCCAAAATTATTTTGTGGTTTTAATATTTAAATGAAAGTCATTTTGTAAGTTTAATGGTTGAAAAATGTGGAAAAACGAAGGAGTTATTAAAGAAACAAAATATACTTTCAAAACTGGAAATGGGCTCTTAGGTTGGCCCAAATTTTGGAAACCAACTATTTCCTTTAAAAATGCATGAAAAAACACCAAAACAAATCAAGGATGTAAATTAAATGAAAAATACCTCTAAATATTTCATGTATGTGACATCTACATAGTACCCTGAGGCACAAGGTGGTTTGTAGTTTGATCAAGGAAGTTTGAGAAAGCTTCAAATCTGTAAGTGAAAGTATTTCCTAGTACCTATCAGTACTCGAGAAGGTGAACTTAATATATGGGTGAAAAAGGAACTTCAACAGGGCATCTACCTATAGTTGAGGATTCAAGAATTCATGAAAATGAAGGGACATACATGTCCATAAACTAGGTTTTTCCTACAAGTCGATAAACTATGTGTGGATTCCTTTACAAGAGCAGTGAGTGAAGGA
Organism: Viscum album; assembly: GCA_963277665.1. NCBI lineage: Eukaryota > Viridiplantae > Streptophyta > Magnoliopsida > Santalales > Viscaceae > Viscum > Viscum album. The sequence goes on along the minus strand of OY728125.1, from coordinate 81,327,582 downwards.
AGAGGAAGGCAATAACCCTTTCCACTGGTAGTGAGCCAGAGAACAAGGCACAGGGAGTGACCCTTAGGAATATAGTTAGTAAAACCTAAAAATTGTAAATGCAGTGATCCTGAGCATAGAAGATCTAGCCCAAAATTTGTACTCATTATTGGCTATGAGATTTAGTGAATATGGTACATCGAAAAATCGTCGTTGTATGCTCATTGTATGTAGCCCCATGAGGGTGAACCATGTAAAAATTATTGTGTCTTCTGTATGATTTCATATCTAGCTATATATTTTTACAGGAGAAAGATATAATTGAGTTTTTTCAAAAAAAGATATAATATTCAAAAGTGAGAAAATTTTAATCTTCCATACCCTGATTCACCCCCCCCCTCTCAGGGTATTCGACCTAGTGGACCAAACAGTTAACCTAATGGGTGCTCCAATGGTTAAATGACCCTAAGTGAGTGCGTTATGGATTTGGGTAGTGATGGTAGTGGGTGTCACCTTAGAACTCATACTAGAAATGTGAATATTGAGAGTTTGTGGCATTAGGGATGAGTTTAGGTGCTCGACCAACCCATATTTCCAATTTATACCTTCTCCCAGTTATTGTTGATACATCTATGAATACCAAATGTGATTCCTAGATCTTGACCTATGAGGCTGACATGATGTGATGTCTTGGTGGGGATTCCTATATGTACTTTCTAGGGTATAACTAATGATCCTTATTTGATTTAATGAAACCTTATCAGAATGCATAGTGATTATGTAATTCCTCCAAATATTAGGGTAACATAGGAGGTTACCGAGTGAATATCAAAACACCTCTTAGTTATGTGTCTCACAGGATTCCTAGATCATTTGGATTCAGGTGATTCTTGATGTTTTTGGATAGCCGCATTTACCTTGATCACTAGATACTTATGACATCCTTGAGGATTGATGATGATCTCCTCAATCGATTCTTAGGATACTACTCAATATTAGGAGGGTGCACAATTATTTAATTACACAAACATATCTGGGAATGATCTATTAATCCATTTATTGAATGATGTCAACTTATTATCATAGATCTATTGAGTATTCCTAATATATAATCTAACATCCACCCCCCTTATGGATTTATCCTAGTTTCTATGTCATGGTTAGAAATAAACTAAGACCTAGGAACTTAACATTGTACTAGATTAAGGAACATAGATACATCGTCTAAGTTACATAGATTACACATGACTTGAGTGGTATGCCTAGGACACATAGATTCTAGATCTATGCTTTATTTATAGGATTTCTAGTTGATACCTAGAATAATAATTCATCTAGAAGAGGCAAGTACAGGTGATCCTAAGTCTAGGACTTGTATCCCCCTATGGTGATGTAGCTTGCTCAGAGACATTTCACCACTGGACAAATTAGGTATGGTTGGATTGGGTTAGTCATCAGGCCCTCTATATGATAGTGCTTAGTTATGTTATTTTTAGAAGTATATATTCTTATTCTATTTTAGCATCTAACATATATATACTCTTATTTTATTGGCTATGTATGGGACTATATTGGTGTTCCCCTGCTGAATTTTATACTCACACCCTGAACGAGATTTCATTGCACTAGGGCACCTAAGAAGATGTTCACTTTATTATAGGAATCAAATAGGGAAATGCCTGGGACTAATAGAGCGAGACAGCTTAGATGTGTACATGTATATATTTATGTGGTATGTCTTTATATGGGTAATATATCCTTTTAGTTTTATTTTTTATTTCTTTTATTCCTTCATGTTTATATGGTTGGACCAGTGGTTGATTATTGTTGTATGTATGACATGGTTAGTTATTATTTTATTGTATTTCATTTAATTACATCCTTGTTTATATATATTGCTTCTAAACTATGATTATTTTACTACTATGGATGATTTTTTTCAATTTATTATATTTTATTATTCTGATACAAGGGAATAGTCTCCCCATGAACTCACCCCATTCCCTCACTGGTATTCAAAAGCCTCTAGCATATAGGGAGGCACACTTGAGGCCTTGTCACAAATCGGTCGAACTACTATTTAGAGAGTGATTCAGGTTGAGATGTTAAAAATACACTATAATCAGAATAATTAAATATATAAAACTCACAATGTAAAGGAATTAAAAGAATGGTTATCTTTATAAAATGATGTCGACAAGTAAAGACAAAGGCAATGATTTATCAATCCACTCAAAGAGATTTCATTTCTTCATCACCACTGATACATAAGAAATCAAGTAAAAAATAAAGATATTATTTCAGTATAGTAACTAATTATGAAAATATATAATTATTAAAAATATAAGGGAAACTATATCGAAGTATATGAAAATTAATTGTTACGAAGGTAATAAAACATTTCCTTATCTTTGACTCAACATTTAAATATTTACAAATATGGAAATGAATGGCTTAAATATCATTTTCATGAAATGAAATAATGATAAAAATATTTCAATAAAATTTTTAAAGTTGTTTAAACTTATTATAATTTCATTAAAATAAACCTTTACTAAAATGATAGGAAAATGAAACTAAATCTATAAAAATATTGTTTTTAATTTTTTGGAAACTTTGTGAGAGAAACAATGCATGTCTCTATCAAAATAATTTTCAAAGGGTGACAAGAAATATTTCAAAACATTTTAAAAAAAATACCCAATGATGGAATCTTTAAGAATACATAATGGTAATATATAAGAAACATGTATTGAAAAATAAAAAAAGCACACAAGTAGAAATAAATATAATTTTAATCATTTTACCTGTTTAAAAGAAACCCACATCAATAAAAGGATTAGAAAATATATTTTTGAATGGATATAAAAATAAATATAAATTATATAGGATATAATACATATATATCTTTTAAAATAATAATAATGAACATTTTTAGTGAGAAATAATATGGATATTTTGGGAAAGTACCAAAAAAAAAATGTAGAGGTTTACATTTATATTGATATATATTTATAAAGTAAGAATCTATTTAAATAGAAATTTTAGAAAGGAAATAGAATCTATTTATGAAGAAATATAAAATATCATATTATATAGAGAATGGGTAGAATATTTAATTCTTTAGATAATATAGTCAAGGATAAAAGGGATGACTCAATGAAAAGGAGATTGAGTAAAAAAAACTTTACGACTTTGGTAATGAATGAGGAAATTTAAAATGAAAGAGATAACCTGAAATGAAAATTTATATTGCATGAATCAATTATAATTGTGATAAAATATATCAAATATTATATATATATATATATCATATAAGTGAAAATGGGGGGATAATACAAAACATGTATCAATGAATGGAAATTGAGACAAAAACCCTTACGATGTTAGTAATGTTTGAACCAAAAGCCATAAAAATGATATGGATGTCTAAATAATATGAAGTATATGAAAGGTGTTATAAAATTAATCCATTATGATGTATATACACCTCATAAAATAAAATAGGTGGTGAATATAAAACTTATCTCAATGAAATGAAACTGAGACGGGGATCCCTTATGTTGGATTCCCACTTGGTCAGACATTCTCTAAAACCTTTTATAAACAATTTAGGTTTATTATTAATTAATATAAAAACCATATTCCTATATATTTTACTTTAATTCATTCATTATTATTTTATTATTACCCATTTATTTATCATTAATCATTTAAATTAATACTCTATTGTTCATTGTTCGGTTTGTTCCGTACTTGCTTCAATATGGTGTTTTTAGTCCTTACTCCTTGCTCATGTGTTAATCACTACATAATTTTAATGAATATAATATATCTATTTTTTATATAGTTTTAGAGTCCCATTTTAATTTCATGGAAATTATATTAATGCTTCATAATGAAATGTTAGAAAGTCAACCTTTTTTAGGAACAATGAATCAACAAGAAGAATAAATTTTATTAATGAAGTTATTTATATATATATATTACTACTCTATAATAGAAAAAAATAAAATAAAATAATAATTATTGTCACATATTATAAGAATTTAGTATTTCTTAATCACTTATGGTGGAAGTGTATAGCATCGTTCATGTGGGTAGTAAAACTAACCCAAGAAAGAACGTGTTATAATGAATAAATGAGAAAATGTATGAATTTTTATGGTTGTAATATTATTGTCTCATAATAATAATAATTTTAATATTACATAATTATAGTTTTTAAGGATATTTAGGAAATTTGTATGTTAAAATATAAGTGAATGAGACAAATAAGAACATGTTACTTTGAAGGAATCACTCCTCGTATTATCTTCCTTCTGCATGAAGAACTTTTGCCTCCTTATAACCAAAGGATGACCAAAGTAATAAGGGAATTTAGGAGAGAAAATTTGGTAAGGTATTAAAGATAAAACCAAAGTATAGAAGTGGTTTTAAGGGTTATTGGAGTGGTCCTTTTATAAGAGAGAATGAGGTATTTTTTTTGAAAACATGAGTTAGGTGAAGGGAAAACATAGAATCATATGAGAGTTAGGTGAGTTAGAGAAGAAAATATTGGTTGTAATTGTAGTATTAATTATCAGACCTTAAAAATTATTCTATTATGATTTCATATTAATTTATTCATTAAAAATTCAAGGGATGTCATTTTACCCCTTTTTTATTTTACTTTATTTAAATATTTAATACGGTAATTAATTATTTTTAGCAAAAATCATATATTAACCTCTTACCATATTTAGATGTGTTGATTAAAAATTTATAATTTATTTAATACAATTAAAATTCAAAATAAGTGAAATTTAATATTTAAATGAAAGCATATAATATATTTATAACTAATTTTGTATAAAAATAACTTTTCAAACATTATGATTTATTATTCTTTTTTAATATAAATTAAAAAAATTAATCTATGTTTATATCATTGAATATAAATATAAACATTAAATTATATTAAAATAATAATTTTCCCGTAATATATTTAGTTTTTCAAGATTAAAATTTTTAATGCAGAAAAAAAATAATTTTTACAAATGTAACTTTTTTAACCATTAAATGGTTTTATCTCTATATCCATCCAATTAATAGTCATTAAATCAATATTAATTATTTAATTATATAAAAATGACATTTCATTAAAATAATTCTTTATTAGTAATCAATTTTATTAAAAATACATGACATATAGAAAAAATTTTATTGAAAAACAAATTCATTTAACATTAAACAGTTTTTTATTCTTATTATTATAATTATACCATTCATCGAATTTTATATATCCATTTATACTAAAATCATTCATTGAATAAATAATTTTATTATAATACTAAAAAAATTACGTATTGATATCATCTTAACTTTTACTTCTAAAACCTCTTAAGTCATCTGTATAATACCTAAGTGTGAGATAAGAAATTTTGATAGTTGTGGGTGGTGATGCTTCTAGCATAGATCTTTTAGAGAGTTTTATGAGCTTGAATATTTCTTGAAAAATGTTCTACTAAAGCTTCACTTGTTAAAGTTCTATGTGGTATTATTCAAAAGAAACCTTAATGGTGCCACCACATTTCCAAGAATGAACAAATCAGTCTCATAAGTAATCCTTCTACTACTTAATATCATTGCTTCTCTTTTACTATATTAATTTTATAATTTTATCACAATTATTTATACCCACCAATTCAATGACTATGTTATAATGATCACATTTTAGTTTATTATAAATATTACTTCCACCGGAAATATAATTTAACTAATAAATCTTTATTATATCCAATGATAGTATATACCTAATGGTCACATAATCTCAATGACTATATAACCCTAGAAACCATATATACATAATGTTTATATATTCCTAACAACCATGTTCACTTTCTACATTTATATATATATTACCTTAAATACTTCTCTAAAATTCAATCAACCCTCCCTCAATATTTCTATTATTTTTATAATATATTTCTTTCTTTCCATAGTTTTAATAAGAGGGATGAACTTCAGAGAGAACCATGAAGATAAAAATTTCACATTAATAGTCTTTTTATTCTCTAGTGGTTTTATTCCTGTTTAAAAATTCGTGATCATGTTTTATATATCTCTATCATAATGTAGTAATGTTTTATTGTAATATTTTTCATTAATGGAATATATATTTTTTAATTTTAGTTCTGTAGTGTATATAATACAAGTTATCATAGATTTAAATGGAATTTTAACCCTATAAATTTGAGTTGTTACATTCTAAAATTTAGCCTCATGTGATAACAAAAAATTATCATGCAGTGTATGGTCATGTGAGAAGGACTATACAAAGTGTATTTTAAGGTCGTGTGGTAAGAAACAGTGAATCCAAAATGAATTCATAATACTTTAATCATTATTGGGATTGGAAATAGACTCTACATATATCAATTTCATATACAAGAAGAATTTGTTTTTATAGTTTATTTTCTTGTGATGAGAACAATATGTCATGCATCTTAAAAACATGTGATGGGGATTACTCCATATGGTTTAATAGAAAGTGGGAAAATGGTATGTTGTGTATTTTAAGGTCCAACAATGAGGATCACTCCATATAGGTTAAAATAATACAGGAACTGTGGTATACCATATAGTTTAAAGTTTTTTCACAAGTACCTGATACCATATACTTTAGGGTTGGTCGTGAGAATAACTATAAAAAACATGACATGAAATTTTCAAACTATTTAATTATTGATAAACATATCATTGGTATGTTTAAATTCTCTCCCCATATAGGGTGCTCAAGGAATATGATTTCTTAAAGTAGATCATGTAACATCCTGCTACAACACGATCATATCATCAAGGAAAACTTACACATGCAATCAAGTTCACTACCTGGTCACTAGAGTATGACGAAACCCACAAAAGGTTTTAGAATTAGAACTTGGTAAGATATTTACCCTATAAAAACTAATAGTCTAAAAAATATGTAATTTTAAATAATTAAAACATAAAAAACATATTCTAAGAATCATCATAAAATATTTGAAAAAAATAACCAATCATGTCCCATGTATAAAGTATTCCAAAAACCAAGTACTGAGTTCATACTAAGAGTAAATAGAAAAAAATCCAATAAAAAATAAAATAAAAAATAGAAAGAGACTTTATCTCCAAACTCCTCCTAAACTCTATCTACAAATGGTTTTGGTCCCAAACTCCAAGCTATGTCTAACCCTTTCCCTTACCCAAATGCTCACATGTATAATTTTTAAACTTAAATTTTGTGAGCATACATGGAGTGAGATATTAATCCTAATTCACCCATCATGACTCCAAAAATAAATTTGGAGTTACCTATGTTTTTATATGTGATAAGATATGAAATAAAATGAATAAAATAAATCTGAATAACCCAAACAACAAGAAAGTCACATATTTAGGTAGAAATTAAGTCATAGCGATAAAATGGTACCTAATTTGACCAATGATGATAGTATTATTATGTCTCTGAATATATAATAATAAACCATCATGACACAACCCAACCCACTAGAGCCTCACACTAGCCAGCAGTAAGCGAAGAGTACCACCATAAACCCACCTTCAATAGGTTAGGGACCACTGAGTAGCATTGAGTAGGAAAATATCACAATATGGGAGGACTTATAATTAATGAACCTACAATAGATACATATCTCCAATTCATACAATACATAGAAGCACCAGAATAATGAATACATATAATCCAATAAAATATATTAAACTTATACGTGCGACATTAGGTACATATAAATCCCCACAAAGTAAAATACAAAGGGACTATATATCCAATAATCCTCTATATATGAAAAATACAAGACAAAAGAAAGGTCCTCCAATATTATTGTACTCCTAAAATGATCTCTAGACACAATAATAACTAACACCATCAATAAACACCAGGATAAAATATGTGATGTTAAGCATTATGAAGTGTCATATCCAAAACAATCCACAACAACTCCATATCTATGAAGACCATTTTTATACCTGTGTGTCATCTGTATGGACACAAAACATGTGGGAAAAAATCCCATGTAGTTTTGAGTATAAACATACCCATTAGGATTCCCCAAAACCTACAAAGGATGCACAAAAAACAAGTTATCACACACTCTTAGTGTGAGAGGTGACCTGAAGGAAGACAAAGAGGAAATCTATATTTTCTCTAAAACTATAATTACTAGATCAAAGAGAATTAACATTAATATTAGATCCAACTTAAGAGGATATTAATATCATGAGTGGATAGGGATTCTCAGAGTATCAAAAATAACTCACATAGTCTAAAGTTGATTGCCCAGTTATATATCGCATCTGGAAGGAATCCTAAGAGTTGTTGAAGAGATACAAGACCCAAATGAATATGATCTATTTTTATTTACATACTATACAATAAAAATTTAATTCATAATGGGGGGGATCCTATTCATTGTAAATAATTCTCATCAGTTAAGGGAATATTCCCCCCTTAGGTTTATAAAAATTGAACCATTGAATAAGAACTTAAACAACCAATGATAAGAAACTCATGAAATCTCATAGGAACTATAGTAGAGGATCCCAAACTCATTGTAAGACAATGAATTCAAGGTAAATACAAACTCCAATAAAGGATGTTGATCATGAAGGAGCTCTTAGTTAAGGGGATACTAACTATATAGATTGGGGATCTCAGACCCAAGTATGTGGGGTGGGATATTAACATTGCCTATTAAATGACCCATGGGTAGAGGATTTGTGCCCCAAGAAAATGGGGGGAATAACAACTCTACCTGTAGTATGGGAATGCTCTGATAGTTATTCTAGAACCCATTCATTAACCCTACAAATCTTATTATGGGTAGGACTGTATGAGCCACCGCACATTCAACTATGAAGGATCCACTTGGCTTAATTTGGGTTTGTAAAATCCAAAACTAAAAACAATATTTATTTCCATCTCATAACATATAAACTAATAACTAGAAATCATGTCTAAATCCAAAGAATATGAAAATTAAAATTATTACAAGAGTGAACATAACACAATCGCAGTGGAAAAATTAATTCAAGACTTGCAATATATACTCTCATAAAACATAAACCTAATTTTGTATATGACGATTCTACAAAATAGAATAAAAACATATGATAATGAATTTTCAAAGAACATGAATCAAAAAATAGATTTGAATAAAACGCAAGAATTTGGATTTAATTTAGTAATTACATGTTAACAAAATGTGAAAATGGAAAGTAGTAAACGAATAAGAAGATTTACATTCTCCATCCAATTAGCCTATGTACACAGAGTAGAATCATCAGGGGTTTTCACTATGCAAAAGGAAAAGGATTCCAATAAACAAAGAGACTAAAACAAGACTATATGAGAAAACAAATACTTGACCCATATGATGAATAAACAAGAATAAAATATTAGACCTCTAAAAAAATCAATAAATAAACCCAAAAGATGACTGAAACCCCATTTTTTGGGATTTTTCAAACCTTTGATGATGAAGTTTAGTTGAAGACGCCACTAAAATCATAGTTTGGATGTCCTAAAAGGCAACATTACATGATATTATATCTATACAGGTTCATTTTCATCAAATATGACATTCCATGGGCCACTGTGGGGCCACAACAACACCAGGATCTGAGGGAGAGCTCCATGAACTTTTCATCACTTGGATTATCCTCTGGTGAGCAAAGAACCTAGGGCCGCCAGATCTCTCCCTTCAAACTATCCTCTATATCTCTATCTCTCTCTCTATGTCACCAATAATCTTTTTAATTACTCCATAGATTTCTCAATGATGATTCTTTTATTCAACTTTAATCTAGAAGAACAAGGGTAGAAATACTCATGAGATCCAAGGGATCATTACAATGATGCTAACTAAATCAAGAGAAAATAATGGATGATAATGATACAACCCTAAAAACCTGATAAATTAGCACAACATAACCATATAAAGGTAAATAAAACACTATGTAAAGGTTAAAATAGTGCACATGTAAGGTTTAACAGCTGTAGTGTAATGGTATAGAACTATAATGTAAGGGTACACCACTCACATAAGGGGGAACCCATTGTGTAAGGGTTTATCACCAGGGTGTATAAGGGTTAGTAACCAGCTACATTAGATTCAAAAGCTAACTACGTAGGGGTTAGAACACTTCTATATAAAGGTACACAACTCTCACATAAGTGTAAAGTGAACTTTACTATGGCTATGTAAGGTTAAAAATTACTTATATAAGGGAACACCATTGATCGTTTAAGGTTAAAAATGACCTCACATATGGGAAAAAATCTGGTTGAATAAGTGTACACAACAATTATGTAAGGGTCAACCAAAATTGTGTAAATGTTAGAGGACCTCTATGTAAGGATAAACTAGTCTATGTAAAGTTCAAGGGACCTCTATGTAATGGTAAACCAGAGAATCAATATTCACATAAGGGACTCCAAGAGACTCATGTAAGGATAATAAGGGACTTATGTAAGGGTAAATGGAACTTTAAAAGGCTTATTTAAGGTTACATAAAACCTCACATAAGGGTAAAATTAAATAGAATCATAGATCATTTAAGGGTAAAACCAAATACATGTAAGGGTCAAGAAAAGACTAGGTGATAAAGAAAAAAAGCAAACAAACAAAGAAACATATTAAATCCAAATTTAATTAAAAAATAGAAAACCATAAAAATAGAGTTAATTATGAAATCTACGCCTCTTTCCTCATAAATAGAATCATATGGATAAATAGATTATACCATCACGATTTATATGAAAAAATATTTAGGAAATTATATCTATGTTTTGAAAATATGAATTAGATGAAAATATGTATTTCATTATAAAACATATTAATGTTTTCACATGATAGGACTTGAGGTTGGTTCCATGTGTTAGATTCTTGTATCACATATTATTCTTGAACCATTCATCTTGATTTAAAGTTTGTGATGCAGTAGATAGATCATCAATCCGATGTCTCAGTAAAAATTTACAAATGAAACAATATTTTATAATAATAATAATAATAATAACATTACTATTATTAATTTAAAACTTATATAAGTTAAGTAGGGGAGTTTAATGAGGACCAACCCGTCATCACTCTCCATTTATCCAAAAAGATTACTTGAGGAGGAAGATAGATATAGGGATAGGGAGTTGAGAGATAAGTATAATCATCTCATAATTCTTTGATATCTATCAAACATTCCATCAATATAGAGAAAATATAGTTTAAGGATAATCAAACTAGGATAATTTCCCACCTCGTTTCATAGATTTTAAGTTCACCAATGATGCATAAAAAAGGGGGCTTGAATTAGATAATAAAAATAAATAAAATCTTATGATGAAATTATTTGTGAACCATGGTCCAAGGATAATGATTATATTTAAGGAATAAGAAGAAAAAGATGAATAAAATCAAATAATATTCCCCAATGGTGTCACGAAACAAGTTGGGATGTCATCCAACCCGACACCCAACCTAGTCCAAGACATAGCCCATGGGATTTTCCCAATCCCTACAGTCTGGAAACTAGTGCCTGGGTAACAAAATAATTCTTTGGGAATGCTTTTACCCATTTATATAATCATAAAAAACCAAAAAAATTAACAACACAATAACTGATAAGCATAATCAAATAAGGTATAACAATTTTTAGATTCAAAGTTTACGACTTTAACCAAAAAGCATGAGGGATACAACAAAAAGGGAACAAACCAAATATCCCAAGAACCTTCATGAAACAAGAGGATCATTACCCTCAAGTCACCACCACCTACACCCGCAAGAAGTAGAACTCGAGCAACTGGATCCACCATTACCATGACACATCTTTATTTTACCTCAGTCATACATAACAAAGTCTGCACACACCCGAAGGTGTATGTAGGGTGTGATCCAAAGCCCAATATGATTCCATGAAAAATATATTTTCCAAGCTAAAACATTAGAATAAAAATAAAAATGAATTTTTTCTTTAAAACATTTGAAACATTTATAAGAAAACATTTAAGGGGAGCTTTTTCAATAAAACACTTTTTAAGAAAAATCTCTATCACAATTAATATTTCGTTAAATAAAAAGGAACAAAAGGCCTACCATATACCAATGTATAGTGAAATTTCTCATAAGAATCATGTCACAAAGAGAGCATGATGGGTAAATCCCAAAGGGTATCTAGTACAAGTGGAAGAGTAAGAACATCATACCTCAATGAAACATGGAATAACAACCATAACCCACAACATTCTCGTGCATGAGCCACTAGAGAGGAATCAATAAAAATTTCTAGTGGAATCCATTCATCATCATAATTTAGTTAGTGTTGTAATCATAAATCCAAATAGATGAATCTAGGCCTCACCACTTCCCATTGAAGTATCATCAATCCCACTAGAAGAATATGGTCTTAGCCACTTCTGAATCACTATCATACTAGTTCTAGTCTTCCCAAAAAGATATTAAATATTCCATTTATGGTAAAATAATCTTCCACATATCTCATAGATAAACACTTCCTCATATACATTCCAAGAATCATAAGCACGCATGGAAATTACCATTTTTCATAATAAAATTCACTTTCATTTTTTATATACCCCAAAACCTTTTAGAAAATATACTTCACACCACTAGAAAGTTTTACTAATCCCTTTAGAAAAACATCACAAGAAAAAAATATTAAAACTAACATTTCGATGATAAATGTGCCTTTAAAATTCATATTCACGTCAAAACCATTTATAAAACATGCTACACAATTCAAAGATACATTTAAGGTTCATAACTGGGAATCCAATATTCAAAAAAAAAACCATTTCACTTGGAAAACCAACATTGAACATATTTTTACCTTTAAATCACTTTGAAAACAAATTTATCACTTTACACATGTGGTATATAACATTTTTAAGAAACAGCATGACAAGTGATACAAGGGATAAATCCACTTCGCTTTAGAAATCCCATTTTCATCACATAATCATCTAAAAACAGTTAAAAAACATGGTTTTCACCTAAAAAACCATAGACCACATTTAACAATTTTAAAAATAATGATAAACTCATCCAATAATGTAAAATAATGGAAGTTCCTATCTCATGCTTGGAAACTTTCAATAATTGGTGTGAAACTAAAATCTCACCACCATAAGACCCTAAAATGGAAATATTAACAAAAAAAATCAAGATATTACTAAAAAACAAAATAACAAACCATCCCTAGGTCAAATAACCTGCTATAAAATAAGAACCCAAAGAGGGAGGAGGAAAAACCCTAAAAGAAGGAAGAAATCATGGGAGAAATTACTTACTTGATGATCCCTTGATTAATACACATCAAAACCACCAAACGAAGGGGGTCTAAGATAGCTAAGAAGGAGAGATGGAGGCACCTAAGGAGGGATAGATCGAATGTGGTGAGAAAGGGAGGATTTTGGGTTAAATATTGAGGGAAAACAAAGGTAATTTTTCAATTTTTAATGACCTGGACACAGTGCGCGGTTTTCCTGCATGATTTTCCTAACCATGTAGAAATCGTGTTCCCCTGAATATCTAAGATGGACATGTTTCATGGTTAGACCACGTGGTTTGAAAATAGTGTGCAAACCATGCATTCCTCCACTATCCAAAAATGTCACTTGGCTGAACAGTTTCCTAGGTAAGGGCACATGATTTGACAAACCGGGCACCAACCATGACCCACCTCCTGTCAACCCATAAACTCTCATTTTTTACCAAAAAATCCCATGAAAACTCAAGAAATATACATGGGTTAAAAAATAAACAATAAAAACCATCACAATTTAAACCAATTCACACCTATAACGTGATAGGTATTTGAGATCCAAAAATAAACCAAACAAATAGGTTAAAACAAAAACCCAGTTGGGATAATTCTCCCCACCATAACGCTTTCCACCCCTGGAAGGCCACCACATTTTCTAGTTGGGCGATCAAAGTCAAAGGATTTCTAAACCCATATGAACCAACCTCTAAAACTATGAACAAAACATTCACAAAAAAATGAAATAAACCAATGAAGCCAAACCACTTCCAAGTAATGACAGAAGTCTTGAATCAAATCATTGAAAAAGCCCAATGTTACCTTAAATAGAGAGGAAATAAAAATTTAACAACTTAAAAAATAAACCTCCTCCCACAAAACCAACAACATAAACCAAACCAAATTATCAACATGGGAGGCCAAAATGGACTTAACACCATTAGATAACATGAAGAATCAATCAAACGTATAATAAAACTCAACGAGACCCGTAGTGGGTCTCCTCGCCATAAGAAACCAACTAGCTCATATCGACAAAGGAAACCCAACATGGCTCAACCCAAAACTCTCCACAGAGGCCAGAAAACCCCCAACATAAGGGGAAAGAACTTGAAGAGGGAAATAATAACCCATGTATGTTGTACCTCTCGTACCCCTCGTGGTTTAATTTTCATGATCACAATCACTCTCTTATTTATCTAATCTTGTTTTAAGTGTTTTTGGATGATAGGCATGATTTCAGGTTGCCAAGGAATTGGGCCAAGAAAGCCAGAAGGCAAAAGTGGACTGATTTCAGTCCACCGGCCAACCGGTGGATGACCACCGGCCAGCCGGTGGAATCTTGACAGAAGGCATCCCCTCTGTCCAGACCACCGGCCAACCGGTGTCCCATCACTGGCCAGCAGGTGGAACCCAGACAGAAGGGACACCTACTGTCTCACCACCGGCTAACCGGTGGCCTCCTCACCGGCCAACCGGTGGTGCCTGGTCAGAAGGCCTCTCCATTTTCCAAAGCACTGGCCAACCGGTGGCCAAGCACCGGTCAGCCGGTGGAGCCAGTCAAACTAGCCGTTGGGCTTTGACCAGCCTGTTCCCAACGGCTCCGAAGACTTTTCCAACGGCTCCGAAGACCCCGAACGGCCATATGAGGGTTCCCCCTCTATAAATAAAGGATTAGGAAGCCCCGGAACATGTGTGGAACTATAACCAAGCCAACGGAAGCCAACAGACACATTTTTCATCATTTGTCAAACCTCTGGCGAATTCCTTCAAGGAACCTCAATTGCTCCAACCCATTTCCACATCCAAGGAGCATCACCATAGAAGCTTGAGAGCGCTCTTCATCAACTCCAATCAATCCATTAGCGCCCAAGACTTCTCCACATTACGGTTTTTCTTGTTTTATCTTTTTGAGCATCAATTTGGGTTTGTGCCTACAAACCCCCATTTCTTTTATCTTCCTTTTGTTTGGGTTTTCACACCACCTTCAAGGTGTGAAGAGGTTAGTCAAGCCTTCCCTTTAAAATGCTTGAGTCATAGGTGAGCTAGCCTTCACCTGTAAGAAGGCTAGTGGGTTCTTTCTCAACCATTAAAAGCAAGCTGTAATAGGTTCTAGACTACCTTAATGTCTAGTGGATTTCTTTCTAAAACCATTAAAAAGAAAGCGGTAGTAAATCTCTCAACGGTTGAGTTGGGAGCGGAGACGTAGGCTTTGGTTTAAGCCGAACTCCGTTATCAAGTTTTGTGTCTTGCCTCTTTTATTTCCACTGCACTTTTAACTTTGTTTTTAAATTGTTAAACTTTTTTAAAAGGCAATTCACCCCCCCCCCCTCTTTCCATCACTCTCCTTCCCAACATTTGGTATCAGAGGAGTGTTTGAGCAATACCTTAACCGGTTTCAAATTCAAGATCCATTGTGATGGCTTCATCTTCTTTCGCCCCCGAAGGTTATTCATTGGGTCATGCTCCTTTTTTTTATGGAACCGACTATACCTATTGGAAAACCCGCATGTCTACTTTTCTTAGAAGTATAGGTTATCCTATTTATAGAATTGTCATGCATGGTTACTCTCTCTCTTCTCCCGATGAATCCAAATGGACTCAAGCCGATATTAAAAATTTTGAGCTTGATGGCAAAGCCATGAACGCTCTTCATTGCGGCCTTGATCGTAATGAATTCAATCGAGTTTCCACATGCACTTCATCTCATGAAATCTGGAAACTATTGGAGGTTACCCATGAGGGGACCTACAAAGTTAAGGATACTCGATTGGATATGTACCGTCAAGATTTTGAGTCTTTCACCATGCATCCATCTGAAAATATTACTGAAATGTTTACTCGTTTTACTGACGTTTGCAATGGAAGAAAATCTCTTGGAGATGATGTTTCTGCAGAAATGATGGTCAAGAAGACTCTTTGGATCTTACCAAGTTCATGGGCATCGAAAGTCACGGCAATTCAAGAAGCAAAAGATGTCAGGAAAATGTCGGTTGAAGAGCTCATCGGATCCCTCATGACCTACGAGATCACAATGAGGAGGAAAGCTGAAAAGGAAGGCAAACCGATTAAAGTTCCAAAGAACATCGCCTTCAAAGTTCAAAAAGAAGAAAGATCCTCCTCCTCATCGTCTTCCTCTTCAAGCGGCAATTCAGAAATGGAGAATCTTGCCCGCAAAATGCAGAAATTCATGAAGAAGCACAAGAAGAAGAAATCCCGCAAGGCTCAACCCAACGAAAAATCCGAGCCCGAGGTAACATGTTACGTGTGTGGAAAGAAAGGCCATTACAAGCCCGATTGTCCACTCAACAAGAAAAAGGCCAAGCAAAAGGAAAAGAAGAAGGCATTCAAGGCCACATGGAGTGATAGCTCCACATCCTCCTCCTCCTCCTCCTCAAGTGACAACGGTAAAAAATGCCTAATGGCATTTCCTGAGGTAACCTCTTCCGACTCCTCATCCTATAGTTCATCAAATTCTTTCAATCATTTATCTTATGAGGATCTCCAACATGCTAGAGATCAATTGGAGGAAGGATTTCATGAACTTTCTTCCAAATTTATTGCTTTAAAAAAGAAATTCAAAATTCTTTCTTCCGAAAAGGATCAACTTCTCAAAGAGAAGGAAGACTTGTCCCTCAAGATCCAAACCCTTCCCGATGTTGATTCTATGGAATCAACAATCAAGGATTTAAGGGAATCCCTAGCTAAGTTCACCGAAGGTGAACATAAACTTTCGAAGCTCCTTGGTTCCCAATGCGTATCTAGAACCACCCAAGGGATTGGCTATTCCAAGCAAGCTTCCTCTTCCCATGCTCCTACTATTTTTGTAAGGGGGAGCTCCCAATATAAATTTTGCAACTATTGTAAAAAACCTGGGCACTTAATTTATGAGTGCAATTGCAAAAATGCCCGGTATGGAAGGCCCAAAGCCATTTCTTTTAATGATGAATTTCATAGGAGAAGACCCGCCACTAGGCAAGTTTGGATTGAAAAATCCCTTTTAGCGAGGCTCACCGGACCAAAATTTGTCTCGGTTCTAAAATCCTCTCCCCGGTGATTTGTTGTTTTTATTTAGGGGGAGTTAGGATCGTTTAAGCCTTTTTGCTTTATATTCAAAACCTTCAATTCAAAACTTTCAATTCAAAACTTTCAATTCAAAACTTTCAATTGGTTTAAAAACTCTATCTTGTTTTTCAACCTTTCCCTCAATCAAGTTTTATGCCCCGTGCTATTTTGATAATCACAAAGGGGGAGAAATTCTTGGTTGATTGGGGGAGAAATATTTCTCTCATGCTTTGATTTACTTTTCAATTTATCCTTTAAAGCATGCCTTTCATTTCAGTCTTTTACATTGCTTGTTTTGGTGATTGTGATCATCAAAATAGGGGGAGATTGTTGTACCTCTCGTACCCCTCGTGGTTTAATTTTCATGATCACAATCACTCTCTTATTTATCTAATCTTGTTTTAAGTGTTTTTGGATGATAGGAATGATTTCAGGTTGCCAAGGAATTGGGCCAAGAAAGCCAGAAGGCAAAAGTGGACTGATTTCAGTCCACCGGCCAACTGGTGGATGACCACCGGCCAGCCGGTGGAATCTTGACAGAAGGCATCCCCTCTGTCCAGACCACTAGCCAACCGGTGTCCCATCACCGGCCAGCCGGTGGAACCCAGACAGAAGGGACACCTACTGTCTCACCACCGGCCAACCGGTGGCCTCCTCACCGGCCAACCGGTGGTGCTTGGGCAGAAGGCCTCTCCATTTTCCAAAGCACCGGCCAACCGGTGGCCAAGCACCGGTCAACCGGTGGAGCCAGTCAAACTAGCCGTTGCGCTTTGACCAGCCTGCTCCCAACGGCTCCGAAGACTTTTCCAACGGCTCCGAGGACCCCGAACGTCCATATGAGGGTTCCCCCTCTATAAATAAAGGATTAGGAAGCCCCAGAACATGTGTGGAACTATAACCAAGCCAACGGAAGCCAACAGACACATTTTTCATCATTTGGCAAACCTCCGGCGGATTCCTTCAAGGAACCTCAATTGCTCCAACCCATTTCCACATCCAAGGAGCATCACCATAGAAGCTTGGGAGCGCTCTTCATCAACTACAATCAATCCATTGGCGCCCAAGACTTCTCCACATTACGTTTTTTCTTGTTTTATCTTTTTGAGCATCAATTTGGGTTTGTGCCTACAAACCCCCATTTCTTTTATCTTCCTTTTGTTTGGGTTTTCACACCACCTTCAAGGTGTGAAGAGGTTAGTCAAGCCTTCCCTTTAAAAGGCTTGAGTCATAGGTGAGCTAGCCTTCACCTGTAGGAAGACTAGTGGGTTCTTGCTCAACCATTAAAAGCAAGCTGTAATAGGTTCTAGACTACCTTAAAGTCTAGTGGGTTTCTTGCTAAAACCATTAAAAAGCAAGCGATAGTAAATCTCTCAACGGTTGAGTTGGGAGCGGAGACGTAGGCTTTGGTTTAAGCCGAACTCCGTTATCATGTTTTGTGTCTTGCCTCTTTTATTTCCGCTGCACTTTTAACTTTGTTTTTAAATTGTTAAACTTTTTTAAAAGGCAATTCACCCCCCCTCTTTCCATCACTCTCCTTCCCAACAAAGTAGTGGGCTAAAACTATAATTTACTCACAAAGGCTAACCGAATAAGGGAAACCAATCTAAATCCTCCATCCAAAAAGGCACACCATTGGAATTCCAAGAAAACCGAACCACCAAACCTTCTTATAACAAAGGATTAACTCTTAAATCCATAAGGAAATGAGGCCTCTACACCAATTTACACAATAATAGACCTTTAAAGATGAGTAATATACTGAAAAAAATCATAAATTGTCCCCAATTTTGTACTTAAGATCGAAGCTAGACCGAGGTCCCTCACACCCATGGGATTCTTGAATATGCACCAGCTTCACTCTAGGGCATATGGATGAAGGCCTTATGTTTGATGCATCTACTACCTCATAGTCAGGAGCTAAAAATCCTCGGTCAAAACAAATTATTTATAACAAAATAGGGATTCATAAAATCCACACTCATCATCCCCTTTCACTTTGAATGAGAAATATAAGAGACAAAACACTCGACAAGAACACCCCCATTTAAAATGGAAAGATTCAGAATTTTATAAAAAAAATAACTTCCATTGAAACTAAAGGTCACAAGATATCCACAAAACCCAATTTTATATTTTAAGTAGAAAACTACACTGGAAAACACCACCGGACACAAAAAATGTAACCTAATAGAAATACATAGAAAGGGACTCTAAATCAAGCCCAAATAGAACAATACTCTTGAGAACTGGATCCACATCACCTTTTAGAAATACCTCGACTGAACTAATGTAAGTGACCTAAGCGTCCAAAGGTATGACATGTCTTCGAAGCATTCTGGCATGATGAATTCTTAGGATTTGGATTTTTTCACTAAGGACACACAATGATCTTACGCTTAGAAGAAACTGAAGAAATATAAAATTATCTTTTAATTTCATGACCAATACCAATATATCTAGGATTCTTCCCCATACCCTTACTGGAATTAGCTTAACCACTTATAGATATTGGAGGAAGATTGGCTGCATCATGAACTCCTGCTAGTATAGCCTCAACATGAACAACCTACCTCACAATATCAGAAAAAGAGGATAAGTTGTACTCTGACACCTTGGATTTTAGACCAGGATGAAGACTGATCACAAAACTCCAATATTTCAAGAAATCATTTTCATCCCACTCCAGAAGAAAAGGAACTAGGTCCAGAAAATGACAAACATACTCCAGCACCATTCGATCACCTTTCTACAGAAAACAAATTTTCATTCCCTTTATCACTTTCACTACCTAATATAAATACTGTCAGATGAACACAACCTTGAAAAACTCCTAGATAAGATATTCCTGAGGTTTGATTCTCAAAACCAACTTCCACCACTCCTAGGTCAAACCATCAAGAATAAATGTAGAAAAAATAACATTTAACAACTTAAGAAACTCAAGGAGACTGAATATCCTTTAGATTTTCCTCATCCACTATTCCTCTTAAATAGCATCTTCTTGTCCATAAAAGAGATGTGGATTTAACTTCCAAAACTCAAGGTGTAAATCCATAGGTTGATCAACTGGAGGGTTTTCTAATGGTGAACCACCTGTGGATGCACCATGAACATCTATCAAAACTTTTTGGAGGTGAACACTATCTAACCAGAGAACCAAGATCTTAATAAAAACTAACTCATTAACAAGGGTTATTAAACTCAAAAAACCACATAAAAATAATTCCCAAATCATAGTAAAACAATCCACACAACCAATGGATATTAAAAAATCACAACTTTTATATTAAAATAACTTTTGAAATATAACAAACATGGTGGGTAGATCAGTCACCAATGGTGTTCCTTAAAGTCTCACTCATATCCACATTCTCACACCACTCCATGAACCCATCCACTCATGCCATCAACCATCCAAATTTCCACACATCCCCAGGCATGTGATCACTCATGGGAATAGCAAAGGTTGAAAGAAAAAAATCCACTTTTCAAAACAAGGCATTCAACCCATGTTTTCACATTTCTAACCTGATTCCCATTTAAAAATTCATAAAACATTTACAAAATATCATTAAACAAAAAGTAAAATACCATTTTCAACTTTAAACTTCAATATATTTCATTTCTTTCGAAAATAAAAATCTCATAAATTCTTTTCAAAAGTCAATTAATCTTATTAAAAATATATTTAGTGGCTCAAAATTTTCATTCTATCAAAATAATTTGATTAAAAAAACATTATTCTCATTTAAAACAAATTACAAAATAAAATTCCACTTTAAAACAACTGATCTCAATAAACTACAAGTTTTGATTATAAGAATCCAACTTCATTAAAACATTCTTGTTTTACCCTAAAGAGTCATTTTAAAAAAGTACATTTTTCTAAATCCTTCCTTAGAGTTAATTCTGAAAATACATTTTCCACTTTACAAAACCAAATCCATTACCACTAAAAATAAAATTTTGCATAATTCCAAAACAGGAGTTTACAAAACAATTCTTAGAAACAAGGAAGGCCCAAAAAAATTCACAATGTGGAACTAGTTTTGATGGGTGGCTAGGCCATATGGTTGGAAACAATATTCCAGACACAACACCAACATAAAAAAGTCTTCTAGGACCTTTTCCCTAGCTCCACATGGTATTATAGGCCCTATAATATCACTAAGACCATTATCACATCACCCTTTTTGTATCCCAAACAAAAAACAATCCACAAGAACCAAATAAACCAAAAAAAACCCAAATTCCCATGGCAACTCAAGGTTTAGTATAGAATATATTGGATAGACACTCCCCCGAACCTACACCAAAAATTATGATAGCCCTACTCCATCTAATTTGACATCCCAAATAACAAAAGGTCTCTCTAAAAGCTAGGTCCCCTAAAGTACCAACCTACTCTAATACCATTTTTTCACAAACCAACCAGGGATGTCAACCAACCTGACACCCAACCCAGTCTAAGACATGGATTAAGGGACGTTCCCAATCCCCATGGTCTGGAAACTAGTTCATGTGTATCAAAAATATGATTTGATAATGATTTCACCCATTTACATAATATTATATAACCAAAAAAATAAATGAAACAATAAATGATAAGCATAACCAAATAAGGTACAATAATTTTCAAATTCAAATTTTACGGCCTTAACGAAAAACAGAGAGGGTTACAACAAAAAGGGAACAACCAAAATATCCAAAGAACCTACATGCAATAAGAGGATCATTACCATCAAGTCACCACCACTACCTGAAAGAAGTGGAACTCTAGAAACCCGATCCACCATCACCATGTAACATCTTTCCTTTACCTCAGCCATTTATAACAAAGTATACATAGACTCAAAGGTGTATACAGGGTGTGATCCAAAGATAAATAGGATTCCACCCAAAATAGATATTCCATTCTATAACATTATAATATAAATCAACATGCACATTTCCTTTAAAAAATTTGAAACATTTCTAAGAAAACATTTAAGGATAAATTTCTCATGAAATCAATTTTTAAGAAAACCCTTTTTCACAATTAAGTATAATTGAAATAAAAAAGGTATACAAGGCCTACTATATACAGACAGCCAGAATCATTTTTCATAAGCATCATGTCACAAAGCGAGAACCAAGGAAAAATCCCTTAGGGTAGATAGCACAAGTGGAACACTAAGAACATCGTACCTCAATGAAACATGGAATAGAAACCATAACCCACAACATTCTCATGCACAATCCACTAGATATGGATCCATCCAAAGTTATAGTAGTACCCAATCATCATCATAATTTAGTTAGTGTTGTAATCATAAATTTTGCTAGATGAATCTATGCCTCACCACTTCCTAGTCAACTAGAATCAATCCTGCTAAATGAATTTGGGATTATCCACTTTTGAATCACTAGAATATTAGTTCTAGTCTTCCAACCTAGATACTTGGAATTACCTTTTTTGTCAAATCATTTTCCACATATCACATAGATCAACACTTCCTCATATACATGTCAAGCATCATAAGAACATAGGGAAATCACTATTTTCTATAATTAAAACCACTTTCATTTCGTATACACACCAAAACCTTTTATAAAATACATTTCAAACCACTTTCACAATTTAATAATACCTTCTGAAAAACAAAATAAGGTAAGAACATATTAGAACCAAAATTTATATGAAAAAATACCCTTTTAAATTCACCATTATATAAAAACCATTTTTATAACATGATACATAATTATAAGATACATTTAAGCTTCATAATAAAGAAGAAAATAATCAAAAAAAACCATTTCACATAGAACACCCACTTTGAACATATTTTCACCTTTAAATATCTTTGAAAACACATTTCACACTTTCCACACAAGGCATAAAACATTTTTAAGAAACTACACAATAAGGAATACAAGGGATAAATCCACTTTACTTTAGAAAAACTCATCTTCATCACATTACCAACTCAAACATTTTATAAAAAGTGTTCGTAACTAAAAAACAATCCATATAGAACATTCAAAAATTTGAGCAAGCAAGCTAAATGCATCAAATAATTTAAAAGCATTGAACCACCTACCTCATGCTTGAAAGATTACAAAAAATGGAATGAAACCACAACCGCACCACCAAAATACCCTAAAAAGGAAATATTAACAAAAAAACATTGAGATCTTACCAAATAATACAATATTAAACCCTCCCTAGGTCAAATAACCAACTATAAAAGAAGAAACCAAAGAGAGAGGAGGAGAAAGCAAAAAAGAAGGAATAAATCATGGGAGAAAATACTTACTTGATGATTACTTGATGAATCCACACCAAAAACACCAAAGGAATGGGGTATAAGGGATCCAATAGGGATATATGGAGGTTCCTAGGGCTGGAGAGCTCAAATGGGGTGAGAAAGGGAGGATTTGGTGTCACATCTCAAGAGGACACAAAGATAATTTTTAAATTTTTAATGACATGGACATGGTGCATGGATTTCCTGCACAATTTTCCTAATCACATGGATATCGTGTGAACCTAACTATCCAATAGGGACATGTCTCATGGTTATCCCACACAATTTTAAAATCATGCGCAAACCATGTGGTTCACCAGAATCCAAAAAATGTCACTTTTCCACATGATTTCCAAGGTAAGGGCGCACAATTTGAAAAACAATGTTCCAATCATGCGTCACATGTTTCAACCAAAAAACTCCCATTTTCACTATAAAAATCTTAGGAAAACTCAAGGAACAAACATAGGGTAAAAAATAAACAAATTAAACCCTAAAAATTAAAACCCCATCACACCCAGAACTCTAGAGGGAAATCGAGATCCAAAAAATAAACCAGAACAAAGGGTTAAAACAAAAACTCAAGTGTGATTAATGGGATATTGGATTGTTTGTTTATCCATATATAGATCAATAATTTGTAGTGATTTTTTTAATAATTAAACTATTGACCTCACATCTTCATAGTTACACTATTACTTCTTCTCCCTCCCTTTATCAAGAAAGATTTTGTGGCTCACCCTATGTTGAGGGGTTAATGTTGTAATTAAAGCATATGATGATGTTTTTTTCATAGCATTAAAACTAATTTATTAAATTCATTCATTTCACCTGAAATGGTTTGAACTTGATGATCTTGATATGAAAAACTGTTATATCATCCCTAAGGTAAAAACTATCTCCCAAACACAACCATGGTGTCAAATTTTCCATCCAACACTCAATGAAAGATATATAATCATTTTATCATAATTAAATGCTTTTTAACTAAAAATATTATTTTTATACTTGTTTTATTTTTTTCGAGGATCCATCATGCCCACAATTTCATGTTAGCTCAACCTGGGGGTAAACACCACAACCCAAAATCAATAGTAATTCCAGATAATTTTTATAAGGTTTTCTATCATGGAAAATTTTCCATTTTACCCTTATAGGGGTCTCAGGGCTCAAAAACTCAAAACTGGGTTAAGTATTTGTCAGAAAAAATTTGGGTCACTGCATCCTCTCCACCTTTATCCTTTTTCATCCCTAAAAATGAATCAAGTGGATCTCTATAAAGAATATCGCAAAACATACCCATATGGAAATCTCCATCACATGCCTATCTATTACCACAGAGGTTTGGGATCTAAACAGACTTGGTACACAACTATCTAGGAAGGAAACACCCTCTTTCATCCAGATAGATATTAGATCCAACTCATATCAAATAAATCCATTTAATATAAACCAAAATTCTCTATAAGTAGAGTGTTTAAAATCCTCTACACAAAAAACCTTTCCTCATATGAAGGTCATCCTTCCACAAGGGGTGAAAAGTGTCCATGAAGCACTATCATATATAAATAAATTATTAAACTCCAAGGTTACCATTGATGGGAGTTCCTTGCTCCCCACAATTATAGATCATTATTTATAGTTGTTATAAAAAAACAAGTCATCAAATCTACACTCCCAATACCAACCTCTTCACTAAGATTCTACACTATCACTTGAAGAGATGAAATCACTACTATATATGGTGTTTTTAAAATCACTGTAAACTATCTTTATCAATCATAAAAAAATCCTTTTTGATCTAAGAATTATTAAAATATATCCTTTATTAGTTCTAAAAAAGAGATGATAATGGTGGCCTTTATCGGCACTTTTTTAGCATTCATAAATGGGGTCTTTATCAGCATTTTTTTAGCACTGATAAAGGAGGATTTTATCAGTGCTATTTTTATCATTGATAAAGGTCATCTTTTTGCAGTTCTAGAAATTCTAATAAAGAACCCCTTTATCAGTGGTTTTTTTCCGACACTCATAAATTTTGATTTTTTAGCGCTCCCCCCCATTCACATTCTCCCCCACCTTTGTTAGTGCTTTTCATCCAACTTCCCCACCATGAATGCACGTTTTTCCCACCTCCACACTTTTTTAGTGTTCAGAATTCTCTTTTGTCAATGCTTTTATACTGTTCAGCCACCTGTTCACCCTCGTGTGTGCCTGGTCTCGAATCTTGGTCCTCCCTTATGCAATTCAAACACCTTTACCACTACCCCAAGTTGTTTTATTCTATATTTGAGGATATATATATGTACACATACATCCTTTTATTCATATATTTATATATTTATATAATTATTTTTAAATACATATATAAAATATATGTTTCTGTGTGTTATAAATATATATATACTTATATTTATTTAAATATATTTTATATTAGTATTGATATACATTTATTAGAGTATAAATATTAATATATATCTTTTTATTAATACACACACATATTTATATATAAACAATATATATACAGTTGTATAAGTATATATATATTCACATGTTTTTATTATGTAAAAAAAGTTAAATATTGTTATAAATAAAATAGACAATAATTAATTCCATAATATTTATATAATTATTTTTAAATATTTTTTAAAATATGTCTATATATTTTATATTTAGATATAAATTTTATATAATACATGTATATTTATGCATTTATA
The DNA here is from genome assembly GCA_963277665.1 of Viscum album. Taxonomy (NCBI): domain Eukaryota; kingdom Viridiplantae; phylum Streptophyta; class Magnoliopsida; order Santalales; family Viscaceae; genus Viscum; species Viscum album. The sequence goes on along the minus strand of OY728125.1, from coordinate 81,301,214 downwards.
TGTTTACATATAATTGAATAATTAGATATAAATTTATTATAATGTATTTATAAATATTTACTGTGAATGCATTTATATGCTATATTTAATATGATAATGATATTTTTAGAAAAATAAATTCATATATGAAATATTCACAATATATTCATACACACACACACACACATATTTACACACACATGTACAAATTGTTATTTCACATATACTTGCAAAAATATTTACATATATGTATTTTTTACATATAATAGAATATTCACATAAATATATATATTTTATGGAAACACACATAATTATATATAAACATTACATGTATATGTATATATATATTTTAAACCTTTTTTTATTAGGTAAATAAAATGAATATTTTTTTATTTTATATAAAATAGATAATATATATTTCTTTTCATATAGTTTATATATTTTAAAATAAATTTCTTTGTAAATATGTTTAAATATGTATTTTTACGATTGATTTATTATATGTAAATACAATAAAAAATGCATATATTTAATTATAAATACATCTAAAATAAGAAAAATGATAAAATTTAAAAACCATAATATCTATATGAATGTAATCCCTAAGAATAAATTAATTATTCACTATAAAAAATTAAAGAATTCCCTCTTAAATAAAGCTAAAATCCCATTAAATATTAAAAAATTACGGTATCCCAACTGAAAAATCTATTTTGGAGTACTTATGGGCCTTTTTTTACTCAAAAAATAGTGATTGAAGTACCCCTAGTCAACACAGTGTAGATATATTCACATGCTTCGATTTGATATGTAGTAGATCTTAAACAAACAATTGGATCAAAAGTTATGGTTTTTTGAAGTTCAAGTAATGTTTTCAACTTATCTTAGATCGTTCGACAATTTATTGGATTTTTATGTCATCCAATTGTTATTAAATGAATATTACTCGATAATAACTAGAAAATTATTAATTAATATTATTTGTTATTTTTTTAATGTCGTTTTCACTAAATATCTTATATATTAAGTTAAAATGCATTCTTAGTCTTCTATAAATCATATTTCAGAAAATATATTATATTTATATCAATATGTTATATTTATATCAATATAAATATATTTCTATATTTCTATATTATTTTTAATTATATTTAACTTTTTTATGAAATATTACTTTTATCAGTGCTAATAAAAAATCAATGATAAAGGGTACCCTTTATTAGTGCAGATAAAGTGTGGCTTTTATCAGTTCTAAAATAAAAACACTGATAAAAGGTACCCTTTATTAGATCTTTTAATATCATAGATAAAAGTGGTCTTTATCATTTCTTTCTTAGAATTGATAAATGTGACCTTTATCTATGGTTTTTAGCATTGATAAGCATTATAAAAACACACTGATAAAGGGTACCTTTTATCCACACTAAAATAAAAGTACTAGTAAAAGAGTACACATGTTTTATTTAAATAGTCTCATTAAAAAATATGACACACCAAATAATATTCTTAAATATTTATTTATCCTATAACTTAATTTTTTTCATAATATGAAAAGAGTGCTCTGGGATAATCTTGAACTGGATCTATTGAAATAGGATTACAAGGATTGGTCTATTCATAGGGTGATGAATAGGGAAATCATTGTGAGAAATGAGAAGAGGTATGATCTATTTCTTAAGTTGAAGAAGAAGGTTTTTACTCCTTTTCCCAATAAAACTAATATGGAGACAATTTTCACCATAGCAATCAAGGAGCCGGAGGAGACTGAAGAATCCTTAGAGACAGTGGGCTACAGAGGAGCAGCAGTTCTCCCAAGTGATTATGAGTATCTTATGGTGCTAGAAATTGGAACCTTAATCCTAAATAAAGTTATGAAACTATTGTTTGATAAAGATAATGTTATTATAGAGGTTGAGACTATGAGGAACAAAATTCTATAACAATAGTGTATGAAAGATCTAGTGGCACTGGACAAGGCACTAGATGAGAAAGATGCCAAGGATGCTTCCGAGGTGGATTATAGGAAGGCTATGAAAAGAAAGGATATGAGGGAAGTAAGCATGGAAACTACAAGGATTCCTGATAAGAACCCACATTATACTAATAACCCTAAAGATAAATAATACATGGATGCCTTGGTTGGTGAGCTTTTAGCTACTGTGAAACCCAAAGGAATAAAAGTCTCAAAGAAGGATCCTATGAAAAAGGAAAAGAAGAATAATTCATCTCAAGATGATGGGGATGATGGCGAGGATAGATAAATATCTGATTTAAAATAATGGATTTTTGTGTTTAACTTGATCTCCTTTTAATCAATGGAAACTTAAGAGAAACAAGTGTCCAAGAAAGCTAAGAAAAAGTCACCTATAAATAAGAAGACTCTTTCAACTCAAGTAGAGGTTTATGACACAAAAATCGATGATGATAATTTTGAGTTGGCAACTCTAGATGATTCTATGAAGAATGGAGGAAGAAAACCCATGATAATGGAAAATTATAAGACTACCGGGGCTAATAATAGAGGGGTGAACAAATAGTAGTAGTAGCCTTAGTTGTTAGGGCCAAAGCTACTGAATGAAATCATGGAACCTATATAGAGTTTGGGAATCTCATCGAAGAATAAGGTGAGGAATATGCAGAAATTCTCATTCAACAAGAAAATGAGATATCATCTTGGAAAGGGAGATTTTAAGGAGGATGATAAGTGGGGGGGGGGGGGGGTTCGATCTCCCTTTCCTTATGACGGGACAATGCCAAGAGTGACGGTAAATATGGGGAGGCCATGGAGGTGCCAACAAGGCCAGGACCCTAGAGGAAAAACCATAGAAAAAAGATGTATGTGTTGAGAAATGATTTTAATGGTATTGAAGGTGACTTTGAGAGTGATGAAAAAATTGGGGTTTAAGGTGATTTTAATATTGACTACTAGATTGATTGGCGTAGTTACTTGCACTGTTTGAAAAATCCCATGTTTTCTTGTTGTTTGAAAATGATGTGTTAGAGATAAATTCCACCTTTATCAGTGCTAGAAAAGTGATGATAAATTGTGACTTTTATCAGTGCTATAAAAAATCACTAATAAAAAACACCATTTATCATTGATTAGTTTTTTCTGTTGTTGATAAATAGTACCCTTTATGAGTGCTTTTTCTAGTACAGATAAAGGTGGTAGTTATCTACACTTTTAGGAAGCACTGATAAAGGTTGTAGTTATCAGTTCTTTTAGGAATCACTGATAAATTCTAGAATTGAATAAACTCAAATATATAGTAGTGAGTAAACATGATCCTTTAATCCCATTCCATCTTCTCTAATGTCTCCTATCGACAAGGCACATGCACCAATATCCTAACTCATGACACATGAGGGACATGGGCCTTCTTTTTGAATCCACTACTACCAAATCATACTTTTAAAAACACTATAAATTGGATTTACTAGCTCTAAAATTCATTTTTGATATAAGAATCATTAAAATGGGTTCCATTATATCAGCATTAAAAATGGCGCAATCAAAGGCCCCTTTTATCAGTGATTTTTTTGCACTGATAAAAGTGGTCTTTTATCAGTGGCGAAAAGTGTTGATAAATATAAAAAAATAAAGAATTTTATAAAGAATTTTTTTATTAAATTTCTACATATTAATATTGGGAGGGAACGCCACTTTTATCAGTGGTAGACCCTTTTATCCACACTAGACCCCCTCTTGCACATGCCCACACACCCCAACCTTCACTGGGTTTCAAACATAGGACCCCCCCCCCATGGATATGTTCCTTTACCACTTACCTAAATCATTTTGTTCTCTATTTTTTGATATCTATTTATTTATATTTATTTATTTACATTTTTTATCCATATATATATATAATTATTTTTAAATATAATTATAAAATATGTTCTGTGTGTGTGCGTGTGTGTGTGTCTTTATAAATAAATACATACATATATACATACATACATACATACATAAATACATACATACATGCATAAATATATACATTTATATATTTCTGTGTGTCTATAAATATAATTATACATATTTATAGGTATTTAAATATATTATATATTAATATTTGTATACCTATATTATAATAGATATATAAATATATATATATATATATAAATATATTTGTTAATATAGAGACACACAAATATATTTATATATATAAACATTATATATATATATATATATTGTATAGGTATATAAATTTTCACATAACTTTATTTTAAATAAATTGGATATTATTTTTTATTTTGATATGGTTTATATATTTAGAAAGATATTTTATATGTAAATATGTTTAACTATTTTTTTTTGTAAAATTTATGTGTAAATATATAAAAATATGTATATATTTAATTATTAATAATAGTACAATGTGATAAATGATAAATTTGAATTTCATAATATCTATATGAGTATAAACCTAGATAATAAATTGAGTCTTTGCTAAAAACATATAAGAAGACTCCCTTAAATGGGGATGAAATTCCATAAAATGATAAAAAATGGGGGTACCCTGACAAAAAAAACTCAGTTTTAGAGGCTTATAGACCTTTTATTAGACAAAAAAACGATGATCAGGGTTTCCTTTGGTCAACATTGCGTATATATTTTTCCATGCTTCGATTTTATATATGATAAAATTTAGACAAACACATGAATAAAAAGTTATGGTTGTTTGAGGTCCAAGACATGTTTTCTACTTATTTAATATCGTTTATTAATTTATTGATTTTTTTATCTTCAAATTATTATTAAATGACTATTACTCAATATTAGTTAGCATATTTTTAATTATTTTATAAACAATTTTCCAGTAAATATCTTATATATTAAGTGTGATTACATATTTCATATTATATAAATCATATTTTATAAAATATATTATATTTATATCAATATAAATATATAAATATATTAATATATGTTTCTAATGATATATTTCTTTTTTTATGAAATATACATTCTATTAGTGCTAAAAACAATCATTTTAGTGCTGATAAAAGACATACTATTATCAGTTCTTTAAAAAGAACTAATACAAGTACCCTTTATCAATGCTTTTTTAGTGCTAATAAAATGTAGCGCTGGATAAATTAAAATATATGGTAGTGATCATTATACAAACACTCATATAAATATCCCATTTTTTTGCTGGTCTCCAACAATTTTCTCATTCTTCGTTTAGGATAGCCTGGTTTTGTTATCACTGCTCTCTCATGAAATGTACTGATGAGCACATCAAGTGACAAAAAAACCACCTCAAGTTGTTTATCTTCCCATATTTACTCACCAAGTTTCCCATTTCACCATAATTTGATGTGGATGGTTCTGACCATTAAAATGACACTTCAATATTATCCTCAAGCCCCGATATAACTCCAAACCAAGCAACCAAGATCAACAACCTTCCAAAAAGGGTCCCACTACACTAGGGTCATATCCAATCTGGATTTCCTTGCCGACATATATTACTAATATCAATATAGAACCACTATCTTGATATGGAAGTAGAAAACATACTCACCACATTCTGAAAAACCCTTCGGGTATATTACTTGAGAAGGTCTAGTCACACAAGACTACCAAGTCAACATCACCATTGTGGCCTTCTCACACACTTAGGAAGTCCAGTTCCACTACTATTGACAAAATGTGAGAAACATATATGACATGAAAGGATCACTCCTATAAATATAGCATCTCAAATGACTACTCCTTTTTCAGGACATAGAGTTCTCTACTAAAAGCACCAACATTCATGTTGTTTCTAGGACACTAAGATCTCATAAACTACTTCAATTTCAAAATAATTAAAGACCAATAATACTCTATGAATCAAGATCTTTCACTCTGAGAGGTTACTACATAGTTTATACAGTAGAAGTAAGACAAGGTCATTTTCCCCAAATGCCAAATAGGCTCCTCAACAAGAAAATACTAGAGAGTATTCTACCAAGGATCATCATAAATGACATAAGGGTCTTCATAATTACACTTATAAATACATGTATACCATATATGTATTTAAAATCAATGCATAAATTATTTTTTTGGTCAAGGGTCAACCATAAGTCACCCTTCTAAATAATTCGTTCATTCCCCAACATTCACAGGGAGTGAATTTCTCACTTGTTCACATAAAGAATAAATCCAATATTACCATATTATGGATATTTGACTACATCATTAAAGAGGGATGGATCTACTCAACATACCTGAGGGAGTTCTCATCCACTACGGGGGTAGGCCTCACCTCAATTACTTAACCGTGTATCGCTATGAAAAAACTAGCACCAATTCCTAAAACATAATGAGATAGGTACTACCAGATCTTGTTTCTAACATGAAGGAGTACCTTGAAAGACCACTTCTCATCAAGGAACTTGTAGTCCTCTAGGATCTTATCAAGTTTTACATTAAAAAAATTACTAAAATGTGAATAACTAACACTATATATGAATATGATGGCCTCCCTTCACTACAAGTAGGTGAGTGAAAGATGGTCACTATTGGTGGAAACTCTCTAGATGACTAGGGTATGGCTAGGGGTTTCACTGGAATCCCTAACTCTAAAATGACTAGTGTATAAAAATTTATTTGTGTCTTCACCACCCAATATAAGGTCCCTTAAAGAAATGACATGAATCATAACCTAAACAACACACATTGGTTCCTAATAATAGAATCCATAACGTATATCATCCCATAGTTTTAAATTTAATCACTCCATGTCTAATAAGAACTGTCCAAAGGTGGTGAGAGTGGGAGTGGTTTCATGTAATGTCCATCTCCAAATTCCCTTATACCACTAGATTTTCTACCATATATCATTTAGGTAGGCATCTAGGAATCCAACAGGAAATTATCTAATCTCAAAATTATCTCCTATATGGATTTCCATTCAGAACACAACTCTTTCTATCATTAGGTGAAATACTAACCTTCCCCCACAACCATGTCACATCTCTATAAAGAATACTCAACTAAAAATCCAACCTTTGGAGGGGTTTACAGTATGGGTGGTGTTTCATAAAAACACTACCATAGCTCGATAAATTTCCCTCTAGAGTCTCCATATAAATTTCTTAGCATAAGAAATTCCACTATAATGCACGTACAGGGGATACCTCATGAGGTTTTTGGGCCTTAGTGTAGACTCTAACATGGTCATTATACCCAATTGAGGGTTAAACACACTCAAATATATCCATACTAGATAATATATCAAACTCTATCTATGGTATAAACATTCTATTAAGAGTTCTAGGAAATATCACCCACTAATAGATCGTTGTGTCATATAGGGATAAAAATTCAATAATCATCATTCGATCAATATAATTCCTAACAAAATTGGAATTCAAGTATAAAAATTCCTTCCAATACCTTATTGCTCGAGGATTTGGATCACCCCAGTACCCATGAGGGATCCTACTACCAAACTATATTCAACATACTCAGTCTATATATAAACTCATCCAACTTAGTGAGAACTACCATTTTCTCTAAAAAGGGATGCACTAAGTGAAAATAAAAAGTCACTTCCTTGGATCATGAGAAAGAATGTCCCTTAACCATGTATTTGAAAAATAATCTCATCACCCCTATATAATCATAAAGTTGAATTCAATCCTTGTTAGGTAGAACACAACATATGGGGTGGCACACAATAGCCAGGTGTTGTACACAATAGATGGTACGAAACCTACACCTCATTGGATAACACCCAACTGACAAGGGCTGCACATAGAGATAATATTTGAATCATATAAAAATGAGGGAGAACTCATATCTCATTGATTGGAACACAACTGATGAGGGTGGAACATAGAAATTGAGTGTGAAGTGCACAATATATAAGGGCACAGAGTGGATAGAAGCACATAGTAGGTAAAAATTGATCTACCTAACTAGAAACCTCTTCATCTCACAAATTGGGGGTGTAATTCCCAATTATAGGATGGTGTCATCACAACCTCTCCTTTACACATGATTTAGTTATCAGCAGGTACCACCCTTCATTCAATAGGGTAAACCTACATGGATTGAAGCATATTTGTATGATCAAATATAGGAAATACATGATAGATCATAACTATTAACTATATAATGCATGTACTAACTTAATTATACCCTAAAATGATGTATCAAAGTTATGGGTAAAATATAGGTTATCAGAGTCTTGGTGATAGAATATATCAGTCACTAAACATATACTTGTCTCATTGGTTTGATAAACAAACTCATGAACCCTTTGAAATTGTTTCCCTAAATTCTAAAACTAGACCTCACTTGACTAATAGCTCCAAATTACCTCCCTAGAAAAAACACACTTTGATAACACTCTGGCATGACCCGACCCACTAAGGTCCTGCTCGGTACAGTGGTAATCCAAGAGTGTAACCAAAATCCCATCTCTAATAGACCATGGGTTAGTGACAAGAACCAAATAAGAAAATCTCATAATATGGGAAGCCTTAGCCTAAATGAATATATAACAAATACATATCTCCAATACATAAAATTGATTTTCTGGTCATTGGGATGGATATATATAATCAAATGAACTGTATACAACACATGAATGAGACATCAGGTATAAATACATCAATGAAAAGGATCATAAAAACGGAATCATACATCTTACAAGCCCCTGAATCTGATATATTCAAGGAATAGTAAATCTACTCCACATAGCATGCAATCTGGGAGTGATCTCCATCTGCAATGATCATTTCCACTATTAAAAGCCACCATGATCCAACATGTATTTACAAGAATCACCATGAGTCATATTTGAACAAACCACATCAACTCTAAACCTACCAAGACAATCACCAAACTTATATGTCATATCCATAAACATAACACATGCCAGAACAAAGACCATGTAGGGATGAGTATAAGGATACTCAGTAGGATTCCCTGAAAAAAAAGGACACACAAAGAAACAAGTCATCTCAAACTCCAAGTACAAGAGGTTACTGAGATTAAGATAAAGATTAAATATAGATATGCTCTAAAACTATAATTCTTGGGGCATAAAGAAGTCTCATTCATATCAACTCTAACCCAAGAAGATAAAAATATCATAAGCACCTAGGGATTATTATGTACAAAAACTAAATCACATAGTCGAAATTATATATCCCAACTAGACGTCACATCTAGAATAAAATCCATGAGTTCAAAAGGTTCCACAAGACCTAAAGAAATCTAATCTACTTATCTTTTTTATCCTGCACACCACCACTCAGATCCTTAAAGGGGGGGTTGTTCATCGCTAAGCATGTTCACTAGTTTTGGAAATACTGCACCCTCTGGTCTATCAAAATTGCACCACCAAATAAGAATATGAACTACCAATGCCAAAAAACCCACAAAGTCTACAAATAACTATAATAGAGGATATCATCTTTACTGGAGGAAACCTCATTCAGGGGGAATGCTGAATAGATTAGAGGATACCAACCCTAAATGATCTCTTAGACAGGGGAATACTAACTTCATAGAGAGAGAATCACAACCCAATTATATAGAGGAATACAAACTATAACTATAAATGATATATAGATATAGGATCCTGTAGGATTTGGTGTTCTAGATCCAACATTTTTGTATTTTTATTACATATATATTAATTTCGTTTAACATTAATAAAATATCTTATTACATATTGTTCATTGTTCAACATGAATTTAATGTAGTAATGTCCTGGGATATATATCGTATTGGTAAGATCATAACAGTTCCTACTATGTTAAGAAACATGAAATTTCATGATTATATTATTAAAGATAGTTCTATGGTTAGATAAAATACTATAATGGGATACATAGAATGTTTACTTTCATGTGTGAGTACTAGTAAGCAAATGAGACTTCTTCTTATGAATTTTGAACATGGTAATCACCAATATAGGATATTATGATAACAGACCCACCAGTAGGAATTATGAAAGTTTATCTATCATTATATATTCCTATCTATGAGTTTTTCTAATTTTACTTATACTTTAATATTATTATTAATTCATGTTACAACTCATGAACTTAGATATATTTCATAAACTGTGATGATAACACTTCATGGTGAAGTTGGATATGTTGGGTGTGTCATGAGTAGTGTATGGTTAATGGATAAGTCAAGGAAGGATTTGTCACATCCATTTTTATAAAGATAATAAAATGAACCATTCATTAGAATTGAACTATCGCATTAATTTCCATGATCATGGTGCAACAACATGTTTATTTCAGATAGTCAAATATATACATATAAAAAATATAGTTTGATGACATGGGAGTGAAACCTACATGATGAGATATTTTAATAAAGGGATTACATTACATTTCGATCATCCATATGTGGTTTTTGATGTTGTGTCATTAAGTTCTTTATCTTGGGTGTCTTGACCCATTTCTAAAAAGTAATCTTGGACTTTAGGCAGACCCAACTAATTCTAATGAGAAATAATCCTAGAGGTTCACTCACTAAGTGTTTTATTTGATCTAAATTAAATTATATTTAAATTTAATTTATGAAATAAATATTATTCTCAAGATTTATAAATAATTTTACTTTTTTATAAATTATAAATATTTATTGATGAATGAAATATTTATTTGGGTATATGTTTTGTTAGTTTTTTGAGGCATGAGATGGGTTTCGCTTATTAGGCTACCATTTTCACTTTTCCCAAAAACTCCCAATGGTTCCCCCATCTACATCTGGGCAAAAACCTTCTTTCTAAAGGCCAATGGTCATCTATATTTTTAGGCCTAACGAGTATTGGGGACTCGCATTGGTCGAGAAGATCGGAGGTTGGGATCATCTCTCCCTTTTAAGAGGAATTATTTCTTACTTCAAGACTATATTATAGATTTAAGATATGTTCGTGAATCTCTTCCTAATTCAGAAATTGGACTAGTTACCCTGAGAAAATTATTCATTGGTTAATTTCCTCGTTAAAAATAGAAGGGGAGTCTCATTGATGAACCAAGGAAAGTGAAATCTCATTAGTGAATCCATCTATATGTATTCAGGGTTCTTAATCCATTTTCCAAAAAGTGAATATATAATTTATGTACTGAAGTTGTGTGAACAAATTCGTCATAATGTGATTCCATATGAGGAGGTGGTTAATATTCTAAGGAGTGGATTGAGACATCATGAGGTGTCCTATGTATCCTAGTTATTTCAGGAATCAAAACCCACATAGTTCATTCATCTCATGCAGTTTAGAGTCATGTAGAGAGAAAAATGTATGGGTACTGATACACCAAATGTTCAATCTCGGGTCTCAGGGAGATGACATATATATCCTAATTATGGTAGGAATCAGAGTCATCATAGTTTAATCACACCCTTTGGACTGGTTCGAAGGTATATTCCCTTATATGATGGGTACCATACCACACTTCTGGGCTTACATTCTAAGGTTGAACTGGTTAGTAGAAATCCATAATGCCTAAGGAGGTGTTCATTTCATCTCCCTAATCCCACATGAGTTGTGCTCAGTGTGAAAACAAGGAGGGATATATGATCAGTCTCATGTCCGTAGATATGGGACTTCAGTACTGGGATAGTCTTTGGGGTGATTGGTATAGAGCTTGTACCATGAGAAGGAGTCCTAAATATCATGAGTATGGTATGAACAACATTTATTATAGTTCAGTTACCCCTTAACCTACTGACAGGCTAAGGTGGATGATCATACTCGGGGTTATTATGACCATCCTTGAGTTTTTAAGAATTCTTGGGGCTTATATTGAGATGGATTTCCTATTGACTGGGGACATACTATATGATGTCGGTATTTGGGGATTACACATTGAGTCTTCCCTTATAACCCAGGGGTATGTAGTGCATATGAAATCATAAATGAGACTACCTAATCCCATGTGAACCATGTTCATTGTGAGAAAAAAGGGTTAGAAAGTGATCAATTCCATTTCTTCGGGTAAGGGGATTTGACAGTGGTATCACCCTTGATGATCAATATAGAACTTGAAACTTGAAGAGGTAGACTACATATCCTAAATATCGAAGGAATCAGAGTCATTTTATTTCCTTTAATTGGGGCTTACACTCTGAGGTTTCCATTTTATTTGGGGCATACACACCAAGGATGGATGAGGCTATCAAATCCTAGGATTCCCTGGTGACATGGCCCTGCTTTTCTGGAGGCTGTCGCATGACCCGATTGACCTGTTCGGGGGACATCGCAAGATCCATATGGTTTCATTCAGAAGCTATCATGTATCCTTTATGACATGTCAATAAGGTGTCGCATGTCTTGGAGGACATCCCAGAAGGGTGTGACATGTCTTGGTTGACATCATTGTAGGGAATCACGAGTCTTGGCTGATACACCCCGAGGGTTTTGCAAGAGACTGTTGATATGATCTAATACTCTCACACGACTTTGTTGACATGTCTAGAGAATGTAATATGTCTTGTATGACATACCTAGAGGACATCTTGAGTCTTTTATAATATGTTCAGAGGATGTCATGAGAGACCATTGTTATGCCTAAGTTATTTCACGATACTTGGATGACATGAGTAGGTTCCATTATATGAGTTATGGGATTCATCTAAATGAAGTTGTGATGCTTGGGTGAAACGTCCACTGGGACTTCCATGAGACTATGTTGATAAATCCAAGGGGGTCATGTGAGTTTTATTTGACATGTCTGGAGGGCTTCAAATGACCCAGATAGCATGCCCAAAGAGTATCGTGAGATCTTGTCAATATGTTCGGGTGCTATCATGTGTCTTTGGGAGGATCTTAAAGCATATTTGGCTCAGTCAACATGTTTTGATTTATGTCTTTCACCTTTAGTCTATATTCTGGACTTTTCCTTGTAAACACCTTGGTTTTATTCAGTGTCATTTTATCTTTAGTCTCACGTGATCTAGTGGTAATGCAGGGTGTTCTTTGTATACCCCACAAAAGAACCTTGGAATGATCTATGAATGATCACACGAATTGTATTATGCCTATTACATGACTACTACAACTGCTCACTGGTATGCTACCGGATGAGAGGTTGTCCGGTCACGTGATCAGTTTTTCTGATAATTTTTTTGTTGTGCATGGAATTTCCTTAGCATAGTCACTATATCGTAGTGGTATCCCTCTTTTTTTGTCCTAAGGTGGGGTATTTATAGGTCTCACCACCCTGGTTGTTTTCCGATTTACATGGTGTATCTGGAATAGATCCAGGATGGAGTCAATGAAGGGGGATGGAACCACACATCTTCATGAGTCTTTTTCATTGGTCATTCCGAGTGTGTTGCATAATATTCAGTGATTGTGAGAATCTTCCATAAATACCTCTTTTATCAGATTATTTTTTATTGATGAAGACTTTATTGATCACACGGTTATGTCAAAGTACTTTTTATCTTGTCCAATGGACATGTCTGAGGGCCTTCGCAAGAGGTCAATGCGTTTCCTATAATATTTTGTGAGGTTAAAATTGATTTTCTAGATGCTTCATGGGATTTTATCGGCTTGTAAGGAGGTCTCATAGGGCCCTACTTTGGATGTATTGGCACATCACATGTCATTCAGTGACTGTGGGAGATCTCGCCTCCTCCCTTACCATTTTTTTTATTTTATAAAGGTCATGGATTATGTGAGTTTGTATGAAGAATGTTGAAGACATTTACTAGATTTTTTTATGATTCCTCACGTGACCATTATGATTCATATGGGGGTGTGCAAGTATGTCATAGAAAAATCTATCCATTTTTTCTTTGAGCATCGAAGGAGAATTGCAGAGTTGTCTGGACATACCTTTGGACTTCTGTGTGGTGAGGTAGACAAGCCAAAGGGCTTTCACGAGATGATCCAGACACGTTGTTGAGGTCTTTTGGTGTCTTTCAGGTCACCAGGGGTGCATCTAATATCTTTCAAGAATTACGAGTTCCTCTCACCTCCTCTTCTTTATCTACTTTGTTTTATTATACAATGTTTCAGGGGTGTCATTCGAGTTTTCTTGGATATCATCAAGGAATTTTATTCTTTCCAATAATGATATGGTTCATGAAATTTACAACCACTAGGGTTCTATCCATTTGAATATTATTCATCCTTATCCTTGAAATAATTTTATATGGTTTGTTAGGAACTTTCCAATGACAAAGCATATGTCCTGGGGGTGCTCATTCGATTGTTTGGAGAGCCTTCACAAGGGCAAGAAGGTTTATTGAAGTGTAATTATATGGGATTCTCCATAGGTTATGCATTGTGCGGGGATTCTTCGCATAACCATGAAATGGTCACGTGATCGTGAGTCCCTTCGAGGATCAAGCGATCTTCATGTCTCAGCTCCTTTTATTTTTTATGGAATGTAATACCCCTATTCAAGTATTTATTCTTTTGTGATTTGTTTTTATGCTTATTTGGTAGGTGTCAACAAATGCCCCCTCTTAGGAGAAACATCTATAGGGACAAGGGCTCGGTTCTGAGGAAAAATAATTCCCACCTTAGTCTTTGATAGTGTCTCGAACCGATTATCTTAGGTGATGTTTGGTATACTGGGAGACATTTGGTATTCCAAAAAATGTACTATATATAGGGAGGGGGTGGAGGAAAATTCATTTTCCCTGTCAACCCTTCTACAAAACACTCTCATTTTTGTCTCTGTCAAGTACCTTTGTCATAAGACTGTGCCATGAACCCAAATTGTGAGCCTCATTTATGAGTCTAATCCAAAATTTAACCTCGTCAAATAATTTCCACAAGACTATTTATTACTCAAATGATTGTGTGATCTAACTGGGAATCATACTCAGTAACATCTCGAACTTTGGATATGAGGGTTTTGGTTGTTTGTAGGACTTTGCGAGATCAATTGTATCGATCATTCGGTCGTTTGAGACAAACCTGACCATGTACCAATCAGATGATCACACATCTCAAAGGGTGTCATGCAGTTCATGTGATTTCATACAAGGTTTATGTGGCCCATGAGTTCTTTGGAGGTCAGGTGATTCACAAAATCCTTATGTAGTTCTTGAATCCCTTTCTAAGTCATGCGATGCTCCTGATACCACTGGTATATGTCATGATTTGAAAATATTTATTTTATTCATATAACATGTGCCACTTATTTTTTTAGATGGATTATAGTTCTCATCATGGTCCCTTGGTTGTGGCTAATCAAAGGGTCCTGATTTCCAGAAATTATAATGTTGATCCCTATTACTATGTGTGTACTTCTAATTAGAGTCTAAATGGATTCCTCTCCCACTTTTCCATTAGCTTGGATAATTATCAATCCATCCATCCATCCTAATCCTTTAGTTACAGGATATTTGGCAAAACATAGGTAGATCTAGCAATGGATTCGTGCCTTGATCACTAAAACTCCCTTGGAGGTATTTTATGACCAAGGGGAATGCCATCACCAATTAGTTCATGACTTGGGGGAATATGTTTTTGACCATCATCCTCTATATGAAATTATGAAGAAAATTATTTTAATTCAAAGATATCTTGTGGGGAGTTAATAGGATCTGCCTTACTTTGTTTATGAGGCTTCCCTTTCCAGGTAGATGAGGGAGACATCAGAGGCATTGGAGTAGGGTCATCAGCTGATATCTGAATTTCAAGCTTATATGGGTGTGTGGACTATACAAAAATGGATGTATGAGGAAATCATTGTTCATTTGATGTATAATCTTTCAAAATCTTTATCATCATTGTCTACTCCTCAAAATACAGTTGAAGTGCTGACTACTTTGGTTGAGACTGTTCATCATTGAGCAGAAGTAGAAGAAGTGGGGAGATTGGCAGTCTATCATTATTTCGATGGTTCTTGTCAAAGTCTTATTGAACTTGTCAGTGTGGATGACTGAATTTTATCATAGCTTGACCCTTGTAGTGCATCATGTCTTGGTTAAACCTTTGGAGTGACTCTAAAATGTGGAGATTCATCCCCCCTTTTTTACAATACAAACAGACCTTCTGAAATTTTCATTTTTCTATCCATATTTTATTCATCTATGATATTCTCATCATCCCATTATTCTGAAATTATGTAAATCACTAATGATAACCATCATTTTCCTAAAATGAAGAAAATTTTAATGTATGGATTTGAAATTTTTTTAGTAAACAATAACGAATTCCCACTAACATGGTATCCCGTACTGATAAATCTATTTTAGATATCTTATATAATGTATTTACTAGAGGGAAAATGGTCTATAATTTGTCTAATTCTGATAGTATTGATGAACAGAGATTTATTTTCAAGGCCATATGGTGGTCCTTTCAATATTTTGTAGACTTAATTGCTATCATGATTTAGTTTAGGGCGTTTTAGCTCAGACCTAGCATTTCTTTAGTTTTGGGCCATCTAGATTAGACCAAATGTTGCTTTAGGTTATGGTATTATGGCTCATACCTAATTTTTCTTTTAGTTTAATGTCTTCTATCTCAAATCTAATGTTTCTTTTAGTTTAAGGCCTTTTATCTCAGACCTAATGTTGCTTTTATTTTAAGGTCTTTCTGCTCAGACATAATGATGCTTTTAGTTTAAGGTCTTTTTGCTCAGTCCTAATGTTTCTTTTAGTTTAATGTCTTTAAGTGCGAACCTAATGTTTCTTTTAGTTTAAGGTCTTTTAGATCAGACCTAATATTTCTTTTAGTTTAAGGCCTTTTAGTTCCAACCTACGGTTTCTTTTAGTTTAATTTCTTCTAAGTCAGAACTAATGTTTCTTTTAGTTTAAGTTCATATAGCTTGGACCTAAGGTTTCTTTTAGTTTAAGGTCTTCTATATCATACCTAATGTTCTTTTTAGTTTAAGGTATTTTGGATCAAACCTAATGTTACTTTTAGTTTAAGTTCTTTTATATTAGACCTAATGTTTCTTTTAGTTTAAGGTATTTTCTATGTGACCTAATATATTTTGGGGCTGGATGACCTGGGATGACTCAAAACACTATGGGGTGCTGAGTTCTGTCATGGTATTTTCAGGACTCACAAGGATTGGAGCTCCTTTATTATAAATAGGATATACATTTATTTGATGGGTTAAATCCCTTATGCATTGATACAATAGTCAAGAAAAGATGATATTAACTCCTTTCTAAGGGATCATGGATGATTTGTGAGGGGAATATGGTTGATGGTGAAATAATAGGGAAGCTAGGACTACCTGGATAGTTAGAATGTGGGTGATGTAAGTCACAATAAAAAATTCTGATTCAAATAGTATGGAATGTGGTAGAGATGCTGGGTATGTCCCTTAACACTATGGGGCGTTAGATTCCTACACGGTGTCTTTGAGACTCACAAGGATTAGGAGACCCTTTGTACTGGTCTAAGATGGCTCGAGACAGTGGGTTTGAGCCCCTCTATGT
The DNA here is from genome assembly GCA_963277665.1 of Viscum album. Taxonomy (NCBI): domain Eukaryota; kingdom Viridiplantae; phylum Streptophyta; class Magnoliopsida; order Santalales; family Viscaceae; genus Viscum; species Viscum album. Next base: position 81,283,843 of record OY728125.1, on the reverse strand, counting down.
CAATAGCATGGATTACCTAAGAGATACATTTTCCTTTCTAGGGTCTTTTCTAGGGGCTATGAAATATTTGTGAGGACTCAAACATCTAGACGATGAAGTTGGATATGGAAGGAAGGTTATCTAGGTAAGGGTTGTAGCACCCTAGGGAAACTTGGATCCAATTGGACTTCTTGTTCCCTATGCCTTGTGGTTTCTAATCATGAGGTGTGGGGAATCAAAAGGTTCAAGAATGAAGGGTTTCATTCCAGCCTTGATAAATGGTACAAAGCATGGTGATTTAACATCGAGGATATCATATCCACTTGAATAGACTAAGACAGGGATTGTAAATTATATTCCAAAGCGATCAAGTCCTGAGGAAGGTATGGGATTGTCACAATAGGGATATCTGAAATCAAAATGATGTGATAAGTTCTGTCGTGATGACACCATGCTCATAAAAATCAAAAATCCATTTATACTGGGCATGATGTCTCTAGTTTGGGGGTCTGAGCCCTTCAACATCAATAGCAAGTACAATCAAAGATATATATTTTATTTTTCAGGGGAAATGAAAGGTTTGTGATAATCTAAGATGTTTTAGATAATGAAGTGGGATTTGATGAAAATTTAAGATCCACGAAGGGTTCAAGAACCCTAAAAGTTGGGCCACCACCTATCAAACATATTCTCATGGTGAAGAAATGTGATAAATCATTGCTGTAATTTTTTCCTAAACCAGGGTGTCTAATGAAAAAATATGGGCTTTTTCTAGTGATATAGATTAGAACCTATGATATTTGTTCTTTATTTATTTACAGTCTTATTTTTTCCCTAAACTCTAAATATGAATATTTTCATGAGCGAAGACTTGAATTTTTCTCAATAATCCGTTTATGGATTTTTAACCTGAAAAGTTTTGTTTCTCCTTTTCTAGATATTTAAATTATTATGATTTGGACTATTATAGGCTAGAGTTAAATTTTATGTAGCTTTGACCAGAGTTTTACCAGTTTAGGGTCATGAAACTTATAGACCTAACATGGGAGATGTTACACAAAATCCTAATTAGGAAGTCCAGGGTCAAAAGTACTCCAACATCCTTTGAGTGATAGGTGAGAGTGTTTTAAATCATAGATCAAGGTTCTTAGTTCTTGAGTAATGATATGGGATGATCATTCTAGGGATAACCTAAAACACAATTTTGTGCGAGGTTCCTTCGTGGTGATGACAAGATCACGAGAATCAAAAATTCCTTTATACTAGGCCAAGATGTCTCTGGTTGGTGGGTCTAATCCCTTCTGCATCAATATCAAGATCAAAAAGAGATATATATTTTATTTTTCAAGGGAAGTGAAGGGTTTTAGATGACCCGTGGCACTTGATACATGAATTGTTTCATATGGATTGAGGTTCCTAAAAAGATTATGGAAGAACCCCATTATATGGTTAGTTGAGGTAAGGCTCTTTTGGTCTTTTAATAAGTAAGTATGAATGGGTGATGGTTTTAACAATTTAATGTCATGTAGTGGGGATGTACTTACCTCTATACAATTTAATTTCATGTGGTAAGGAAGTACCTCCATGCAATTTAATGTCATTAAGTAAGGATATGCTTCCGTACAGTTTAACATCATGCAGTAAGGATGTACATACATTTGGTTTAACATCATGTGGTAATGACTTACTTCCATGTAGTTTAATGTCATGTGGTAAGTATGTACTTCCATGTAGTTTAACATCATATGGTAAGGACATACTTCCATGAAGTTTAACATCATGTGGTAAGTATGTACTTCCATGTAGTTCAGCGTCACAAGGTTAGGACCCACTTCCATGCAATTTAACATCATGTGGTAAGGAAGTGGGAACCAATGGGAAATTGTTGAAATGTTGTGGTTGGTCCTAAATATGGAGACTCGGGCATCATTATGTATCTCATGAGGAAGAGAATCATGCGATACATAGTTCTAATTGAATTATTCTATGTAGGTATGATCCATACGCAAGGAGGGGGGATTTTTTATATTTTTCTATTGTGACTATGATCATTTTTAGGAAATCGAGCATCACTACATATCATGTGAGAGTAGGAATCTAGTAACACATAGTTATTGAATGAGAAATACTCTACACAGTTCAAACCCATACATAAAGGTGGTCATTATTTCCATTTACCATCACAGCTGGGCCTGAGATTGGATATCCAGGTGTCACTATGTATCCTGTGATGAGAGGAATCAAGCTACATGTAGTTCTTGATGTTCCATGCAGTGTAACATTGTATAGTGAGTATGGGTGTGAAATCATGTGAATAAATGTAAATGTTGTGGCTGGGCCCAAAGATAGAGACTTGGGTGTCACTATGTGTCTCGTAAGGATGAGAATCATTCCATACATAGTTATTTTAAATCCCATGCAGTTTAGCATTATGCGGTAAGGAAAGAGGAAAATTAACATTAATTGATGGGAATATTGTTGTTGGGACCAAGGGTGGAATTCTAGGTATCACTACATATCACATGAGAATGATAATCAAAACACACATAGTTCTAAGGAATCATGCAGTTTAAATTCATGCGGTAGGGACAATGATTGTGTAGTTTAAGATCATGCAACAAGAACTCATGGTATGTATTTTTTGGTATTTCAATTAGGACTGTGATGGTCCTGTTGTGTACTTTTCTGACATTCTTGTGTAATCCCCTACTACAAATCCTAAGCACATGTGGGATATACTCAGTGTGATAAACAAAGAAGGTCACTAGTTTCCATACAATGCAGAGACATTTGAGGGTACACCAAGGGTAGTTTGTATAATGTGGTGGTTGGACCAAGATATAGGATCGTGGAATCCCTAAATATCTCACTGAAAATGATAATCAATCCATAGATAGTTATAGAATAACCATTCAATTTAAATTCATGTATCAAGGATGTAGGTGACTCAATGTTAATAGATATGGATATCACAAATCTATGTATTTTTATGTCATGTGGTAAGGACATTGGCTGTGAAATTTAATGTCTTACGGTAAGGAAAAAAGGCATTGTGTAGTTTAATGTCTTTCTTCCATGATGAAAGGTTCCATGTAGTTCAACATCTTACTGTCATGATGAATTTTTATAGTTTAACATCATGTAACTAGGATGGGTCATGGGACTTACACCGATGTGGACTCCCTTATGCTGACATCTACGCAAAGTATTTCTTGAGAAATCTTTCATTGGTGGGTGGTGTGACATGCTCCCCATCCATTTTGGAAAATGAGTATAACCCATTATGGTATACCTTACATATGATATAAGGTCCCTCCCATTTGGGTTTCATATTTGGGGGATTCTTTTTTGGTATCATTTTGGTTCTAAGGACCAACACCAATTCCCCTTAGAGGAATGAGTATAGGAGAACCATTTTATTGAAGGATAATGAAATTCAATCTTGGTGGAACTAAACGTTGTGTAGTGTGTGCAACTAGTTCTCATCAATCCATTAAAAACCATCTAGTAAATTTTTTGATTTCTCATCATCTGAGAGTATCCCGTAGATGGATACTCAGAGTGAGGGTAACTGGACTTCCATGGGTAAAACTGCCTCTATCCCATACACTAGTGAGTATGGAGTTGCTTGTGTAGAAGTACACATGGTAGTACGGTAGGCCCATAAATTGTGGAAGAGTTTGTTTGGATAATACTTTTTATCCTTGTTCACTATTTCTAGATTATATTTGATAGAGTCATATTGAAGGCCTATATATATCCATTTGTTGCTGTATGATAGAGAGATGAGTGATTGGACTCGATATTGTACTCTTGGTACAACTTCTTCAACTTCATGGAATATAAATTGGTTCTGTTGTTTGTCAATGTTGTGCAAGGGAACCTGAACATGGTAATGATATGACTTTTCGATGTTGATGATATTCTTTTTCCTGACTTCCTTGAGGGTTATTTCCTTAGTCCATTTGGAAAAGAAGTCATTAGTAGTAAGGATGTAATTAGACTACTTAGTTTTGGATGGGGGATATGGCCCCATGACATCCATCCCCCAAAAGAAAAACGACCATAAATATTTGGTTGCATGTAGAAATTCTAGAGGTTTATGGGTGATTTTTTCATGGATTCAGCATGACTAAAATTTCTTGGTGGATTCTATGTAGTCTTGTATCATGGTTTTCCGGTAATATCCTAACCTTTTGATCTGGTGGGAGAGCCTGGTCCCAAATTGATAGGAGCCACAAGATCCCACATGGAATTCTTCCGTGATGGCAGAAATCTCTCCGTCTACTTTGCATCTAAGGAGGATCCCATAAAAATCCACGCTTATAGTGGGTTTTCTTCTCATTCGAGCCATCATGTAGAGTAAAGTTTGATGCATGACACCAAATACTTTCTCTTCCAGCTCGATATGTTAGGAGAGTCCACATTATATATAGTCAATTATAGGATCCATCCATCCAATGGTTATTAATAGTTCATCATGCAATAGGGTGGTGTTGACCTGATTGATCTCTTCCATATCATAGATGATGATTAATGACACCATTCTCTGATGTGTAATACATAATATTGCTTCTTCTAGACCAGGGTCGTCTTAGAGGGTGGCCTCATTGGCCAATGCATTAGCTCGAGAATTTTATGATTGGGGAACATGATTCAATGTGGGATCAAAAGGGACTTTTTCCATTAGTCCCCTGACATTGCATGTGAGAGGGGCCAATTCATCCTTTTTGATGGAGTATTATCCATTGAATTGATTTATCACTAACCCTTAACCCCCTATTATGCTTAGGTAGGATATTTGGAATTGTAGGGTCAGTTCCAAGCCAATGATGCGTACTTGGTATTATGCCTCATTATTTGTGCAGCCTTTGAATAGTGAGAAAGAGTCAGGTAGAACCGCTTTGTCGGGAGAGAAAAATACAATCCTCAGACCGACCAGTTGAACCTCAAATCTTCCATATTTATTTCTATAGGACTTCATGAGGCACTATCAAAATACATCTCCAATGTACAGGGAGTGTTGTGGTCATATAATACCTCTTCATCTAGAAGCTGGTTGTCTTATGGTGTGTTTTCTGAGGTAGGATGTCCTATAATAAAATCAGTCAGGGCTTGTCCTTTCACTGACTTCTGTGACAAAGACATAATGTCATATTTCTGAATAATAACCATCCATCGAGCTAAGAACCCAGTCTACATCAGATAACCAAGGATGTACTTGAGCGGATCAATATGAGAGATTAATTGGACTTTAAGGTGCTACAAGTAATGCCTCAGTTTTTTCACTGTGAAGATGAGTGCAAGGTAGCTCTTCTCGACAACAGAGTTTAGGTCTCAGAACCTATCATAGTTTAGTTGAGGTAATAGAGACTATTATCACTCCTCAAATAATTATTTTTTGTGAGGAGGGTGTCCAATGAGAATTCTATGGTGGCCACATATAATTTGAGTGGCCGCCCTTCCACCAGAGGCATCATGACCCACAGGCACAACAATTAATACTTGAGACATCAATTTTTTTTGTCAATCATCTTCCCATAGGTAGGTGATTCCCATTTTCATTATCCTAGTTAAGGGGAGATATTTTTTTATCTAGGTTAGAAATGAACCAAAAAAATTTAAGTGAAGTTACCTAGGAGCCCCCTCAATTATTAGAGATTTTTGGGAGGTTCCATTTCTAAGATAACACTAGTCTTCTCTTGGTCGACCTCAATGTTTTAGTGTTATACCAAAAAGCCAATAAATTTTCTGATGTTACCCCAAAATCACATTTTAGTGGATTCATCTTTAGATTGTGCTATAGAGGCTTGTCAAATGTTTTTTAAGGTCTGTGAAGTGATCACATCATCGCCGAAATTTAGATACCAGGTAGTCGACATTATATTCATCTATCTTTCCTAGGAATGACATAATGATATAGTGCATCACGCATTCATATATGACACCAACATTCTTCAAACCAAAGGGCATGACCTGATATAAAAAGATATCCTAAGGCACTCTAAAGGTAGTGACTTCTTCCTCTTTAGGGTCCATATTTATCTAATTGTACCCTGAGTACCCATACATGAATGAAAGTGCTTAGAAACCAGTAGTTTCATCGATCAAAAGTTATGTGATCAGAAATGAGAAATCATACTTTGGTAAATAAAAATTTATTTTTTGAAATCAATTCAGATCCTAATATTCCCATTCTTCTTCTTGACGGGGATGATTTTGGAAAGACATATTGGGTATTGCACTAATTAGTGAAGGTTGCGGGTCTTCCTCTATTCCTAGATTTATCTTCTTGATCTCATCTATGGTGGTGGAGACACCTTCCTCAAATTTTGAAGGGGAATTACTAAGATCATTCTCACCCCCTTCCATTTCTAAGTCTATAGAGATACTTTCAAATGAAGATAGGGATCTGTGGGCCCCTCTATCATTATCAGGGTGAGAGATTCCATGAGAAGAGACATTTTCATCCCCTATTGACTAATCCATTGTAGAAAGATTTTGGGGTTGATAGTGATTGATGTTTTCATTGGTTATAGGAAGGTCTTTTACCTCTAGGGTTATATCTATGACCTCGACTAGGTTTATGGGAAGTATATCAAGCATACTCCAGGTATTTACAAGATTATTCCATAATCCATTGGGAGTGGAAACCTATACATCATCATCCACCATTGGTCATTTGCCTCCATTTTATAGAAATATACTACAACAAATGGGGTCCTGAAATTCTCTAAGGGAGAATTATTACCATGTATCATGCCGAATTTTCCATTAATGGGATACATCAGATGCAGATGGAATGTTGATGGTATCTTCAGGTGGCTATGGATCTAGGACCTTCTGATTAGGATGTTATAAATGATGTATTATTGTATTACTATAAACACAACATCTAATGTAAGATCCCAAAATTGGGCCTCAATCTTGATCTTCCCAAGAGGTCTTTTCTCGTGATTATAATAACCTTGTATGGTTATCTTAGGGGGATAAAAATCCCCTTCAAAATATCCCAAATGGAATAGGGTTCAAACAAGGATAAGATTGATCCCAAAACCATTATCAATTAGATCCCTTTGTATGTTGACACTATAGAGTCTACCGAAGACATATAGGGGTATGATGTCTCCTTGAAGGTAATTTTCTTGATCTTGGTTAGTGAATGATATGGCTATGTGACATTCTGATGACATTATCTCCAATTGATAGATCTCATGTGCATCAACTTTTGTCTAAAACTCTTTTGGTCTTCAGAGGGCTTCAAAAAGTGCCTCCCTAAGTTATTTTGAATTATAGAGTGCATCGAGGACTAATAACATGGCTTGGAATGTCACTAGCTATTTTAGAATATCTTACTTGTGTGCTAAAGGTCACCACTTCCTGATACAGAATTGCTAATAGATGTGCAGATAAGGAGGCTAGGCATTTGGGATGAAAAAACCTGGTGATTTTAAAGGGTTTGTGTGAGCATCTTATACTAGTGGCATAGGTCGTCCTAGAATTCCCTTTTGTTTAGGCTGATTGGGATGATCCCTTACTAGGTGTTCATGGAGTACAATCGGGTGCAGATGAGTGTTTTAGAGTTTTGAGATGCCTCCTGCCCTTCTTGGGATCATTGGAGTGCTTTCCCATGAGTCTCAGGTGAATATTTATTTTCCATAGGAACATGACCAAAATATTGGGTTCGATCACACTCGTTATTTCCTCTCTATCCTTAGTTCCTATGCATGAAACCTCCCATTCACCAGTTATGTGTAGGAAAATCATGATCTAGGGAAAAATAATCATCAGAGTAAGGATCTAACAAGTGTATCATGTTGAAAGAACAAAATATGAATTCTTCATATGATGAGGGTTTTATATGGTGGGGTGGTTCCCATGTTTCAGATGCTATAGAGAAGAAATCAGTGAGAGTTAAGGCTTGCTTTAGAGGAAAATATGACTCTTCCTCCTCTATATCTTCCTACTTCTGTTGGTCACACCCACCTTTGGGAGTCATATATGGTGTCTCCTTATTGTTTTAGTGGAGCTGTTATGGGTTTGCGCAACTATTCTCTCAAAGTGGCATGGTCTCAATCAACTATCTTTTGGTTCATAAAATTTTCATATTTTCATGCGCGTTTTGCTGAGAATTTTTTCCAATACCCATATTCTTCCAGTTAATCCACCTAATTTTTTGAGTTATCTAACACCACTTGTATGGAATCAATCATGCCTTGAAGGACGTCTTTGAAGACGATGAAATTATGGATATTATGAAGCATCCTTCTATAGAAAGATAACTAATCAGGAAGATCAATTAGGTTGAACTCATCGGGAATCTTGGGTTATGGGAGTGTGAGTAGGTTATTATCCATGTCTGTTAAGAAATAACTGGGGACTTGTTCATTCTAGAATTAGTACACTATATTCATATATTATTAAAATCCTAGATGAACCTAATTTCTCTGTGCTTTTAGTTAAGGGTTATTATGTGGTTGTCACCACTCGATAGGTGGTTCTAAGCGGTTCATGGCCTGTCCATGTATTTGGACAAGCACTACTACTGGCTTGAGGGTGACAACTACAAATTCTTCTTTGGCTGAACTTTTTCCCTATGTTTCATTAATTAGTTGAGTTTTGGATTGGGTCCACTGGATAGATTCTTTTAGATGTTGTAACATTTTTGAAAAATCAAAAAAACCACCTAGATATTTCATTAGAATTAGAGGTGTCTTCAACTATTCCCTGATATTTTCAGCACAGAGTTCCAGCAGCTACTCTTGTAACAGAGATATGCTGAGTGAGTATGTTTAAACCTTCCACCTTTCTACAAAGTCATACACCCTCTCATTTTTCACAATGTTTATAGTTCATGAAGTCAATGATAATTTTATTCCTTGGTGTAGAATTGAATTTATAAATTAATTTGTAACAAAGGTCTTCCCATCTTGACATGGATCCTGTTGGTAGACTACTATACCAAACAAAGACTGGCCCTATCAATGTTTGTAAAAAACACCTCATCTTTCTTGCCTCATTTTGATCTCGAGGTCCCATCATCAGCCCACATCAGGATACAATATGTGTGAGATGTTTTTTGGGGTCTCCCACACCATAAAACATAGAAAAGGTAGGATTTCTGAAATTGGGTGGGGGAAAAGTGTTGTCCACCCAATCGGGATATCGCTTTCTCTAAATATGCATAGGTGCACATCGCCCATCCATGGATTCCATTCGAGTAGCTAGGGATTCGATGAAATTAAGGAGCTCCAAGGGCACCATTTCCTAAGTCATCTCCCATCCATAGGGAGCTGGTGGGGGTTGAGGATGTGACCCCACTTTTATCTCTTTCCAATTTCTAATTTATACCATGACTGAAGAGTTATCCCAGCAAGGGAGAGGTTTTTGCTACAATTGAGGCATGTAACAATCATTTTTGATTTCCTCATTTAGTTGGACTAGTTTTATTGATCTAGAACTAAATTGATACTTAGATACCACATTTTTAGTGGATCAGTCATGTGGGGAAGATTATTCATCTCTAGATGAAGATGACACCCAGTGGGAATATTGTAGGGTCCCAAAAATCTTGCTAAGGAGAAGAAATACCCCTGATATTACTTTGTAGAAGGAATTAAGAACTTCTATAAGTATATCAAGGTGAAGGGACTCAAATTGAGTTTTATTTATTTGAAAAAACTAGAAGGAATTCATGTTTTCAAATGGCCTATATACCATCACTGGGAAAGGTATGCGAAGAAGATGGATTGCGAATTTCCAGGTATGCGGGACGGTCTGCGAACCGTTGGCCCATGAAACAATGGCTAGTGAGTAGGGAAAACTGTGAACTACATCAATTGGAGGTGGTATAAATGAAAGAACATCCGTATATTGTGCCATGAACCCCTCAGTTTGCAGATTAAGCATATGAGTAGTGTTTTTCAAACCATTATCATGAACCAAAGTCTATGCAAACCCCATTTGACCGAGTCTTCCATGGGTTAGAAAATTGATTCAATGGACCTCCAAAAATGGTGTCACTTGCCCAGTAGATATGATCCCTATGATGTTCCATTAAAGTAGAACAGTAGAGGGGAATGGGGACACAGAAAAGGTAACAGAGAGGAGATGGATAGAGGGAAGGATGGAAAATAAAAGCATGAGGGAAACTCAGAGGATGCACTCTGGTTTTCGTCTTTGTTTCATCGGTGAAGCACAAACCGTGAACCAATTCTACTACAGGCATAGCCGGCTACGAACTATAAAAATGTGGAATTGAATAACAAGAAGAAGAACTAAGAACTCAACTAGAGAAACGCATACCAAGTAATTCTCGTGGATGAATTTCCCGTGAATGGAAATTCTGCCGAACCTCCTTCAATATGGTGCTCTACATAGCATACCGCTACGTGGACTGAACCCAGTGCCACATACCCAATCAGTACACAGATATAACCAATAGTGTAATGGTGATCCATGTACCACTTTGGTATGTGGTTAGAGATACCCATTCTCGCGTACCACACTGGTACGTGGATGGCCCCCCCTGCTCGCATACCACTACGGTACATAGAGCCTTCCCCATACCACATGAGAAACCAGTATGTGGAATGGGGTGTTTTTGGGTATCATTCCCTCTAGTTCCAACAGCACCCCTCCATTACCATCCATTCCTCCATAATCCCTCTGCAAACCAATTCTCCAGCCTAGGACAAAGCTTCCCCCAAAGCCACCAGACCCGTATGACCAGACCATCAGGTGCATCAGCGTGCGCCATTGAGTCTACATACCCACAATAAGAGGAGTCACGAAGGCCCTCCCAACAAAGGTTTGGGCTTCAGGAATTCCTATAAGTAAACATTCCCAAAGTTAACCTAGATTCCAACCTTGGGATTCCAATGTGAACCTCCCCATTCTTAGGATTAGGGGTGATCACTTTCTTTTCCATTCAATGAGGAACAATGATCAGTCATAGGGGTTATGTTCGCTCCCCCCTTTGATGATGATGAAACTCCTCCCCTTACCATAACATGCCCTAGGTCCCTCCCACAGAGGTAAGTCCCCAATCCTCTAAGGTCGGGTCACATGAAATTCAATGACATTTCACGTTGAAAGGTTCATCGCTCCACGCCCTCACCCACGGTCTCCCCAGCCTCTTCCGTTGTTGGATCTCCCTCCCCCACCAATAGGGTAGGAGGCATGTGCATTGTTTAAAATTTAAAATCCTATGTATTCTCACAGTGAGCATAAATCACGTGGGCTTAGAGTTTTGTGAGGATTACAACATCAGCACACGATCTGAACTATGAGAACTTTGATTCCTATCCAAATCAGGATATGTAGGATGCCTTCCAGAAGGCTTGAGCTCAAATGGGTTCCCACCCATAAAGTGTCCACCCAACCATGCCCCCTCAAATGGGCAGCCTCCATGCACAAGCTCCACATGATCTGATGTATAAGAAATCTGATTCCTAACTAAATCAAGATACGCATGATGATTTCTAGAAGGCATGAGCTCAAAAGGGTTCCCATCTTAAAAGAGTCCACCCAATCATGTCTATCAAATGGGAAACATCCATACGTAAGCCCCACACATTTGAACTATGTGGGTTCTGATTCCTCTCATGAGGATATGTAGGAAGTACTCCTTGTGGTCCTGATCCCAACATCAAGTCACCTTCCGTCCCCCTAGAGGATGATAAACTCTAGAGAACCTTACAATATGGATAATTCAGCATCACATCCGTGGCATCAAACATATGAATTATCTTTACGGTCTTGTAAACCAAGGGTATCATGTGGAAACATTCTTTGGGAATGAACCAAGGAATCACGAACATATGAACGTGACTTAAATCTATAAGAGACTCCTGAAATAGGTAATAATACTCCCTCGAAAGGGTGCGGTGAGCCTAACCTCTTGTCCCCTCGACCAATGGAGTCCTCAAATGTTGTTGCCCAAATTTCCCGCCAACAAGCGCCTACCTTTGGAATGGAGGTCCATGAATCATGGATACCAGGGCCATTGGGCATTCGTTTCTCCAAGAATAAACCCATTAAAGACCATACGAGGAAGTTATATCTATGAAGGACTAATTTCATGAGCACTTGATCCCCACGCAATCACCCGCTGGGACCAACCGTTCTCCACAGGGTTAATTCAACCTTATTTAAAGGATAATGACGTTGAACGGGTCCGAACAAAGGAAAGGTAAATTTGACGAGAGCTCATCCCTATAGAAAAAGGGATAGGTGATAATCCTCATTGTGACATATTTGTACCACTCACAAAATGTGCTAACTCAGAGGTTAAACAAAAATGGTAAACCCGATGTGAATCCTTAACCAAGGTGGTGGTTCTATTCTAATGATAAAAGAAAAAATGACACCTCACATCAGATCATTTTGTCCACCCCGGTGCAAAAAAATGTGCCACCTCATAGGAAGAAAAAAAATGGTGAACCCGACGTGAATCCTTAACCAAGGTGGTGTTCTCACCCCACTAATGCCTCTTTGCCCCGCAGTAAAAGAAAGGGGGAAGGGGTTCGAGTTGAATCACCAAATATGGATGTTTTTGAAGTAATGATACTTTGATGGTGTTTAGTGGTTTGTATGTCATACATATATTGCAGGTTCCCATAGAGAGACCTTCGATCCAAATGAAATCCCCACGATCCATGAAGACGCACACATCAGTGATACTGTAGGCAGCCAGGGCCTCAACGAAGATTCGTACGACTTCACCTACCAAGCATCTTCAAAACTGGGTGTCTAATAAGATGATAAAAGAGAACCACCAAAATGGTACTCTCCCAACACTAGAGGCCACAAGACATGACCTCCTGTCTACAAAGGTCCTCCAGTCGCGTCTTCAGTCGTTGCTGGTACCTCAGCACATGGTGGCCTCAGTGGTCGTCTCAAACCTTTTCGGGAGCCTATCCACAGAATGTGACAAAGAATGCATCCCTTACCTTAGGGAGGAATATGAAGTCAATACTGATGACTTCATCCCTACTGCATAGGGGCCCTACCCATGGGCCCCCACCAGAGAGCATCACCGCGACATCGGGAGACCAGACCTCCTCCCGCTGAGGAGGATCTTATGCCGAGGGGACTTGCCAAAGTCCAGGACACCCAGACCGTCGGGCTGCTCGCCAAAGGTGGAGAATATATAACCCGGGACACACTATCACCCTGGTTTCTGAGGATCAGCTCCACCGTACTAACGTGGCGGAGTTCAAAGGGTAGAAACGCAAATTTGGAATCTCCACTCAAGCTCGCCATAGAAATAGGGTGGCATAATACGAGCACATACACGTCTCTGCTAGTGCTCTCTGGCCCCGCCGTGCAGATAGAGCGACTAGCTATAGGCAGATGCAAATATCTACCGATGCACTACAAGCCTGCTATCCAAATTGGGTGGCACTCATCTATATGTAGGCACACACCCCTGCTGATGCACTTCAAGCCAGACATCAAAATAGGGAAACAATATGCTATATGAAGGCACAAATACCTATCGATGCATACCAAGCCTGCCATCCAAATAGGTTGGAAGGAAAATATAAGCAGAGTCAAATACCTTCAGATGCATACAAATCCCATGAGATAAATACAGCGGCAAGTGAGTGTATGAAAATCCTCACTCATGAATATGAAGACCACCAGTCAAATACAGTGGCAACCAGAGAAGAAAAATGGTGATAGACTTGTTCCTCTATCTTAGAATAGTAGAATTGATAGTATATACTAGCAACCCATAGAGGACCGGAGCAGGCACAAACTCCTGCTCCGACATCGGAATGGGCCTTCATACCCATTTCAGCCAAATATGTATCCTAGTGCATCCTAGACATGATGGAATATCATACGTCGATCATAGAACATATACTCCAAACATGCTATCCAGGATATCATTTCATTGGCGAAAAATGTGACAAATCGGGACCACAACCCAATTCTCTCGAACAGAATGACTCACTCGCAAAATGAGTTAGTAACTCCGAAGTAGTTAGGCACCCCTGCTCTAGTCCAGGAGGGTAAGAGGAAATAACCTACGACATATGGACAAATGGATCGGGAACAAATACTTGTTCTAACTGGGGGAGGCTGGTCCAACGTGGTGGCCACTCCAGGGCAAAAATATATCCCTGCCAAAAATCAAGATGCTCGCCGGCGTATCCTGAAAACATCATAGGAACCAACGCGATGGGAACCCATATATGAAGGCCATTATGAATAGAAGATGGCCCTGATTACCCACAAGAGTTCACCCAAGAATGGAAAGTGCCAAAGGCAACCAAAAAATGAAGAGCGCATACATGATCCTTCTCTTCTAGAATTTGGGGTTCTTGACGCCCTCAAACACATATCAACAAAGGCTCAAGACCATTTCATTCCATTACCAAATTATTGGAGTGGGAGTAGTATTTGTGAAGGTCCTCTACACAATTTAACTACTAACAGCTCTGAAGGTCCTCCATAGAGCACCCACGGGGGCTTACTCCATGGGTAAAGAATGATCAATCACAAGAGTATATCTCATGATGCACGTTGGGGAATCCCTCCCCTCAACCTGATGATCAGACAATAAGAAGGTCATCCCCTTGTTGTTGTCTTCCCTTATGGTCCTCCCCAGGGTATATGCTTTAGATATGCTTCTCCCTGTAGTTGGACATCAAGTCACAATGGTAGTCCTCTCCATGATGACGATCATTCCAAAGGCCCTCCCCGCAATGATAGTTTTTGTGAAGGTCCTCCCCATAGTAATGACAAGCAACGAGAAGGTCCTCCCATCATTGTAGTATATCCCGAAGGCCCTCCCTAGGATGTACACTGTAGAAACTCTCCATGCATCTAGATATCAAGTCATGATGGTGGTCCCCAATATGATGATGGTCATTGCTAAGGCCCTCCCCGCAATGACAGATACTGAAAAGGCCCTCCCTACAGTGATTTCAAGCAACAACAAGGTCCTCTCCTTGCTATATCCTACCCAAAAGGTCCTCCTCAGGGAACACTCCATCAGGAAAATTCCTGCGGCTGGTCATCAATTTTCCATGGTAGTCCTTGCCACTATAGCACCACATGATAAGGTCCTCCTCGCACTCAAAATTAAGACTAGAAATAAGTTCCTCCTCTCGTCGGAACAGATATGAGAAAGCACTCCTATGCAGAGGCACTCGGAAAGGATTCAGACACATCAGGCACTCCGTCTATAATGAGTGATATTCTTTCTCAACCAGATGATGGAACAGGGCCACGCAGATCTACTGATCCACCCCTTTGGTGTTCGAAAATTGATAAGGCCCCCACCATCCCAGTATCTTGGAACGAAATCATCAATAAGTTGCTGAGCTTGTCATATCAAGTAGAGGAGCCTTCAAAATAACAATAGCATGATATGTTTCTTGTGAGAAGACAACTATCTATGGATAATATACTAGTGATGTATTAGCCTACGGCCAATTATCACTTCAACATACCAGGATAATTGTCTGGGGAATGCAGGTATGACATTCTCATTAATATATAGAAAACTATTCGAATGTTGAGGAAAAAATTCCTACCCTACGAAGGGTACACAGACCATGTCAACACAAAAGGGGAGCTTATCCGTCTGATTGACTTGGAACTCCTTCCATCCACAAGGTATCCACAATCATAAAGGTGAAAGAAAAACCTTGAACTGTATTGCCTCTCTGTACTACAAAACTTTAATCACCTCATTGGGAATGCCCTAGCTAGAGTTCACATTCATAGGTGGGGAGAACATGGAGTGTTAGACTTCACCCCAAGTCCCATCCAGTAGGCCCTAATGAAAATGAAATCTTGAAATTCCATCACCTAGATGCGACAATAAAATGAAACCCCTGCTTATGAAAGGTGGTATACTCAACAAATACCGGCCCAGAGTAAGTCTAAAAAGCGTTAGGGCCGAATAAATCAAGCCGTTGAAAAACTTCTGAGTCAGGCGACTAGGAAAATCTAGTAGGCTTCCAGCCTAAGGGAAGCCAATCGAAAAAGTAGTGCTCATGTCTTCAAAAGACCACAGACACTGTAAAAGACCAATTCCACACTCGGCTTACACCCGCGTGGGAGTACGTGAATTTTAAAGAGTGGAAATAGTGGTGGCTACCGTCGCGATTTGAGAACAACCCCATCCCACATGTATGTGGAATTTGTAAAATCAAAATTCCCACATAAGACCAATCAATCCAGGACGTAGCGCATCAAAAGGATAATGGGAAAAACTCCATCCTATAGGGATGGGGGAATTTTTACCTCAAATCTCTACACAACAGTTGTATGTCTTACACCATATAGGAAGAACGATGGACAAAGGAGTTACCCGTTTTACCCCTTCTCGTGGTTCGCACCCTCTGAGACAAAGGCACATTAAAATGTCAGACCAGGGATCCCTTTGGTCAATATTAACCAAGAAACCTGAAGAATACCATAGAATGGAAGAAGAAATTTCAATAAAGGGTGAAAGAATCCTTCCTACCATTCAGCACCGAGTACACGACCCTTAATGCAGTATGCTCAGTGAACATGGTAAGTGTCAACCCCACAGATCTCACAGGAAGTGACGCAGGGGGAGAAGACACAAAGGAATATGGTTCCCTCCCAATGGCATTCCACACTGAGCCTGATGGTGTTTATACCCAAAACCATATGGTGTCCCTAAATCTGGGTGTCCCCTCAGTCAATCTGACATTAACTCCCCCGCAAAACCCCAACAAAGACAAAAATAAATCCATGTTCATCTATCACCTGAATCCTCCTCCCCATGAGTGTGCATCCCACACCCTTGAGGAAAGGTTCACAAAGAATGAGGAAGAAATGAAATAGCTCAGATGAATTAATATCGAGCTATGTCGAGGGAGTTATCTCACCATATTTTTTCCCTCTGTGGAACGTCAGTAGGTGCTCCTAGAAGAGGTTCCCATACCATAGGCACTCATTCTAGTGAATGAATCCAAGTTCAGAGGGCCGCTCAACCAGTCCCTGGAAGTACATCAAGAATTCCCCCTATTAGGAAGGCAGCCAGAATATACCCAGGTAAACCCACAAATGACGCCCTCGGCTGGGCATCCACCCCAAATTCTGGTTGTGCTGGCACGTCCAATTATGGCCCCTACCACACCAGCTCAAGATCAAGCCCGACATGATATGTATTAAAAGATCTTAAACAATATCGAGGAGATAAAAACCTAACTAGAATCCATGGAGGGGCGGCGTGCTCCGATACAACCACAGCGCAAACCCTACCTCGAGTGGGTGAGAAATGTTCTGCCGCCACCAAACTTCAGGAACTCTGTATTCCCAGTACTCATTGGATTGGGGGACCAAAAACAGAATTCGATGCACTATGACTCTTACTGTGACCCCGTGATGGGAACTCCAGAGCAGTAAGAAGCCATAAAACTCAATTGTTTCTTATGAACCCTATAGGGATCGACATTATTATGGTATAATTTCCTTACATTTAATTTAATTATGGGATGGGAGGACCTTCAGTGAGATTTTATCTTCCAGTTCAGTTCGACGCTGCTCAAGACGATAGTTAGTGATCTCATGAACTGTAAGCAATGAGGGAATGAGAGAGTCTCAGAATTCATTTCCATATGGAAAGGCTTCACATATTCCCTAAACCAGTCACTCCCCTAGGATGAGATGCTCACCATATGCATTGAAAACCTTCAAGATGAATTGTGAACGCTGGTCATCCCAGTGAAGTACAACAGTGGGCTTAGAGACTTCTCTTCCATTTCCAAAAGGATAGAATACTCCCTAAAAAGGACTAACCTTAAGACCCAAATGGACCTATTGGCCCCTGGGAAAATAATGGAAAAAAATGAAGTGACTTCTATCATGTGTAAGCCACCCCCAGCACCAGCCCTAGTTGCAAGGCCCCCACCAAACTATGCGGGACCCCCTGGATGCCAACAACCACCTCCACCGCAGCAAGACGAGCGACAGGGTGCTAAAAGCAATTAGTTTGAAGAATGAAGAAATAGAGTTTATTCATTCCAAGATGACCAAGTCCGCAGCTATTTCATAGCCTCCATGAATTTTGATCTACTTCGGCTACTAGAGCCAAAGCGAGCTGATGAAGTGGGTCTTGACGACCATCCAAATTATTGTCTATATCAACGGACACTAGGAAACACCATCTAGGAATGACTTTTTTTCAAGGATATCCTGTAAAAGATGGTGGATTCTAGGAATTTCATTTTGGGCCCACCGTAAGCATATGTTGCGTATGTTTCCACCTCTGACTCAAGAGAGGAAGAAGAGTGTAAAATAGTCACCAGAAAAAAAGAGCAAACATTTGACAACTGGATGACCCGGAAGTCCATCAATCGAGTCCACGACATCCTCCAGGCACAGTTTAAACAACCTATTGTTCCCCCAGAAGCTTCTAATACAACACAACCATCCTCCTCATCCCTACGGTCCTCTAAAGGCTAGAAGGGAAGAAAGGAAGACCAAGAAGATGATCTGGTACCATAGCCGAAGTCAGTATTGACACTTTCAAACTTCATGCCAATAAACTTGGTAAAACAAGCACCACCCCACCAAACGGTACAACTTGAACTACCCCACCAAACATTATAATGTGGACCACCCTACCAAATTTTACCATAAAAAGGAGGTAATCATATAGGAACATTATCAGATGAAGAACAGATCTTCGGCTCCATTAATGTCACTCACTTAATAGACCCCTTCTCTCATGAAAACTATGGGCACAAACCTGATTTCCATGAACCCAAATGTAGAGTTGGAGGAAGAGGCTGCAGAGGCCAGAGGTTTCCCGGAATGTATGATTGTGGTAGGAGTCAAATTCCCATCCACACCATAAGTCAAACCGCTAACATCGTAAAAACCCACAGAAGGAGCCTTCGACAAATGCAACGAGAATCGGAATTGTAACACCCCATGGTTTTTTAAAAATAAATTGAATGCATGAAACTTTTTTTAAGTAGATAATTATAACTATCCTTTAAACATAATTTAACTACTTATATGTTGTGAATTTTGAAAAGGGGTAATCTATAATTGTGTTTAGTAAGTCATTTGGGGTATAATGAAACCAACTTGTTTTTTGGTGAATAGTAACATATCCTTATGAATAGCAATATGAATAGTAATATGACCCAATAAATAGTAAATTGTGTTATTATTTTATTTTCTTAAGGCTTTAATATAATTACTTTTTGGTTAATTTTTCAATGTGATTTAAAAGGAATTATAGATTTTAAATTGTTAATTTTTGAATTAAGTATGATTTTGTTTAAAAATTAAATTAATAATATTTAGAAAATTATTTTAAAAAAATGGAGTTTATTTTTTAATTATACATGTTGAAAAATGATAAGGGTAAATTTTTGGTATTTTTCTAAAATAGTTGATTTTTTTTGTGAATAGTAAAACAATATAGTTTTGAGTTTCAGTGTGTTAATTACATCATTAATGATGTAATAATGATGTAATAAATCTGGTATACTTTTGTAAAGTAAAATAAGTTATGAGGTGTCCCAAGTGGTTTATACCATGGGAAAATACCATGGATAGTCTCATGGTTTTGCAATTACAACTAATGAGGTGTCCCTTGGAAATTATTAAAATATTCCCTCACTTTTGCTATAAATACCAATCCATTCCTTCGTTTACTTTAAAAATTTCTTATCAACTAATCTCTGGCCTCATTACCTCCCTAGTAGTCCTCCCACGGTTTCCCCAATCCCCCAAGGTCCCAACATTCATGTTCTAGGAGTTACTCTACAAGGTAAGAAAATTCTCAATTTCTTTCTTTTTTCATTATAGTTCTATTTTTTGTGGTATAACTTTCAAGTATTCATACCATGATCTTATTTACTTATTATTATTGATATATTATATATTATGATTCATTTATTTATAGGTGACCTTTTTCCCCTCTCTTTTTAATATTTTCTAAAACCACGTTGCATAGCTGTTAGGGTGCAGAATGTTTTAAGGGATTTTTCAATTATTCTTTTATTTTGAGTTCCTTTGTTTTCTTATTATTTCCAAATCACCTATTATCCAATAGGAATTAAAGCTAAAAAAATCATGTATATTCTGGATGTTCTCATTTTCATGGAAAATTCATCATCATTCTTCTTTTCTTCTCCAACTTATTCAAGGAATAAAAACATTGTATGTGATGTGTCGAATTACAGACATCGTGGACGATGTGATTTCAATTTTCATTAATTATTTAAATTATGTTCATGAAACCATTTTTATGGTTGAACCAAGTTATAATATATTTATTATCTCTCATCCATGGTTCTGTAATTCTTTTTACTCATGGTTTTATTTTATAAGACAAAATGAGGTCATTATTATCAAAGAACCACTAAAATGATCTAAACAAACATCATTAATGTTTTAACTTATGAATCATACTCATATTAAAAATCAAAATGATAAATGATATAAATTATGGTACTGTAAATATTTAAATACCGTTCTATTCTAATTTTGATGTTTCACTTCCAATCAACAAGAACATCCATCATGAACCAATCATAGAAATCATGTAAAGAACGATCCCTAAACAATGCTTGGAACAAAATACAAACAATTAAAGGGTGATATGAGGTTATTAAATGATCATAAAAGATATTATAAACATGAAAATGTTTCTGTAAAATACTAATAACACTCGTTTAACCATTATATAAGAGGTTTAAAAATGTTTTATGTAAGACAAACCTGAGGTAAGGGAATTCTTAACCCGATTTCCATTCTTTGGGTTAACCTTCTACTTCATTTTTTATGTGGTATTAAAATTGAATGTGTGATGGGTTTTGATTATATTATGTTTAATTGTATCTATTTATAGTTTATATTCATATTCCATCCACTCTATTAAGTCTCTCTTCGGTTGTATTCTATTTATAAGGGGCTTTCCTTTTAAAATATTCTTTTACAAATCTATTTTACAAAATTCAAAAGAAATGTTTTTATGAAATTATTCATGTTGTATGATCATTTTTTGGTTCTTGGGAATTTTTATGATGAATTTTGGTATATATATCTCCTTCCAATTCATTGGGTATGTGTAAGTTGGAGGTCGACCGTATGGTTACATCAAGTGTAACTGCGATGGTTACACAAATTGTAAGGTAGTTGTGAGGGTTAAAAATTATAAGGTAGATGAGAGGGTTACAAGATTTTGTAAGTAATTCCCCAAGATATATTTATGGTTATACTTATGTTCTTATGTATCGTGGAAATCTCATTTTTCACAAAGTAAGTATATATATAGGTGATACTTATTTTAAAAAAAAATGAATTCATACGTTACAAGTATTCATGGACTAATGTGTTATTTCCTTATTTTTATATCCCTTACTAAGATTTTGTGATCATCCCATGTTTTTAAATGTTTTCTAGGCTATAATGATGTGTAGAAAAATGAAAAAATCCATGTTATATTTTTGAATAATTGTCAAAGAAATCATGTTTTAATCTTTAATGTTTTATATTTTGAAAAAATGGAAACTATTTTTATGGTATCCACTCTATAACAATGTGTATGGTTATGAATGTATTATGTCCCAATTATCTAAATCTCTAAACTTGAAAATATCCTTAATGCAAAGGGAAGTCTTTTCTTGACTAAAATCAATATTATGTAATGTAATAATGTTGGGTCCTTATATTTAGTATCAGAGGATGGTTTAGATACCTTTAGGGGTTAGGATGATGTTAAAAGAATACCATAAATTATTTTTACTCTATGATTAATTTGAAATGTTATAGAATTTAAATATTACCATGTTGCTTCATTTAAGATATTTTTTTTAGAATGGCTGTCCACAGAAGAAACAGGGAAGCTAAAGATGGGAGGCACCGAAAGAATGAAATCTTTCCGAATATGCACCCCGGAATGGTAGGGATTGTAACCGAGAAGTTTGTGATAGTAATGGCTCAGAAAAATAGATAAATAAATGGTGGTGGAGTGCATGGAAGATAACAACCAGAGGTACCACA
Organism: Viscum album; assembly: GCA_963277665.1. Lineage (NCBI taxonomy): Eukaryota > Viridiplantae > Streptophyta > Magnoliopsida > Santalales > Viscaceae > Viscum > Viscum album. Next base: position 81,261,847 of record OY728125.1, on the reverse strand, counting down.
ACAGAAATGACCATAGTGGAACATTTTATGAGACAACACCCTCCTAATTTAAATGGATCTTCTGACCCAGTAGTGGTTGAAGGATGGATTAAATCCATTGAGAAGATATTTAATGTATTGGGTTGTTCAAATAATCAAAATTTATGTCTTTCCATTTATCATTTGGAAGGTGAAGCTGATCAGAGGTGGTCAATGGTAAAGAATATTAAGGATAGTGAGGATATTTATTCCTTTGAGTGGGACAAATTTAAAAGTCTTTTCCTTGAAAAATATTTTACTAAGGTGGTGTGGCTTAGGATGGAGAAGCAATTACTTGATTTAAAGAAAAGGGAGGAAGATTAAATGGTTGCGTATGAAGTGAAATTCATGCAACTGGTGAGGTATGCTCTAAATCTTATTCTGGATCTTGATAGCAAAATCAACCGCTTTTACTCAGGATTGAAGCTAAGGTATCAAAGGGCGTTGGCCTCCCATGAATTCAAAAGTTATGAGAAACTTTTCTGGTGTTCTAAGAGGGTATAGATGGAGTTTTCTGATGATCAGGTGCATTTTGGAAATAAGGAGAAGAATAGGTCCACATGGAAAGAGATGGGGAAGAATCAACCAAAGAAATATAATGGTAAGAAAATTCATTTTCCAGTTTGTGAAAAGTGTGGCAAGAATCACCCTAGAATGTCTTAGAAAAAATGGGAAGTGTTTTAAATGTGGTACGTTTGGACATATGGCCTGAGATTGTAATGAAAATGATCCAAAGACTAATCCTGATAAAAAAACTGTAAAGTGTTTTAAATGTGGTGAGATGGGTCACTATGAAAATGACTGCATAATGGGAAATCCAAATGATGCAATGAAGCCAGACTATAACCAGAAAGGTGTATTGAGATCCTTTGCAACTATGTTAGTAGATATTGGGTCATCCAATAAAGTTGTATCAAATACATTTCTTTTTCACTTAGTTTTTTCTAATGTTTTTTTTATATGAGGTCTACACATTCCTTCATATTTGGGAAATTTTTAGGTAAATTGGAAATATCACCTCAAAAAATGAGACTAGAACTTATTGTTAAATCACCAGGGGTAAATATTATAGAAAATAGGAATTATAATAATCTTATTATTGTGGTCTATGGAAAGAAATTACCTGAAAACCTTGTTATTTTAACCTTAGTTGAGTTTTATGTTATTCTGGGAATGGATTGGATTTCTGTTTATCATGAAAAGATTTACTATAGAGATAAAGAAGTTATTTTTTAGAAAGAGTTTCAGCTTTTTTACAAGAAAGAACTCATACAATTGATAACATATCAAGAAGCTGAGAAACTATTGAAAGATGGAAATGAAAGTTATCTTACTCATATTGTTGAAAACAATGGAACTATTTAGATTAATGATGTGCCCATGGTAAATGAAAACCTTGATGTTTTTTCTGATGAGTTATTTGGTGTCGTACTAGATCGGGAAGTCGAATTCACAATTGACTTAGTTCCTGATACTGATCCAATTTCAAAAACCCCTTATCGTATATCTCAAATTGAACATCTTGAATTGAAAAATAAGATATAGAATTTTCTTGATAAAGGCTTCATTCGTCCTAGAACTTCACCATGGAGAGCTCATATTTTGTTCGTTAAAAAGAAATATTGTTTCATGAAACTTTGCATTGATTATAGATATTTGAATTGAATCAATGTTAAAAATAAGTATCCTTTGCCTCACATCGATGACATGTTTGATTAGCTCCAGGGAGCATAGTACCTTTCCAAGATTGACTTGAGATCTAGATACCATTAGCTGAAGGTGAAGGAGGATGAAATCCCGAAAAAATCCTTTTCGTACTAGATATGGTAATTATGAATTTGTTCTTATGCCATTTGAGTTAACTAATTCACATGTTGTATTCATGAATCTTATGAATATAATATTTCATGAGTTCTTGGATAAGTTTTTGGTTGTGTTTATTGATTACATTATGCTATTTTCTAAAAATAAAGAGGAGCATGAAAAACATCTAAGGGTTGTTCTAAAAACATTAAAAGAAAAGAAACTGTATGGAAAATTCAGCAAGGGTGATTTTTGGTTGAAACAGATTTATTTTCTTAGGAAAATTGTAAATAATGATGAAATAATAGTTGATCTATCCAAAACAAGAGTGGTTGATGAATGGTAAATACCTACAAATGTTACAGAGATTCGTAGTTTTCTTGGATTAGTGGGTTATTACTGACGATTTTTTAAGAACTTTGCACAGTTATCTAGCTCGATAATTAAGATAACATGAAAAGGGGATAATTTTGTTTGGATAGAAGAATGTGATTTTTTTTTCAGGAACTGAAGAAAATATTGGTGAATGCTCTATTTTTGGACTTTCCTTCCTGAAATGGCGATTTTTTCATCTATAGTGATGGTTCTTTGAAGGGACTTGTTTTTGTTTTTATGTAGAATGATCAGGTAATTTCTTATTCTTCAAGAGAACTTAAACCTCATGAGTTAAATTATCCCACACATGATTTGTAATTGGAAGCTGTGGTTTTTTCTTTGAAATTTTTGACGCATCATTTATACGGATCCAAATGTAAAATATATACTAATCATAAAATTCTGAAGTATATATTCACTCAAAAGGAATTAAACATGAGGAAAATGAGATTTCTAGAACTGATAAAGAATTATGATTTCATGTTCAATTACCATCATGGAAAAGAAAACAAAGTGGTGGATGCCTTGAGTCAAAACATCATGAATCATTAACCATGTTATTTTTGGAACACGATCCCTTGAATAATGATTTGATGAATTTTGGTTTAGAAGTTATTGGTGCAGGAAATACCCCTGTTTTGTCTCAGGTTTCAGTGCAGTCATCTTTATCAGACAAAATTAAGAAAGTGTATAAGGAAGACCATGGGCTACAAAAAAAGGTAGAATTGGTTAAAGTGGATAAGTTTAAAAAATTTAACCTTGATAAAGATTGTGTTTTATGATTTGGTAAAAGGTTGTGTGTGCCTTGTGATTCCCAGTTGAAGAAATAATTGTTGTGTGAAGCTCATATTTCTCTATTTACAGTTCATCATGGAAGTACTAAGATGTATAGAGACCTTCGGGGGTATTATTAGTGGGATGGAATGATAAGTGTTATTTTTTATTTTACCATGAAATGTTTGACATGTCAATAGGTTAAAGAAGGTCGGCAGTTACCAAAGGGGATTCTTCATCCTTTGTCAGTGCCAGAGTGGAAATGGGAGATTGTATCCATGAACTTTTTGTGGGATTACCAAAGACTTATCAAGGTAACAATGCGATTTGAGTTATTGTTGATCGGCTGACCAAATCTGCACATTTTCTTTCTATTAGAGATATAATGTCTCTAGATTAGATTTCTCGACTGTAGCTTAAGGAGATTGTCAGGTTACATGGAGTTCCTTTTTCCATTTTATCTGCTCAGGATCCCAGGTTCACTTCTAACTTTTGGAAGGGAATTCAGAAGTCATTGGGAACATATTAAATATCAGTACAACTTTTCTTCCTCAATCAGATGGGCAGTCAGAATAAATGATTCAAACTTTAGAGGATATGGTTCAATCTTATTCAATGGACTACTAGAGAATTTGGGATGAACATCTTTCTTTAGTTGAGTTTTCTTATAATAACAATTTTCATTCTAGTATTCAGATGAATCCTTTGGAGGCTTTTTATGGGAAGTGGTGTTGGAATCCAGAGTTTTGGGATGAATCCGATGAAATAAAGATGATGGGTCCAGAATTAGTAGAAGAGTTGGCTGAGAAAGTGAAGATGATCTAGTAGCACATGAGGAATACTTAGAGTAGGTAGAAAAGTTATGCAAAAAACATAAGGAAAGACTTCTCTTTCGAGGTAGGTGACCATGTTTTCCTTAAAATATCTCCTTGTAAAAGTGTGATGTGTTTTGGTAAGAAAGGATATCTAAGTATGCGATTCTTCATTCCTTTTGAAATCTTGGAAAAAGTTGGACCAATTGTATACCAAGTTTCTATACCTCCAAGTTTGTCTCAGGTACACAATGTTTTTCATGTTTTGATGTTGAGAAAGTATCTGCCAGATTCATCACATTTCTTGTGCCTAGAAGCAGTTTAGTTGGAAGAGAACCTTTCTTATAAAGAGACACTAGTTCATATTCTTGATTTAAGGGAACAAGTATTTCAGAATAAGGTAATCCACCAGGTAATGGTTTTGAGGAGAAACCACATGGTTGAAGAAGCAACATGGGAGTCTGAAAATGCTATGAGGGAAAAATACCCTCAGTTGTTTAATAAGTTAATAAAATTGTGAGGATACAATTTCCAAAAGGTGGGTATAATGTAACACCACATGATTTTATAAAAATAAATTAAATGCATGAACATTTTTTATTAATTAGATAATTATAACTAGCCTTTAAATATAATTTTACTACTTCTATGTTTTAAATTTTGAAAGACGGTCATCTACAATTGTGTTTAGTAAGTCATTTGGAGTCTAATGAAACCAACTTGTTTTTTGGGTGAATAGTAACATACCATTATGAATAGTAATTCGAATAGTAATATGATCCTAATAAATAGTAAATTGTTTTATTATTTTATTTTATTAAGTTTTTAAGATATTTACTTTTTGGTTAATTTTTCAATCTGATTTAAAAGTAGTTAAAGAATTTAAATTGGTAATTTTTGAATTAAGTATGATTTTATTTAAAAATTAAATTAATAATATTTATAAAATTATTATTAAAAAATGGAGTTCATTTTTTAATTCTACATGTCAAAAAATTCTAAGGGTAAATTTTTGGAATTTTTCTGAAATAGTTGATTTTTTAGTGAATAGTAAAAAATTACAGTTTTGAGTTTTGGTGTATTAATGACATCATTAATGATGTAATAATGATGTAATAAATCTAGTTGACTTTTGTACAGTAAAATGAGTTATGAGGTAACCCATGTGGCTTATACCATGGGAATATACCATGGTAAAGCCCGTGGTTTTTCAAATACCACTAATGAGGTGTCCCTTGGAAATTATTAAAATATTCCCTCGCATTTGCTATAAATAGCAACCCATTCCTTCATTAAATTCATTCCAAATTATTCATAAACTATGATCTGGACTCCTTACCTCCCTGTTAGTCCTAAAAAGGATTCCTCAATCCCCCAAGGTCCCAACCTTCATGTTCTAGGAGTTACTCTACAAGGTCATAAAATTCTCAACTTCTTTCTTTTTTCATTTAAGATCTCTTTTTTGTGGTATAACTTTCAAGTTTACATACCATGTTCTTATTTACTTATTATTCTTGATATATTCTATATTATGATTTATTTCTGGATAGTTTACCCTTGTCCCCTCTCTTTTTAATATTTTCTAAAACCATTTTGCATAGCTGTTAGGCTACCAGATTTTTGTACGGGATTTTTAATTGTTATTTTATTTTGAGTTCCTTTCTTTTCTTATTCTTTCCTCATCACATATTTACCAAGAGGCATGAAAGACCCATAAATCATGTATATTCTAGATGTTCTCATGTACATGGAAAATTCATCATCATTATTCTTCTCCTCTCCCACTTATTCAAGGAATAAAAACATTATTCGTGATGTGTCGAATCACCGATATCTTAGACGATGTGATTTCAATTTTCATTAATTATTTCAGGTCTGGTCATGAAACCAATTTTATGATTTAACCAAGTTAGTATATATGTATTATGTCTCATACATGGTTCTGGAATTCTTGTTACTCATGGTTTTAATTTATAAGACAAAATGATGTTGTTATTATCAAAGAACCACTAAAATGATCTAAAAAAACATCATTAATGTTTTAACTTATGAATAATCCTCATATCAAACATAAAAATGTTAAATGATATAAATTACGGTACTTAAAATATTTAAATACCATTCCATTAAAATTCTAGAGTTTCACTTCCAATCAAAAAGAACATCTATCATGAACCAATCATGGAAATGATGTAAAGAACGATCCCTAAACAATGAAAGGAACAAAATACTAACAATTAATGGGTGATATGAGGTTATTAAATGGTCATAAAAGATGTTATAAACGTGAAAATATATTTTTAAAATACTAATTGCACTCTTTTAACCATTATATAGAAGGTTTAAACAAGTTTTATGTAAGAGAAACCCGAGGTAATGGAATTCTTAACCCGATTTCCATTCTTTGGGTTAACCTTCTACTTCGTTATTTATGTGGTATTAAAATTTATTATGTGATGTGTTTTTCTTATTTTATGTTTAATTGGGTCTATTTACAATTTATATACATATTCCATCCATTCTATTAAGTCTCTCTTCAGTTGTATGCTATTTATATGGGGCTTTCCTTTCAAAATCCTCTTTTACAAATCTATTTTACAAAATTCAAAAGCAATGTTTTTATGAAATTATTAATATTGTATGATTATGTTTTGGTTCTTGGGATTTGTTTATAATGATGGTTGGTAACTATATCTCCCTCCAATTCATTGGGTATGTGTTAGTTAGAGGTCGGTCGTATGGTTACTCCAAGTGTAACTACGATGGTTACACAAATTGTAAGGTAGTCATGAGGGTTAAAAATTATAACGTAGCTGAGAGGGTTACAAGATTATGTAAGTAATACCCCAAGATATCTTTATGGTTCTACTTATGTTCTTATCTATTATGGAAATATCATGTGTCACAAATTAATTATATATATACAGGTGATAAGTATGTATTTTGAAAATGATTTTATACATTACAAGTATTCATGGACTAATGTGTTCTTTCCTTCTTTTTATATCCCTTACCGAGATTTTGTGCTCATACCACATTTTTAAATGTTTTTTAGGTTATAAGGATGTTTAGGACAAGGAAGGAAGTCATGCTAAATTTTTGATGAATTTTCAATGAAATCATGTTTTAATCATTAATGTTTTATATTATGAAAAAAATGGAAACTGTTTTTATGGTATACATTTTGTAACAATGTGTATGGTTATGATTGTATTATGTCCCAATTATCTAAAGCTCTAAACTTGAGAATATAGTCAATATAAAAGGAAGTTTTTTCTTGACTAAAATCAAGATTATGTAATGTAATATGGTCGGGTCCTTATAGGAATGCTCGTTCTCCTCCGTCAGAGGAATCCCAAGCCCAGTTGTCTTAGAGTATTCATTAGGGGAAGAACAAGTGTTGAACCATCGAATGAATACATGCAGACTAGTCCGAAAAAACATAGCAAAGACTACAACACCACCAGATCCTGCTATAGAGGCTGAATCATCTACTTCCCAATCTCAAGATCCTAAAGTGTCTATGAAAGCGAAACCCAGATCCAGGAAGCACCGACCTTTAGAGAAGAAGTATGAAATTTTAAAGCAGCTGGATTCAGTACCAACAAAGTTTTCAATCCTAGATGCGTTGAGTTTGTATGAAGACCTTAGGAAAGAACTCATTGAAACCTTGCTAAGTCCATAGAAGTTCAAGGATGAAGTATCAGTGGTCGTAGTCTACTAACCATAGAATAGTCTTGAATAATGCCACGTTGTCATCTCCTTCATAGATAGGAATGAAGACGCTATCATGAAAGAGCACATCAAACTCTTATATTTGTCTAGAAAGATAAATGGAACTAATGTTCAGAGGATTTTCATCAACAAAGGCTCTGGAGTTAACATCCTCCCACTAAGAATGCTTCATCAACTGGGATACGATGAAGACAGCTTGACACCCTGTATTAGAACTCTGTTGGGATATGACAAAAGTGAGCAGAAGTCGTTGGGAAGATTCAACCATAACACTTGGCTCAAATATCTCATATCAGATTTTGAGTTCCTAGTGGTGCAACAAAGTACGACCTTTAATGTTTTGTTGGGGATTCCTTGGCTGCATCAGCATGCTACAATTCCATCCCCACACCACCAGTGAATCAAATACATCACTAATGGAAAAAACCGGACGTTGCATGTCGGTAAATCCCCATTTGAGTTCTGTGAGTTTCATTACATTGACGTGGGGTTTATGAGTTGGGATAAAAACATCTTTGGCTAATGATGTTGATTGGATCAATGCCCCGAATGGATTAGAGATGGATTCCACCGACCCCTTCCAGTAGCTTGGGGAAGAGTATGTACTACCCATCAACCAAGTTGAATGCATAAGCACAATCCCGGATACAGACTTAGTTGTCTGTGTAGTCTCTATTATAACCACCAAGTCTAAAGACATAGAAGAATGTGCTGACGCCCATGTTGTTAGGAAAATCACTATCAAAGATACTCCCACCCCATCCTTTGGGCATCAAACCACCCTTTCCTCACACACTGAGGAAAAATATGATTTATTTCCCAATTTTAGAAACTTTTTCTCAAAAATGATTTATCCATCAGAAGGGGAAGATGGGGAAGATGGGGAATATTATGAAGTTAAAGAATAAGAAGAGTAAGAATACCTCAAAGATGCCCCTCCAACATTTGAAGAAGGCATTTACACCATCATCGATGAACTTACAAAGATAAATCTGGGCACTAAAAATGACCCACGACCCACTTTAATCAATGTGGCCTTGCCTATTAAAGAATAGGAGGCATACAAATCCTTCATAAATAATAATCGAGATGTGTTTTCCAAGAATTACATGGAGATCCCAATCCTCAATGCTGAAGTCACCACCCATCATATGGGCTTACCAGAAGATCATCTGGGCTATAAACAGGCAGCCAGAAAGACCCACCCAATGCATGCTGCCAAAATAGAGGTTGAAGTCGATAAAGTTATCAAATAAAACTTTATACGGGAGGTCCAATATCTGATATGGATGAACAACATTGTCCCTATCAAAAATAATAATGGAAAAATTAGAATCTGCATTGAATTTATAGACCTTAATCAGCATTGACCAAAAGATGACATCCCGACCCCGATCATAGAATTGTTGATCGAAGCAACAACCGGATACAAATCCCTCTCCTTCATGGATTTCTAATCTGGATATAATCAAATCTGGATGGCATGCAGAGACAAAAAAGCTACTACTTTTAGGCCCCCTTAGGGAGTGTTCTGTTATAAAGTTATTCCCTTTGGTCTAAAGAATGTTGGTGCCACATATCAGTGCGCCATGCATCACATTTTCAAGCCCTTTTTGGGAAAATTCGTCGAGTGTTATGTCGATGACTTGGTGGTTAATTCATGATAGCATTAAAAACACCTGGATGACCTTGAAACTTTCTTCAACAAATTGTGACAGCACGGTTTAAATATGAATCCCTTGAAATGCACCTTTGGCGTTACCTTGAGAAAATTCCTCAGCTTCGGCATACACCATCGTGGCATCGAAGTCAACACCGAGAAGATGAAAGAAATTATTGGCATGTCCCCACCTCACAACCTCACTATGTTGAGACGTCTCCAAGGGATCCTCACCTACATTCAATGCTTTATAACCAACCTATAAGGTAAATGTTTACCTTTCACCAAGCTCATGAAGAAAGGGGTTACGTATGAATGGGACAACGATTTTCAAGAATCATTTGAAAACCTCAAAAGATATCTCCTAATCTTGTCGGTGCTCATTCCACCAGTTGAGGGGAGACTTCTCATTCTATACGTAACAACCCTGGAATGGTCATTAGAAGCCTTCCTCATGCAGAAAAATGATGCTGGAAGCAAGAATAGTCTCTACTATCTCATCTGGAAAATGATCAATGCCAAAAATCGGTATTCAAAGATTGAAAAGAACTATCTGACCCTAATCTTTGCAGTTCAGAAGCTCGGGAATTACCTGAAGCACCATGAGGTCCACCTGGTCTCCCTCTTTAACCCACTCAAGTATATCCTCAACTGTCCCATGCTAAATGGGAACCTATCACGATGGGAGGTCATCCTGCAACAGTTTGACATACGATACATTCCCCAGAGGCCATAAAAGGATAGGAATTAGCAGAATTCCTGGCCAAGCACACATTGGAAGATACAATACCATTGGATACCAAACTTATATATGAAGAAGTGTTTTTTGTCTAGGAGAAACCCCAGATATGGGAAATGTACTTCGACGATGCTTCCCGAAGCCTGACAGGAAAAAGGATGGAGAATCACAAGCTCAAAAAAGTAGGTTTGAGAGTCATACTTGTATCTACTAAAAATTCCATCTTGACTTGCTCTTTCCTTATTTCAGAAGGGTGTACAAACAATGATTCAGAGTATCAGGACCTCATCACAGGCTTGGATTTGGCACTCCAGGTGCAAGACAAACATCTAAAAATAAATGGTTATTCAAAGCTAGTCATCAAACAGGTCAAAAGTGACTATGCTATCAAGAAAGAAGTATTGGTTTCCTTAATGATCCATGTTCAAGAACTGATGGAAAATTCCCATTAGAATCAATATTGAATCATGTCCTGTGGTCACAGAATGCTCAAGCCAATGCTTTGGAAAATTCAGCCATAGCCTTGGGTGATCCCAACCGGGATGAAACAGTCATTAGCATTGCTCACTGTCTGATGTTCTTGTCATTCATCCATATCAATGTAGAGGAGATTGATGAAATTATCCCTATTCCTGAGCCTTATAGTCATACCACCGGTTGGATGACACTCATTACAAATTACCTTCCGAATGGGGAACTCCCACTAGTTAGGGATGAAAGGGAGACGGTTTAAAGATGGGAAGTCAATTTTACCCTATAAAATGGGGTGAACCAATAGAAGGTCCTCTACAAATGATTCCTTAATGGATTCCTTCACAGGTGAATTGATGGAGAAGAGACTGCGGTCGTCATGAAAGAAGTGCACACCAGAGTTTGTGGAGCACACCAGTCAGCAACCAAGATCTCACACCAAATTCTAAGGCTTCGGTATTACTATCCCACCATGATATAGGATTGTTCCATATTCAATAAGAAGTTACATTCCTTCCAAGTTCATGGTAATTTCATACACTACCCCCCAGAGTTTCTTCATGTGGCTAAATACTCCTAGCCATTCATCTCCTAGGGGGCATGGATGTTATAGGACAATATCCTCCCGCTACATCCAGACAACTCAAGTTCATACTCACACCAACCGACTTATTTTATAAATGGGATGAATCCATACCCCTTAAGGAGGTTGGGGAGAAAAAAGTTTCATCTTTATGAAGGCCAACATCATCACCATATTTGGTGTCCCTCATACAATACTGAAGGACAACGACACCAACTTCTACTCTACTGATCTGGATAAGCTGTACCAGAAATATGAAATCAGGGTCAACCAATCATCCCACTACCAGATAGCAGCCAATGGGAAGATATAATCTTTAAAAAAGACTCTGTCAAACATACTTCAAAAGATGGTCGATGAGGATAAGAAATTGTGTCCAGACAGGCTCCTTCATGCTTTGTGGGATTACCGGACCATGACCTGCACCACCACTCAGGAAACCCCGTACTCACTAGTATACGAGGCAGAGGCAGTGTTACCCATAAAAATCTAAGTGTCATCACTTTTTGGTGATACTTTTGATCAACTATCCATATATGAGAAATACTAGAAATGGTTTGATGAATTGGATCAGTTAGAAAAAAAGGCTGCACACTCTGCACCATTTAGAAATCTACCAAAACCGGATTGCAAGAGCCTTCAACAAAAAGGTTTGACTTCGATTTGTCCTTGAAGGAGAAATGGTGTTAGTCCTTATAACCCCTATGATACTAGGTAAGAATCCCCAGAATCATGAACCAAAGTGGTAAAAACCATATGTCATACATCGGGTCTATTCTAATAGAGTGTATGCCCTAATATCAATAGACGGAAAGCTCATCACGACTCCCATAAATGAAAAGTTCTTGAAGAAATTCATTGCATAAAAATTCCCCAATAATAAAGTCCAATATCTAAGATGTTAAACTATGAGTCTTGAAAAAAATGAAGAAAAAAAAGGATGTCCCATGTCATGGTCCAAACAATAGGACCTTAAAATATGTGTTAAAAATTTCATGGTCCAAACTATAAGACCTTAAACTATGAGGTAAAAAAATGCTCCCATATCATGGTACAAACTCTATGACCCTAAAATATGAGTCATAAAAATACCCCTTGTATCATAAGTCCAAGGTCTATGACCCTAAACTATGAGTAATAAAACTTTTTTCCAATTTCTTGGTCCAAACTCTAAGACATTAAACTATGAGGAAAGACAAATCCTCAATGTTAAGGTCCGAGCTCTAAGACCTTAAACTATGAGGAAAAACAAAAAAATTACCCCCATGTCATGGTACAAACTCTAAGACCTTAAACTATGAGTCATAGTCATTTCCACATGACATTAAAATCTAAGGAACATGTATTTTTTATAAGACATTAAACTACATAGCATAAAATGTCTTAATTTTATGACGATAAACTGCGTGATCTTTCACATAACTATGTATGTCTTCATTCCTGCCCTCACAGGATACGTAGTGATGCCTCGATCTTCGATCATGGACCAACCATCATAAATAAAAAAAACCCTCCATCACGCCCCCTATCTACCCATATTCATAATGGAGATCCTTATCACTCCTTGTTTCTCACACCGAGTACAACTCCCGTGTGCTTAGGAATGGTGATAAAGATTCTCCTACGAAGGTCAACTATGGGGAAACTTGGAAGATTTAAAAACTGTGATGGGTAGAGTGAAAATTCATATACCATTTGGACCAATCCAAATCGGTATGGGGCACACATAGAACTATGTATGGCTTTATTCCTACCCTCGCAGGATATATAGCAACACCTCGATCTTCGATCCTAGCCCAGCCCCACTGAGAAAGAAAATAAAAAGGCCCCCATCATATTCTTTGTCGCCTCACACTTTCAAAGGAGACTTTGTAGCCACTTCTTGTTTCTCACATCGAGTATAACTCACGGGAGCTTAGGACCCGTGGTATGGATTCTCTTATGCAAGTAAACCATAGAGGTGTATGATAGGCCTGACACCCGTATCAAGTAAAACCAAAATTCCCTCAAGTGTCCCTAACACATTGAACAGAAATTTGTAGGTAACTTCCATAACTGCATGTGGCTTTATTTCTTATCTCACAGGATATGTAGTGACGCTTGGATTTGGCATCCTAGCCTAGCCACCGTAAAAAAACTCCCCTTTCCCCCATGTGTGGGTTGGACCTATGTAGAAGCTCCCAGAAGGTCACGGTTAATCATGGTCTGGGTATTATCACATTCCCAGGCATACCTTTCCCATTTTTCATACTCCATACCTTGGGGAAATATGGATCCTCTCAATCATCCAAAGCCATTTGGGATGGAAGCCCAGTGTCCTGTGGACACCTTTTCTTGACTATGCACATCATGCCCTGGTGGCTCTGTATATGTCACCCACAGAAAGGCCATAAATCAAAGAAAAATTCATCCCCAAGAGAGTCCTATCCATCCTTAGTAAGCCTAATGGCTTTCAAGCCCCATGGAATCCCTTCTAATTCAAGTTTTCCTTGAGACTATGGTTTACACCTTCTATCATCACTCACATTTAAGGAACACTGGAACACCCTGACTTTGATTAACCTAAAAATTTTGAAGACCTCTTGAAGGCCAAAATCACCCTCACCACACGACGTTAAACTATAAGGCCAAAATCATCCTCCCTAAACAATGTTAAACTGCATGTCCAAAATCGTTCTTACCACACAACGTTAAAGGACATGGCCAAAATCATTCTCACCGAATGACATTAAACTACAAGGACAAAATCATCCTCACCACACGACATTAAACAACAAGGCCAAAATAATCCCCACCATGCGACGTTAAAATATAAGTCCAAAATCATCCTCACCACATGACATTAAACTGCATGGCCAAAAGCTTCCTCAACGCATGACGTTAAAATGCAAGGCCAAAATCATCATCACCGAATGATGTTAAACTACAAGGCCAAAATCGTCCTCACCACATGACACTAAAATAAAAAGCAATGTATTTAGCCTAAAAATTCCCCCTAATATTAGATTCACTATTCTTATATAGTGACATGAAACCCTTGTGATCCCTTGTTTCTTACACCGAGCATAGCTCACATGAGCTTAGGGATCTTAGCAAGAGATCCTTAATGATATTATTGAAAAATGACCTAGGAATTTGGTCCTAGAAGAATGATCCTAAAAGGCACGTCACAGTTTCCTTCTTTGAGAAGAACCTCGTGTCCTGGCCATGTGATGGAAAAAGGCCGGGTATCCTAAAGATAGAATGAATATATCACCCTGCTTATGGGTCAAATCTACATAAGGGACACTATTACATGAGTGAATCAAATCCCAAATGTCCCCAATATGTCCTGGTATACCCCTTTAATATTCCAAACTTCATGCTTTAAGGGATCTTAAATCCTAATAATCATCCAAGTCCATCTTGGATGGATGGCCAGTGTCCGGAGAACACCTTTTATTGCCTATTCATATCATGTCCCGATGGCTCTGCATACGTCACCCTCAAAAATGGTTGTCAATGAAAGGTAAATTCGTCCCTAGGAGATTCGTCTCCTACCTCAATATGCCCAATCAATTCCAAGCCTCATTCCACCTCTTCGGATTCAAGGGCCCTAAAAGTCATGGTTTATATTTTCCCCCTTCCACACATCCTAGATATATCTGAACATATGGTCCTGATTCACCTTTGGTCTCCTTTGAGGTTTCTAAAAGATATCCTATCTGCATGCGCGAAGTTGATCCACATGCAAAAGAATAGTTCCCCCGCTCATTTCCGGGTTTCCCCAAATAATTTCATCTAAAAAAGCCTCACCTTGTGATTAAGGGAACCCCTAGTCGAAGGTCACACATCGTATTCATAAATTTCCCAATCTCCATGATCCTCAAAGGCTATCAGAGGCGAAATTTTAGTGTCCTAGAGACACCTTTTATTGACTATGCATATCATGCCACAGTGGCACTGCATACATCACCGACAAAAATGGTCATCAATCAAAGGAAAAATTATCCCAAGTAGAGTTCTTTCCAGACTCTATATGCTCAAATGATATTCACGTCTTGTGACACCCCAAGATTCGGAAAACTCTTGGATGAAGGATTATATACCTCTTTCTTCTCAAGTTCCCATGACATAGAAAGGACTCTTAACTGAACTAACCACTTTTCATCTCTCCCTCATGTAAGTAAGAAACATGCGGGAACAATTTCCCACCCAAGGATGATGTGAATTTTCATAATGTTCTTAGACAACACTACTCAAACTAGACAGCTATTGTGGCTCCCAACATCAAGATAAATCCAAAATGTGAAAATTCCCACTAGGCCATCGAAGGCAAAATGCCAGTGCCCTGGGGACACCTTTGAATGACTATGCACATCATGACATAGTGGCTTTTCATATGTTTCCCACAAAAATGGTCATCAATCACAAGAAAATTCACCTCTAGGAGAGTCCTTTCCTACCTATGTATGCCTAAAGCAGCCCCTGAGCCTCATGCATGTCCAAAATTCACAAATCCAGGGTCAATAAAAATCCCTAAAGCATGTTTGAAGGATACTAAAACATTCTCAACTAACAGTCCCACGTCGGGGCCTTACCCTGTTAAATTTAGTCAAAGTTGTTTGGCCTAAAGCATCAATAATAAGTTTGAATGGAAGGACTATGAACAACCATAAATAAAAAAAGACGTTATTATCTCCAAAGGGAAAATCTATTGAAGTCACCTCTAGGTAAAAGTCGAGTATCGGTTCTCTAAAAAGAAAAAAAAAGAAAAATGCATTGATCCAGCAAAAAAGGCGTAAATCTTGTTAGGTTGAAAACCCATAAAGGGCGGCATAAGAAAAAGCCAAGTTATACCCACTAAGCCCATATCAAGTAGGCTTGGGAAAAAAATAGGGACAGATTGAAAAAGGCACAAAATTTCATGAGGTGTTCCATAAAACCGCAGTAATAATCAAACTACACTCGTTGAGTCCCTTGGATCAAGTAAATATTTGGGATCTATTCAGTTATCTCAGTTTATTGATTTCAAGTCATGGTTTAAAATTAACGTTTGATTGAAATGATATTGATAGGAAAAGGTGAAGAGGGGAATTTAGAGGCAAGACAGTCCCATAATATTGCATGAAATATATGGTGGGAATAAACAACATGGAGCCTCTCCTTGGGAACAAGATAAGACCTTTATAGGAGACATTTGACAGACATGAAAAGTTGCATCAACGATTGGTGAGATTCCTAAATGGCTTGGTAATGCTTCAAAATTTCACAGTATCAGCTTCTACACTCACTCGCAGTGCCTCTACTTCTTTTATGGCTTGGAGGCCGGTTCTATCTCCCTCCTGCATTTTCCATCACCCTTCCTCGATGGGAGATGCGGCCCAAGCCCACTCCTGTTTGATCAGTTCTAGTTTCTAGCTTTGTTTCCCCACTTCCTTTTCATGCTGCTCCATTAGAGACTTTCTTTAAGATTTAATTTTGAAACTTCGCAACTATCCCAACATGAGTGGAATATTCTTCAATAAATATTTATCATGCAGCTGTCAAATAAGCCATCGAATCTTCCATAGAGAGTTGAGACTCAAGTTCACTCATTGCTTCCCGAGCAGCAACCACTTGCCTTATTATATCATAAATTCCATGATAGTTAAATCCACCAAAACCCAAGACTACAAATTGTCAGTGTAACCTTGGAAATTTTGCTGGAATCTCTTCCAATGGAGTCTGAGAGATTAATCCCTAGATTTTCCTCCAGGCTTTTTGCCAAGTAGGACGAAATCTGGCCAGGATATATCTTTTGGACTCAGAATCACTCCATGACGATGAAATGTAGTCCGGAATGAATGTCACCAGAGAGAGAATTGGTTCGGCAGCTACAACATGGATTGACCCTACAACAACCTCATCTCTATTAACCATAATAGGTGGCAAGGTAGGAACATCCACTATTTACAAAGCTAGTGGTTGTGATTCTACAAATGAAAAGGAGACAACATTACCTCCCACACCCAAAGAAATATCATAGTATATAATAGGAGGCTCTACATCTTTAATCATTAACTACACTCCATGGATATAAGAGAGCGCTAAAGACCCAGTACCATGACCGTTCTGAATAGAAATCCTCAAGATGTACATTAAAAGGTAATTGGTAGGTATAATACTTGTGTGGACAGTCATTCTGAATATGGATATTGGTCTCAGAATACTGTGGGAAGAAAACATAATTCCTCTGAGAACTGAAAAAATGGAATGATAGCCTTCTCAAGATTTTTAGGGGATGGAACATCAGCCTCCCCGACCATGAATTTGTTAGAGCCACCATAAGAAGGCTTAGTATCATCTTTTGAAGAAATTCCCTCTATAGGGACAAGAGCCTCTTGTTTGATATTTACAAGCCCAATGGTATTTTAAGCCCTTCCAAAGTTTGAAAAAAACTTGATGCTCATCACTAGACTTAGCCTTTGCCGCAAATAACACCCTATCCCTCTCCATGGGAGTCAGTTAGGCACGATCAAATGAACCCCCGACTTTTGGATAACCTTCCACTGATGGGTAGGAA
Source organism: Viscum album (assembly GCA_963277665.1). Classification (NCBI taxonomy): domain Eukaryota; kingdom Viridiplantae; phylum Streptophyta; class Magnoliopsida; order Santalales; family Viscaceae; genus Viscum; species Viscum album. The sequence goes on along the minus strand of OY728125.1, from coordinate 81,244,333 downwards.
GTTGTTTGAGTAGGGGAAGGCACTTCCAAAGGGTCAGCAACACCCCCAATCTCCTAAAAGGGCCCAATTTCCCTGTTCTAATCAACTGTAATAGATAGTGATTATTTCCCTACCTTGAAGGAGACATGGGATATAGATACTCAAGTGATCATCATTTGATCATCGATGGGACGTACATCAAAGTGAATATATGTACCAATGAGGCAACAAGTCAAGGATGTTTGGTCTAATAGACAGGTGGGAATACACCTACTTGTGACCCCCCCTTCAAATATGCTTTGATAGCAGGGAGGCTTGCTTACATTTCTTTTACTATTGGGGAGATGGCTCCTAAACAAGATCACCAAGAGGATATGGAGGAGGAAACTCCCTGGAAGGGTCGAAAATCACTGACTCCATATGCTCTTGGGCTCTGGGAGATCCTTCAATAGTACCCCATACCGGTGAAGGAGCATAATCCCCAACTGTTGTACCTCTGGGAGAATAAGTTGGTGAAAAAGTTGTCCCTCGAGACCCAGCACACCCCTGAAAAACAAAAATAAGAAGGAAAGGGGTAAGTTTTCAGCATCTTTGCAATAAATGAATTTAAGGATAAAGGTTGCAGATAAGAACTCTCCCATCAGCCATGGAAATACCTCCATAAATTCCACACAATCTGACCAATAATGGCTGTCTGTAGGAGCATCAAGTCACTTATCCATTTCAGTCAGGTGAGCAGCAACCTCATCAGGATATTTGTCAGTTGAAATGCCGGTAGGAGTAATATATCCCCCAAAACCTGGAAGATTTAAGAGTTCCCTCTGAATAAGTTTCAATATATCTTCATCTGATGCACTCTCCCTCAACTCATCCCAGACTCTCCAAGCCTCTAGAAACGTAGCTATAATTTTGATGGGCAATGTTGGGGGTTAACATGAGGAAGCAGAGTAGGCTTTGAAAACTGTAAATGCTCCCTGGGTGTCCTTCCAAGCTCAGGACCTTGAGAATAGAAGCATTTATGAGATGATGGGAGAGAAGAAGAAACCTTTTTCATGGAAGACGTAGTAGGTAAGATGACAAATTTTTCATCATCCTTGGTAGTTTCTAGTCACAACACGGAAAGAACCTGATGTGAGTATCTACAGTGGCCGCTTGAAGAGTGGATGAATGTGTCGAGGTCCTTAAGGTGACAACCCACCTCATCCAGATCCTCATCAAAATAAATATCAGTTGGGGTCGACACTAAGCCAATACCAGTAATGGAAAATTCCATAGTCTGGAGAAGTTTCCATAAATTGCAAGAGTACAGGCCAAAAAAAATATTGATGACCTTTCAAAAGGTTTCATTGCCACCAGGCCACTGGAAAATTAGCCTTCAACAGAATCTCAACATAATTCTTAGTATGGAAGGGCACATAATCCGTATAATCTGGAAGTTTTTCCTGGCTCTGGGTGTCCAACCGAGTGAAAATTAACCACAATTGTCAAGATGTCATATTATTTTTCTCCTGGTGAGCATTGTTATGAGTAAGAGGGCGTAACTTCTGAACGCAGTCGAATTACCAAGTAAACCTGTAGGGTGCATAGCCCCAAAAGATGAGTTCCCCTCCAATACAATGTCCAAAATTCATTCTCAGAAATAAAAGAAGTAACCCCGATTGACAAAGTCTTCTAATGCATTGTTCATAATGGTACCAGTTTGGGAATCATAAGGGTGGTAATAAAAACATTCATAATCATTAAGGCAAGACATTAAGTCTTGCTCATTCCTTTTAGTCTGCTGCTTCTATTTATCTTGTGAGGTGCAAGCCACTGGCATGAACCTTTTGGTTATTTGAAGGTACAGTCGAAGGGTCGAATGTGGGACTCGTAAGGAATTAATGAATAAATATCTCTCTATGTGGGCTCTCATCCATCCCTAAAGAATTTGAAAAGGGATCACCATCAGGCAGGGTGACCCCCCATCGCCGATTCAGCCTAGCAGGTAGTATATCTTGTCTAAAACGGGGATAGACAAATTGATACATTTACCGGTGGCCAAGTGAGTGGCCATGATAAAGGTTGAGGCTCTTACACCACCAGATTCTTACATTGGTAGAATCCACCCACTCAGAAACATGGCCAAGAAATCCACCAGTCGAAATAACCAATCGATGTCAGGGATGACACCCCATCCCCATTTTCAAAAATCCCCCTTTTCTATGGTAGGCCAGTAGGTACATGCTCGCCTCTGAGTGGCTTTGGCGGTAAAAGCCCTGGGTCTCCATGGATCAGGATTGAGACTAGTATGCTTATCAAAAGCACCAAACCAGTCATCAAACAAAATGTCCTGTTTCATATAGGGATCACTTTACTTTAAATGCATCTTCTCTTGGATGATGAGTTTCCTGGCTAGAGGATGGGTTCTTTCCTCATCATCCCAAACAGTGGAAAGGGGGAGAAATTCATTGTACTCATCCCAAATTATAGGGACCCCCGAAATTAGTTGGATATCCCAAAGGCTAATGCCAACCTCCCCATGGGTCAAATGGAAGGTGTTGGTATCTAGACTCCACCTGCTTAAATGCTATGAAATAAGGGTATTAGGATGATGGGTATATGTCTAAGGAAACTAGAAAGCCCCGTACAGTCCCACAAGCTATATCTCAGCTCAGAATTCTTCACAACTCTGGTGAACCCAAAAGGGCCACCCCAATCCAAGCCAAATAAGCCTCCAAGGTGAAGGTCCCGTTAATATGACCAACCATGCTTCTCATTCCATGTCACCTTCCTCACGATGCTCTGATAAAAGTGGGTCGTCTGATCATGTTTTCCATGCGCTCTTCTAAGGTTTGAGGTGAATAATGCAGCAAGGGACCAGAAGCAGTCTCTCTCTAGAGGTACCTTCCCTATGAAAAGATCAAGGTCTTCAGAATGGAAGTATTAATTATCCAAGAAGAGGGATGATCAGTCATGTTTGGCGCCGGGATCGTTGTGTCAGAAAAAATTTCAAACCCATAAGAAGGAAGCCTTTCTGAGATTGGTTACACCTGTTGACCCACTGTGAGCATACTTTCAAGGGATTGGTGAAATAGAGAAACTAGAGTCTTGTAGTCAACCAAAGCTGCCATATCCCTTGATCTTTCATCTGTTGTAGAAAGAGGGGCTGCAATAGTATCCTCAGGAGAAGCATCGATGTTTCCAGAAGTCCATGAATAAGGAATTGTAGCCTATATAGGAAGATCCAGAAGCCGATGAGATGTTATTATAATTAAAAATTTTGGGAAATGTCTATGAAAAAAATGACTGAAGGACTTAAAACATGTTCGTAAGAAGGATCTGTGTACTGTTCATAAAATCGGTATGTGGAAAGAGAATTCTACATACAACATAACACGTGAAAAATACTCCGCCTACAGTTATAGTATGTGGATACTATTCACCACATATAGCCATGGTATACAGAATGAACGTGAGGCGGAAGCCTGTGAACTAATGATCGACGAATAGAATAGTCCTCAGAATATAGAAACTACAAACCTCAGCCTCAATTAAGTTTACATTCAGAAGTTTTGGATTAAAATTTTAGTTCATATTAATGGTTTTTTAGGTTCGGTTCACCGATCCAAGTTCGGTACACAACAAAGTCAGCCATGTAGCCTTATTCTATGTAGAATCTGGATTTTATGTTTTAAATTCCACATTCCCATTCACGAAAACCAAAATGTAATACGAGAAAAATGAAAATAGTCGGGAAATCAGTTCGCGAAACATACAGAATAGTTCACGAAATGCGGTTTTCACAAGGAACATGGTCTGTAAAAGTGAAGGAGGCTAGAAAATTGGGAGCACTTTTCACCACGAGAAATAGTAAAAGAAAAATGACATGGGACCCTTTATATAGGTATGGTCCCCTCTTACCGGGTCTACCTATTATACCACGAACCATTTCAGTTCAGGACTAATTCTTTATTAGAATAGTCCCATTTTCATTCTGAACGAATACCATTCCAATAGGGGCATTTATAGGTTCCCAAAAATCCCTCTAAGGATAAGAAATACACTCGAGATCACTTTGTAGAAGGAATTAAGCACTTATATACGTCTATCAAGGTGAAGGGACTCAAATTGAGTTGTATTTATTTGAAGGAGCTTGAAGGAATTCAAGTTCTCAAATGGCCCATGTACCATCACCAAGAAATGTATGTGAAGAAGATGGATTGAGAACCACCAGGTATGCGGGATGGTCTACGAACAACTGTCCCATGAAATGATGGCCAATGAGTAGGGAAAAATGTGAACTACGTCAACCGTAGGAGTTCTGCGTGGAAGAATATCATGTACCGTGCCACAAACCCCTCAGTTTGTGGATTAAGTATACAAGTAGGGTTCTGTGAACCATCATCCTAAACCAATGTCTCTACAAACCCCGGTTGACTGAGTCTTCCATGGGTTAGAAAATTGCTTCAATGGGCCCCCACAAATGGTTTCACGTACCTAGTAGATACGATACCTATGATGTTCTATAAAAGGATAATTGTAGAGAGGAAGGGGGACACAAAAAATGAGTTATAGAGGAGACATATAGAGGTAAGTATGGGAAATGAAATCTTGAGGGAAACTCATAGGTTACATTCTGGTTTCCATCTTATTTCATCGGCGAAGCACAAACTGCGAACCACTTGTTCGGTGGTATAGCTAGCTGAAAACCATAAAAATGGGGAATTGAATAATAATAATAAGAACAGCAAACCCAACTAGTGAAACACAAACCAAATACTTCTTGTAGATGAATTTCCCATGAATGTTAATTCCCCCGACCCTCCTTTAATATGGCTCTCCACGAAGCGTACTGCTACGTGGACTAAACCCATTGTCGCATACCCAATCATTTCTCTGATATAACTCAAAGCGGCATGATGATCTGCATACCACTCTGGTACACAGTTGGCGATACCGATGCCCGCATACCACGCTGGTACGTGGATGGCCCTCCTGCCCACGTACCACTTTGGTATGCGGAGACTTCCCCATCCTACATGAGAAACCAGTACGCATAATGGCGTGTTTTCGGGTATCATTCTCTTTGGTTCCAACTTCACCCCTCCATTACCATCCAATCCTCCACAATCCCTCCGCTAACCAGTTCTACGACGCTAGGCCAAAGATTCCCATAATGCCACCAGACTCATATGACCAGGACATCAGACACATCAACACGTGTCATTGAGTCTGCATACCCATAGTAAGCAGAGTCACGAAGGCCCTCCCACCAAAGGTGTGGGCTTCAAGAATGCCTGTAAGGCTACATTCCCATGGTAACCTGGAGTCCAACCATGGGATGCTAATGTGAACCTCCCCATTCTTGGGATTAGGGGTGATCACATGATTTTCCATTCAATGAGGAATAGTGATCAGTCTAAGGGGTTATGTTCGCTCCCCCCTTTGATGAGGATGAAACTCCTCCCCTTCCTAGAACATGCTTCGGGGCCCTCCCACTGAGGTATGTCCTCAATCCTATGAGGCTGGGTTGCATGACCTTCAATTTCATTTCACGTTAAATGTTCATCGCTTCATGCCCTCACCCATGGTCACCCCAGCCTCTTCCACTGTGGGCTCTCACTCCCCAACCAATAGGGTAGGAGGTATGTGCATTGTTGAATCTTTGAAATCCTCTTGTTTCTCGCAGTGACTGTGACTCACGTGGTCTTAGAGGTTTGTTATGATTACAACATTATCACATGATCTAAACTATGAGAAATCTAATTCCTGACCAAATCAGGATATGTAGGATGCCTTCTAGAAGGCCCAATCTCGAATGGGTGACCACCCATGAAGGTTCCACCCAACCATGCCCCCTCAAATGGGAAAACTTCATGAATAAGCCCCAAATATTTTGAAATATGAGAACTCTGATTCTTGACCAAATTAGGATACATAGGATACCTTCCAAAAGGCCAGATCTCAAAAGGGTGCCCATCCCAAAAGGGTCCACCTAGTCATGTCTATCAAATGGGAAGCATCCATGTGTAATCCCAACACATCCAAACTAAGTGGGTTCAGATTCCTCTCCCGAGGATACGTAGGAAGCCCTCCTTGTGGACCTGATCCCAACATCAAGTCACCTTCCATCCCCATTGGAAGACGATAAACTCCAATGCACCTTACAATATGGCTAAGTCAGCATCACCTCTATGGCATCAAACATATGCATGCTCACAGCAGTCTTTCAAACCAAGGGTAGCCCATGGACACACTCTTCGAGAATGAACCAAGGATTCACGAACATATGAACATGACTTAAATCTACAATAGAGTCATGGAATAGGTAATAATCCTGCCCCAGAAGGGTTTTGTGAGCCTAACCTGCCATCCTTTCGACGAATGGAGTCCTCAAGTGTCGTCCAAATTTCCAGCCAACGAGTACCTACCTTTGGAAAGCAGGTCCATGAATCATGGATACCAGGGATGTTGGGAATTCTTGGATCTATGAATAAACCCATTAGAGAACATCAAATGAAGTTATATCCAAGAAGGACCAATTTCATGAGCACTTGACCCCCATGCAATCACTCATTGGGACCAACTGTTCCCAACAGAGTTAATTCAACCTTCTTTAAAGGATAATGACGTTGAACGGGTTAGAACAAAGGAATGGTAAATTTGATGAGATCCCGTCCATATGGAAAAAGGGACCAGTGATATTACTCATCATTCCATCTCATAACCTCCAACAAAACGCACCTCCTCAAAGGTGGAACAAATATTTCCTTTGAGTAGATCCTCATTGATTTATTAGAGAGTTTTTATTTCACTCTCGTATTGTGATAAATGTTACTCTGGGGAAGAAACCCTATTATTTTGGGATGTGATTAGGATGTGGTTGTAACCTTACCCTTGGTAATATTCCATCACAGAGGAGGAAACTCTATATTCATAGGTTCTATGTTTTTGATCCATCTTTGGTTCCTAGTGCATGTAGCCTCATTTGGTGCATCCAAGTCACCCTCCTCCTGAGGTATGTTTTGTGCGTCGCGGCCCTCTTAATTTTCATCATGATCAATATATTCCATGTTAAGAATGATTAAATTCATATGTGCATATCGGGAAATGGTGGTTGTGCCATTATTTTTTATACAACTGGTTCATTCTACACTATCTTCTTTAGGGTCATTATTGGAACCCTTGTCCATGTTGGGACATTTTGGATTGCAACCCCGATGGGGTCTGATTATTTTTTTTCCCATTCCTCCTATTTTTGTCTATGAATAATGACTCCAAGGAATTTTTTGGTCATAGTTTCGGAATGTTCCCCAACCAGTATGGGTTTTTCCTGTGGTAGGAGGAGCCAGAGGAATGTTGATCGCTGATTGATTCCTCCCAACACGGAGAAGACGAGTTCACTTTTATAATGGTGATGATGACCAAATGCCCTTATCCCTATGGGGTGGGGGTCATTTGGGGCCACAATTGGCATTGATTTGTTCAGTTGTTGAGGATCCAATGGTTCTGGTCGAGGACTTGACGACTCTTGAGATAGATATATAGGTATAAATTCCTACAACCCAATGAGATGATGTTTTTTTGGGATAATCGATGATGTTTCCAGGGTCCTCTCAGTGGATGATGAACATAGTGTTGGTGATTGAGATAAAAATTCCCACAACACAATGGGTTGGGTTTGGATTTTAACTATTGACGATGTGTCTCAAATCCTCTAAAGAATTAACAGTCTGAGGGATGGAGGTGGAGGTAGATATTCCCTTAATCCATTGGGTTCAGTCTACTTCTGGATGGATAATACAACAATTGAAATAATGGACTATTTGATGCGGCATAGTTGCGCTCGCATAGGAGTTGGGTGTGATGATGACCCTTGAAGAGAACCATTTATTATGGGAATTTTTCTGGGTGATCGCAACTTCGGTCTACGTGTTTGAAATTCATTTTTATTTATTTGAGGGTCACAGTTTGAAGTCATTTTGGATATCTTATCATTACTTCCATAATGTTTCGAAACTATTGGAGTGGAGGTATTCCATTGTAGTGACCAACTGACTGGGACATTGAGACTATAACATTGTAGGATGATTCATATGAGGGGATTTTCTATTCCAAGAGAGTGGAAAAGGTTAATGATCCATACAATCCCCATCCTAGAATATGAATTCATGATGTGGCTTTGGAGATCAGTTGTCGAAGAGTTGTGATGTAATGATGGAAAACATGTTGTAGTTTTTCACTGTGATTTTTTAGTTTTGGATCCTGGGACATGGATATAGCATCTAGGTCTAACCAATAATGGAGTGTAATGATTTCATAAAGGTGACACTTGTATCCAAGATAAGGGAGATATTGAGCTTTCAATCACTCATTAGTAGCCCACATATTCTGGCATAGATAAGTCATGAACTCCTTTTCTAGATCATTTGGGATCTCATAGTCAACATTATCAAGATGAAATAACATGATGGGGAGGTTATTTTCAAATAAATATCTCCATATATCAATGTCGACCTCCTCCTCATTAGACTTATACACCTCCATCCGTTCATACTATAAAAGATGGCTCTGATGGTCACCTACTGATGGGAGTGGGGTGCTTCTATAAGTTGATGGGGAACCATATAAAGTTGACCCTAATAATTCAAGAACCTCTATATACAATGGTGTTAGAGTTTTGAACACCTCTATATACAGAGGATTCTAGGAAAGGGGAGTATTGCCTTGTCTATGGGAGATATCATCATCAGGAGGTTAACCATGGTGGATGTTAGGATAAAAGTCATTGGGATCCATCTCCACACTACCATGAGGATGACTATTTGGGTAATGAAAATCTTCTAATTATTCTTCAATAGAAGAGTCGATGGACCCTTGTGGTGTTGAGAATGTGTCTCGAACAACCTCCAAGACCCTAGAATTGACTAGATTAGAAAGACAGACCATGTTCTGCATCGTGGTTAGAATATGTAGACCTACATTTTAGGGTTGTGTAGGGGTATGCGCCTACTTTATGTTGGTTTCCAGAACTTTTATATTACCATCTGGTGTTGTGGGATCCTGAGCATGTTGCTGAGAGGATGTCGGAATATACCGATGATATGTCTCATTATTTACATGAATGTGAGCTTGTCCTGAGGCATGTGTGATTATGAATAGGTGATACTCACTTGCTACAGGAGTATGGTACCAATCTTAAGTCGTTGGGATATGTCGCTAGTCTTCCATGGAAAGAGTATGGGCCTTCCCTATGGTGTGTGGTTATCTCACTTAGTGGGCCATGATTAGATTTGGAATATGAGCCCAGTCCAAATATTTATCCCCTTTCGGGATATGCTGATAGACCTCTGGAATGGGAGAAGGAATATGAGTCTCCTCTTGTATTGCCTTTTAATTATGTCAGTATAGTCATTCGTCAGTGGAAGTAGGAATATTCACTATATTTATGTGATCTATTGGAATATGCCAGGCAGATTCATTGATAGGATTGTGAGCCTATCTAAAGGCTTGTTCCATTCTCACTTGGTTAGCCCTGGCTAGAATGGGGATATGAGCCTAATCCTAGGCCTTTGGAATATGTCAATGGAATTATTCAATAGGCATGTTCTCATATCCCATAGAATGTTCTACTTTCACCTGGTGAGCCCTGGTTGGAAAGAGAATATGAGCCCAGTATGACACCCCAACCTTCATTGTAATATGCTAGTAATCCTCCTAGGAAGGAGTAAGAGTGTGAGATTTCTCCGGTACAACCACTTGTTCACAATGATTAGAGTGTTGATCTATCTTAGCTATAGGGATAGAAGTATTCCCCTATCCCTTCATCGAAAATAGTGATGGAATATTATGGTGGAGTTCTTCAGTTGTTGCTAAAATATATTGGCATTTTAGCGAAGTGTGTACATGGATTTGAGCCAGAACATTTTCTATCTCCCTGATAAATTTTCATATGTATTCAATTGAAGTAGGGATATATTTTCAATTTTGTCCTTCTCGTGCCATCAGAATATGCTGGCAGGCTTCATTTAAGGGTGGTAAGAGTATGAGCCTCCCCCATGCTTTTTTCGGGAATATTCCTACTGACTTGTTCTGAACGAGTAGGGATATGAGCATGATTATTGGTTCTTTCCTAATTATAGCAGAAGGTATCATTAGAAGGAGAAGGAATATGATCCCTCTTCTATATATCCAATGCCTTCCTCCTCCAATGGTTCTTCCTTGTAGCCCGTGTATGGGAATTAGAGCTACCTGTGTGTCAGAGGGTACCCTCAGAAGGTGACTGATGGGTACCAGTAGGATGGTGTTGGTGACGACGATTGATAGGTATCCACCTCATTAGAACCTAAACCTAAAGGGAGCCATATTTGGTTTCCCTTTCCACCTTCACCAGATATGGAAGGTGGTGTTTTTCAAGCTCCATATATAATCTCTATATGTTTTTGGTCGTAGAAACAAGGGCTGATGGCTTAGTAGCATCCTTTCCCAGGTGATACAGACTCACGAGTCATCATTCTTGAATAAATTCATGAGAATTTTATATGTTTAGGATTGTCCAATGTCGTTGGTACTCCCAGACCATCATACTCGCCACTTATTATTGGATGTTTTTGAGCAGGTGAAGTTGTTTTGCAACCTCCAAGGGTTTCAGTCGCGGATGATTTACTGGAGAAAATTTTGGATGATGAAGACATTGTCTTGAATCAGGCTGATTGAAGTAGTATCTACAATTAGACATATGAAAAAGAACAAGGTTACCAATTAGTGCAGTGTTGTAGGCATAATATAGTCAATCAGATATGCATGGTTAACTAATTTGTTATTTTATTCCCGATTCAGCCATTTCACTTGTTTGTACTTGTCAAAACGTGGATGGACTTATGAGAGACCTAGTTACATAGGATCATTTGTATAATTTTTCCAGTCTTACTACATTGTTTTTATAGGGTTTTCAAAAAAAAAAAGTGGTCTATCGCATTATAAGACATTCGTTCTGTTATTACAGAGATTCATGTCGATTTTACATTTTGTTTTCATATAGGGGAAAATAAAATTTTGTAACAGATAATAACCAATCATCTTGTCATTAAAGAAATTAAAATTAGGTTTACCATTTTTTCATATAAGGGAAAATGAAATTCCTTGATGGATAATAACCAATCATCTTATCATTAGATAGATTCATTTTGAGTTCACCGTTTTTGTTTTATCTGGTTTTTGAGGTGTGATATGGGTTTCACTCATCGGGATTCCAATTTAACTTTTCCTAGAAACTACCAATGGTCCCCCCATTTTCAGCTAGGTATAGACCTTGTTTCCATAGGATAGAGGTCATATAGGTTTTTAGGCTCAGTGACTATTGGGGACTCGCATTGGTCGAGAGGATGGGAGGTCAGACTCATCACACCCTTTTCGGGGGATTTTTTTCCTACTTCAAGACTCTCTTATAGATTTAAGATATGTTCATGAATATCTTCCTAGTCCCAATATGGGATTGGTTACCCTAGAAAAATGATTCATTGGTTAATTTTCTCATTAAACAAAAAAGGGGAGTCTCAAAGATAAATCGATGAAAGTGCAGTCTCATTAGAGAAACCATTTTTATGTATTCAAGGTTCTTTATCCATTTTCATAGTGGTCAATAGATACTTTATGTGCTAAGTCTACATGATCAAATGATTTGGAATGTTCTTCCACATGAAGAGGTGTTTAATATTCCAAGGAGGGGATTAAGTCATCATGAGGTGTCCTACATATCTTGGTTATTTAAGGAATCAAAACCGATTTAGTTTGTTCATCCCTTGCAGTTTAGCATTATGAAGAGAGGGAATATGTGGGGGCATGGAGACACCAAATTTTTTATCTCAGGTCTCAGGGAGATGTCGTACATATCCTAGTTATGGAAGGAATCAGAGTCATCATAGTTTAATCATTCCCTTGGTACTAGGCCCAAGGTATATTACCTTATATAAGGGGTGTTCATGTCATACCACTCTTCTAGGATTACATTCTAAGAGTTCCCTGGTTAGTGGAAATTAATTAATTCTAATGATGTGTTCATTGCATCTCCCTAAGCCTATGTGAGTTGTGATCAGTGTTATAAATAAGGGGGAATAAATGAAAATTCTCATGGAATGTAGATATAGTACTTATGTACTAGGATAGTCCTTAGGGTTCTTGGTATAGATCTCAGGCCTTGAGAAGGAATCCTACATATCTTGAGTATAGAAGGAATTATAGTCATCATAGTTTGGTTTCCCCTTAATGTGTCGATAGGCTATGATTGATGATCACACTTAGGAAAATTATGATCATCCTAAAGGTTTCAGGAATGCTAGGGGACTATACAATGAATTATAACCTATTTATTAGGGACATACTATATGATGTTGGTAGTTGGGGCTTACACAGTGAGGCTACCATTGTAACCATAGAGTATGTAGTGCAGATGAAATGATCAGTGCAACTCCCTAATTCCACATGATTCATTCTCATTGTGAGATGCAAGGGTTGGAAAGTGATCAATTCCATTGCTTTGGTTAAGGAGATTAGATATTGGGATCACTTTAGATGATCAATATGGAACTCAAACCTTGAAGGGGTGGCCTATGTATCCTAAATATGGTCGGATTTAAAGTCATCATAGTTCTTTAAATTGGAGATCACACTCTAAGGTTTCCCTTTTATTTGGGTCTTACACACCAGGAATGGATGAGGCTATCAAATCCTAAGATGCCTTGGTGATCTAGCCTCGCTTATCTGGAGGTTGTCGCATGACCTAATTGACCTATCCTTGGGACATCACAAGATCTATATGGTTTCCTCTATAAGCTTTCATGTATCGTTACTGAAATTTCTATAAGGTTTCACATGTCTTGGATGGAATACTTGAAGGGTGTCACATGTCTTGCCTAAGACCCTTGGAGGGAATTGTGAGTCTTGGTTGATATGTCGAGAGGGTGTTGCGAGAGCCTGTTGATATTCCCTGATGATCTCATGAGACGTGGTTGACATGTCTAGTGGATTTCACATGTCTTGAATGACATAATTAGAGGGAATCACGAGTCCTATCTAATATTTACAAAGGATGTCATGAGATCCCATTTTTATTCCCATGTTCTTTCACGAGACTTCACTAACATTAGCAGGAACCATTATATGAGTGAGGTGATGCATCTGAAGGATGTCGTGAGGCTTGGGAAACTAGTCCACGGGAAATTCTAAAAGAATATGGTGATACATCCAATGGGTTCATTCATGTTTTCTTTGACATGTACAGAGGGATTCGTATAACCTAGGTAGCATGGTGAAGGAGCATCACGAGATCTGGGTGACATGTCTCAGTGTTTTCATGTGTCTTTGGGAGGCTCACACGAAGTTCATTTGTATCATAAAACATGTTTTGATTTATTTCTTTCACCTTTAGTCTTTATTCTTTAATTTTCCTTGCATACACCTTGGTATTATTTAGTGTCAGTTTATCTTGAGTCTCACATGATCTAGTGGGTGTGAGAGATGTTCTTCGTATAGCCAACTAGTGATCCTTCTCATGATCTATAAATGATCATGTGAAGTGTCTTATTCCTATCATATGACTACACCAACTACTCGTTGGTATGTTACCTAATGGGAGTATGGCCGATCGCATGATCGGTTGGTCCAGGAAGTCTTATGTTATTCTCAAGAGATTCTCTAGCATGGTCACTATATTGTAGTGGTAGAACTCTTTTTCTGGACCTGGGGTTGGGGTTTTATAGGCCCCACCCCTGGTATTTTTTTGATTTTCATAGCATATCTAGAGTGGATCTAGGATGGAGTCAGTGAAGGGGGCTGGCTCTATATGGTTTCTCGAGTCTTTATAATGGGTCGTTCTGAGCACATCTCCTAATTTTCAGTGATCACGAATCTCTTCCATCAATTACTCTTTCATTGAATTATTGTTGATTTATGAAGACTTTCTTGATTTCACAGGTATATTGATGGAATTTTCATCTTGTTTTATGGACATATCCAAGGTCTTTCATGATAGCTCAATTTCTTTCCTATAATATTCTTTGAGGAAAAAATGGCTTGACGATATGCTTCATAGGTTTTGGTGACTTTTTAGGAGGTCTCATGGGGATGTGTTGTGGATGTCTTGGTGCGTCACATGTCTTTCATTGATTGTGAGATCTCTCACCTCATCCCTTTTTATACCCTTTGTTTTATTTTAAAAAGGTCAAGGATTATGCGAGAGGAATGTCAAGTACATTTTCTCAATTTTTTGATGATGCCTCACATGACCAATATGGGTCATATGGGGGTGCACAAGCGTGTCATAGAAAAAACCATTTGTTTTTCCTTAGAGGATAGAAGGGGAAGTGTAGAGTTATCAAGACATAATTGCGAACATCCATGTGGTTAGGCCGATAAGTCTAAGGGTTTTCATGAAATTAGGCAGATACATCATCGAGGTCTTGTAGTGTCTTGCAGATTTCCAAGGGCACATCGCATGTCTTTCAGCAACCGTGAGTACATCTTTCCTCCACCCCTTTATCTCATTTGTTTTATTCTATAAAGGTTCATGAGTCTTATGAGTTTTCTTGGATATCATTAGGGAATTTTATTCTTCCCTAATGATGATATGATGCATGAGATTTATGACCACTAGGGTTCTCTTCCTTTTCATATTATTCCTCCTTATCCTTGGAATATTTTCATATTGTTTTTCAATCACTTTCCAATGAAAAAAAAGTGTGTTGGGGGTGCTCATTTGGTTATTTGGAGAGCCTTCACAAGGGCTAGAAGGTTAATTACTGGGGGGATTCATGGGATTTGTCATAGGTTATGTGTTGTATGTGGAGTCTTCACATGACCTTGAAATGGTCATGAAATCGCGAGTCCCTTGGAGACTCATGCAATCTAAAAGTCTCAGATCCATTGCTTTTGTGGTGAAGGTAATACCCCTATTCAAGTATTTATTCTTTTGTGATTTTTTATTCTTATTAGAATTTTGTCAATAGTATATAATAAATTTCATGGATTTAGAAAGGACTAAGATAGCCTTCGGGGATAAATAAGAATTTCCAAGCCAATAAAATAATATTTATCATCATTCTAGTTAGCACAAACCATAAAATAATAATATTCTTATTATTATATGGCATGGGGTTTGATAAAGATTAATATATTATTTAAGGTTATGTACATAATTAAATAATATTTTAACGTAAACCCTAGATCTGTAAATAGATGGTTATGTCTATTGTGTAGGGTTAATAAAAACAATTGAGAGATGAGAATCATTGCACACAACCTACTTCTCTCTCAATTTTTTTTCTTCTCTCCTCATCTCAAGAACAAGGAGAAATCCTTCATACCAAAAGGATCTTAATAAATATTGATGAACAATACAAGATGATTAATCCACTGTGCTAGCAGCCGCTGTTCCATCGGTGATTGTTCTGAGATTAGAGGACCACATGTGGATCACCACTAGAGGGATTCTACACTTAGATCCTACAAGTAAAATGAATGTAATTAGAAAAGGTTTTCAAATGATCAATAGTGTCACCATTATAAATTTAATGTGAAAAGATACTCTCTCGGTTCTAGGTTCATGACAATATTCGGTTGAAAAAATGTCATAGGTCATAGTGTTTACTTCATACACAATTTGTGAATGATTCATCAAATCGAAAATACATTTATGGTTATTACACCCACCAAGTTACTTATGCTACACCCAGAACCTTAAAGTGGTATCAAAGGGGTCATATTTTAAATTTATAATTATTAATTATATTATTGATCTATATGTTCAATGGTGGTTAGATATTTCATTACCAGAATATTATTTCCTTAATCCTATTTTAACTGACATGTTTTTGATATATTAATCCTTAGAGTTCAGTGTTTGTTTTTCTTAAAGGACTAATAACAGATGAAGAATGACCTTAAATTCCATTTTGAAGTTCCAAAAAAATCTAGTAATACTAGGTTATAAAAAATGTATCCAGAGTACATTCCATGTACCCAATTGACCTACACTTAGACATGTCGCGGGATACATGACATTCCAAGCAGCAACTACATGCAGTGAATTTATTGTGCACCACATGTAGACCAGTCCATCCTGGTACATGGCTTATCAGATTGCATGGTGTGTAGTTGGAAAAAACATCATGTAGTCTACATAGTTAAGTGGGGAAAGTTTTGCAAACCATGTGGTCAAATACATGGTTAAATCCCACGTGATACATAGATCCTAGAGACTTAATGGAATACATGATGTGTAGATAGTGTACACGACATTTAGTTCATTATTTACCATGTTTGAAGTACACGTTGCACTATTCGGTGAGTTATGAAGAAACACATCTAGAGTAACACATGGCATGTAGTCAGCAAAAACGTCATGTAGTTCTGCATCCAATGAACATTCTGAGTCCTTTAGTGGGTTTTATATACACACAAAAAATGTGAGATAAATGATGTGTAGTTATGCAACACACACCATGTATTCCAATAATGGTACACACCAAATCCCCATGTGTTTATCAAGGGTACACCGAAATTGAGGTGCATGGGTGTACCTCTTAAGTACATTCCATGTTATTCCCTAATAAAGGACAGAATTAAATTGCATTAAATTATTAATTTTGTCATTAAAACTTTATTACATCGATTGGAATTTGATGTTTTTCACAATTTAACATTTGTTTTAAAGAATTAAAAAAATATCAATTAATATATTTTAATTATCTGTAATTATTGGTTTTGATGTTTATTTTCCATAAATTCATTTATGATGGATATATTCAAGAGAATTTATATGGTCATTAAGATAAAGGTGAATTAAATAAATAAACAATTAATTAATTAATGCAAGAATGTTTATCTTAATAATAAAGAATGAATAGAAATGAATGTAATCTAGTGTACTTTTACATAACCATTTCATGTGTATAACCGATCATGATATTGAATAATGAATTTCTATATGTTTTCATTATTTAATTTGATTTACAACATGGTTCTAAAATTATTAATTATTAAATGAATGATGATGACTTGTGATTCATCTTTCCCTTTATTATATTGGTCTTATGTGTCCAAGGTTCCCTATGTATTTCCAATTTAACTAATTCTTTGGTTTCCCCCACCTACACATGAGTTATAAATACATGTAATAAACAGAGTATCATAAGGCATGAGGAGGTGATTCAATATGGAATCGAGATGATTTTAACTAAGGTGATACATAGGTGGATATGTGGAATGTTGTAACTCATGCTAATACCATTACAAATAGTTATACCCTTGGTCATAGGTTGATTTTTTCCCATGTAACATCCCAGTAAAAGGGTATACCTCTTTAATGTTTAAGAGTGTAATTTTGGGTTGTGATGGAATTGGAGTTGGTTTGGGGATTTTCTGTAGAACCTCGACTATGCAATGCCTATTGTACACATTCATTTCGTGAACTTTCTACACTATGTGAATCTATTGCTGAGAAGATGATGTGAGACTAGTTCATACTATTAAAAGTTAATAGACCATGAAACATGTTCACATTTTGAAAAGGTTGATTGGGTTTTTTATGATAAGACGATTCCTTTTTCAGTGTACATAGTTTTTATGGATTTCATGTCATGAATTCAGGATTCACATCGTGAATTAATAATTACTTATAGGTTTTAATGCATGGAACACCTAAAAAGTCATTTAATTTAGTCTAATTCTCCAATATCAAACCCAAGGTTCCCTACTAGGTGATTTTGGGCGTCTTTACTCTTTCCAAATCGCATCCTTCGATGCTTGATCTATGTGGTGGTTGTATTGTGTCCCTTTGGGTAAGAGACCTTTCTACCTCTTTGTTTCCATTGGTCGCAACCACACTATTACACTGTGTTTCTGGATCTATTGATCTTATGGTAATTTCTTCTTGATCCTTTCTAGATCCATTGTACAATATTCTTCTAGAGCCCAGTTGTTTTTTGGTTGTAGTGTGGTGGGTGTGTGTCCTTTGAGGTATGTTGTGACCTATTCCATCCACTATTATTTTTGTTTGTAGAATGTGATTCTAAGATATAGGGATAAATTCCAAGGCCTCAATTATTTTCTTTTCTTTATTTTTGGAATTGGTGGATCCCATTATGGGAGTACGCGACATGAAATTGAGGTAGGTGGTTCCATCTCTAGCCTATGTTGGATGAACCCTTAATTATCTAGATTTATAATCTATTTTATAAATAAATTGGCATGATTTATTGATTTGTGTGTGTTAATAGTTTTTAGAGAAAAGAAATTTCCCCCTTTTTGGTATAATAAAAAGGTATTTTCAAAGCATTATGAAATTAGTTTATGAAATGGTTTTCATAATATGGTTTTAATTAAATGATTTGGAAAATAGACCACATGGTAATCCTTGGGTACTTATGTAGAAGGTGTAGTAATAGGCCTTATCTGTTGATACTATTGGGGGATTCACTCATGGGGTGTTCCACTTCTCCCTAGGACACGTTTTTTAATGACATGTTAGCCATTGTTGGAGGGGGTTCACTTTCTATGGTGTTTCTCATCTATCTAAATTAGATGCATATGTATGGAGAATAAATGTGGGAAATTGTCAGTGTTTGCGTAAAAGTGTTCTAACTATCCTGACTTATGGTGATCCTTGGTGTGATTTTACCTATGCTTTGATTTGTACTGTTTTCATTTTTTTACCTACTTTTATATATGTGATATTCTTTGACACTATTTTACCATGATTATTTAGAACTATGGAAAAGGGGGAATGATTTACCAATATTTTAATATAAAACCATTTAATTGTTTATCATGTATTTTTTTATAAAGTTAAGCATGTTTATATTTTTATAAAGAGGCTTGTTATGGAACACCCGAGTGATATCTTACTGATCCTATTTATCACACACCCCGCACACCCCTTTGGAAATGTGCAGACCTGATTATGTGTTTTGATGCAGGGAAGGATAAGTCACCGTAGTGAGGTGGTGAGGTTTTAGTTAGCTGGTCTTGGGTATCTAGTGGTGAGATAGTGGTACATCATCTACTTATTTTATGGATTAGTTGTCTTTCATTTTAGATTTTTTACTTTTTCAATAGACTCATACCTTGTATTTAGTTTTTCTATTTTTCATTTGTATCATTTCTTCTATATTATTTTAGTTAATAAATATATATCTCATGTTTTCACATCCACTATTTTGTTTTGTTATGTCTATATATTCCATGTCATCAATTTCAGGTTGGGTGAAATAATTACTTCTATTATTTTTTGATGATCAGATACTAGTCTCGAGCCTGTGGGGATCTGGAATTCCCTTTAGGTATGATGTGGACTGGGTTGAGTGCTAGTTTTGGAGGGTATTCTAGGTCAATTCATGAAAAATTGGTATCAATGTCTCAGTTTTTTTCAAGAGTCCTTGTCTTGGGATGTTTATTATACTGGATATATGATTGTCAAAAATTGAGTGGAAGGTTGTGGTGAGTTTCTTACAAGATATTTCCATGAAGAGATGCAATTTACCATAGGATGTCAGAATGTGTGACTCATGTGTTGGGTTCTTGATCATAATCTTCATATCTTATTATTTTTTTCTAGTTGAAACTAAAATTATCTAAAAGTATATTCATTCTTATTTTTGGGTGTTAAACATTATTCCTTTGATATGTCTCCCATGGGTTCAACAGGAGGATGTAGTAGATGATCCTCAATGGAATCTACCTCTATATCATAATCTTATCAAGGTTATCATTTGATTAGTTTTTTTAATGGAATAAAATGTACTACAAGTCCAAAATATAGTTGTTGAGATACATCCAGGATCTTGAGGATAAATGTAACGATCTCAGGAGTCCATACATGAGAAGACCATATCCATTAAGAGTATGAATGATCCCTATGAGTTAGAGGACTAGATAGAAATGATTGATTAGATCTTCGACACCCTAGTTACACCTAATAATATTAAGGTGAAGTTCATGGAGTTTATACTTGAGGGTCATAGAAAGTGATGATAGGATTACATGGTACAACGATATATAAACTTGGGCATGGACTGGAAGGGATTCATGATCCTCTTATTATAGTAGTTCTATCCACAGTTTCTAGTGATGCAAATGTCTCTAGAGTTTCCCAGTTTGCAGTAAGGAGAGTGATCAGTGTTGGCATACACGAATCGATTCATAGAGCTAGTTTTTTCTTCCTTGGAGGTAATGAATAATGATCAACTGAAGTCTCAAAAGTACTTATAGGTTTTACGATAGGATATTAAATTGTAGGCATTTATGTTGAATCTTTCTACCTATGAGGAGATGGTCTATATGGATATGATGGTAGAAATGGACATGAAATGAAATATTGGCCATTATTCCCCTTATCTTCCACTAAGGGGTAGCTTTAGTGGAATTTACGGAAAGAAGAGGAAGTGGATTGAGCATTGAAGGAGTGGTGGAGGTGGCTCTCAATATAATTCCTCATATAAACCATCATTATATCCAATAGTGCACCCCTTATTTTCTACTAGATTGCAATGGTTGGGCACAGTCAACATTCTTTTTCTACACCTACAATGATGTGTAATAGTTTTGGATGCTACGACCATTTATAGTGATTCTATCAAGATATTTCTATTTTTGATTATGGTCAGCGATCATTAGATCCAAAGTCTATTTCAGTGTTTCATGATGCTTAAAATTCTATAGGGCTCTAGCCATAGCCTATGGGGGGGGGGGAATCACCATCACATAGTGGATGTGTTTCCAATAGAGGCTGACATAGATACACTGATAATGAGAGGTAACATTTATATTTCATCCACTGCAATGATTGTTTAATTTATACTAGTACCACCCACTCGTTTATATCTACCCATTTTTTTGATGTGTTTAAACTTCTAATGGATCTCTTATCCATTGATATGGAGTTAGAGTCACCTCTTGGGAAGAGGAAATATTGAGGGTTTTGGTTTCCTTCTTACTCGCTATTGATGGTGGATGTAGAGTTAGTATAGGATTTCCTCATTCTTGATTTAGATCTATATAAAATAACCATTAGTATGGATTTTCTTATTATTCATCATGATAATATTGACTTTTTGTTGATAAAGTTCTGTTTTTAAAAATATTCTATAATATTGTAATTAGTAGAGATTGTTGAGCATGTATTGTTTCAACAATAATCTATCTTTTTATGATGATTTTGATGCTCAAAAATACCCTTGTTTGTTATTATAATGATTTAACTTTGAGTATATTTCAGGAAATTAATATTCTTTATATTTATATTTTGGAATAATATTAAATCATTTTAATCAGCATAGAATATTTGGAAAAGTGTTCAGTAATTGTTTTAGTGTATTCTAGAAACACTGTTCATACCCTGCGTTGAAGAACATAGCGTAAGGATTAAATCCTATGTTTACTTTACATAAGTTCATAAAATTATGGTAAAAGAACCTTAAGTTTGGAAGGAACCTTACATTTGTTATATCATAAAATTATGGTAGAATAACATTATGTAAGAATGGAACCTTACGTTTTCTTCACAAAAGTATGGATCATAAACCTTAATTTTATAATGAACCTTACATTTTATTGAAATGTATGGATCATGTATCTTATGTTGCTAAAGAGAAAAGTATGGATAAAATACCATACGTTTGAAAGTTAAAGAGAAAAGTATGGATGATCAACCCTATGCTTGAGATCAACCTTACATTTAAAAATAGATCATCAACCCTGTGTTTAGCATCAGAGATTTAAAATAAAAATTTATTGTGCAATGGCCTTTATGAGGAATATCAGGCTGATTTCATGCCAGTTTCAAAGCCCGATAGTAAAGCACATATTTGACTTATTTAAATAAATTTATTTATGATTCAAAGGATCATTTTAGGAGGAGTATTTCATGCCTATCATTAAGGAATGTTACGTCTGCTCTGTTATTCCAACATTTGAATATCATGATTCTTAAGGTGACATTTGTGGATCTAAATTTGAAAGGAAAATTCTCATATTTATTCTTTATATATCTGTGTTACTTTTGATTTACACACAGATAGATTAATAATCGTGAAAAAGATATACACGTCACACAGATCTTCTACTACCAAGATCAATCAGACTATGTTTTTTTGGAGAAAGGAAAATAGATTCTTATTCTACATTAAATATCTATCATGAATCAATTATTGTTAATGTTTCTGATTTTATTTCAAGATCTATTTGCAACTGGATCGACTCAGAATTGGTCTTACCTAAAGAACATCTTTTCTGAACACATCTATCTATCTACTATCAGTTACGTATTTCTACAACTATGAATAACAACTAGAAAGTATTTTTAGACAAACAATCTTTTCATTTTGAGTAACCAGCTTCTCATACTAATATGTGTATTCAGTTCTGTGTATGAACTAGAAGGATCTGTTTTATCCTTTACTTGAAAAGGTTTCAACTGCCTGTACTCAGTTGTAGATGGTATGTTGATAAGAGGACTAGATAGTGAAAATCACCAAGCTCGTAGAGTAGAGCGTTGGTGGAGTGGACTAGGGGCCTTATGTTCCCCAAACCACTATACATCTGTGCAACCTTCATTCTGTTTATTTTCCACTACATAAACATTTTGATAAAGATAAATGACAGATTTGGAAATCATCCCAATTCTCAAAAAAAATGTAAAAGACGCAATTCACCTCCCCCCATCTTGTGCATATTTGGTATAACCCAATCCAAAAAATTGGTATCAGAGGTGGTTCTTTTGTTAAATCTATAACAAGATGAAATTTTCAAATGATTATACTCATAAATATCAATATATGATACATGAGAGGGAATGTCAATGGTTTGAGCTCCATACTTTAATGGTGAAAATTTTGGATGTTGGAAGTCGAGGATGATCATCTATCTGAAAGAACTTGGATACAAAGTCTAATCAAACATTATTACTTTTTATAAAATTCTTGAGAAACCTAAAACATTGAGTGCAGCTACTGAATCAGAGTATGACATAAATTTAAAAGCTATGAATGATGTCATCTATGATTTAGGACAAGATTAATTTAATCAAATATCTCAATGCCCTACTACATATGAGATATGGTAGACAATTGTAGTTTCCTATAAAGGAACTGACAATAACAGAAAAATGAGGTATTCCACAACAAAATTAAAATTTGATACATTCCGATTTTTGTGGCTGAACGAATCACTCAAATGAATATAAGGCTCATAGATATTTTCCACAGCATCATAACCTTATGAGATCCTATCAAACAAGTAGATAAATCCCTAAAAGTACTAAGAGTAATTCCAACCCAATGGAATGGAAGATAGGATTCCATTAGGCAATCATTTCCAGTCAAAGATCTAACTATGAGATAATTAATTGGAACCCTGATGATGTATGAAGATGAGATGAAAGATGAAGAAAATGAGCATAAAGTCTTGATCAAGAGAGAAAATATTAAATTGAAAGTAACATCCCAAAATAAGAGAAGAAATATGAAGCAATAGATCAAGAGAAAACCAGAAAGTTCTGATTCATCTGATTCAGATGTGGAACTAGCTCAGTTAGCCCAAAAATTCAGTAAATTCTATAGAAATAAGAATGGATTCAGAAAATCCTTCAAGAGATATGATAAATATTCAAAGGAAGTCATATGCTATGAATGTAAAAAAGATGGGCCACATAAGACCTGACAGCCCTCAATTAAAAGGAGAAAAGAAAAAGATATTTTTCATAAACAATGATTATGAACAGAAAGACAAAAAAATAAATGAAAGCTAGTTGGACTGTTTTTGAAGACTCCAACATCTCATCAACGTCTGACTCAAAAAAGGAAGAATAAAATATAAAAGCAAATATGTACCTTATAGAAAAATATGGTGAAGAAGTAGGTCACATAATCCAAATTGAAATATGGTATATGGACAGTGGCTGCTCCAGGAATATGAGTGGGAACTCATCGAACTTTAAAACATTAACTCAAAAGGATGGAGGATTATTCACATTTGGTGACAATGACAAAGGTAAAATAATTGGAATTGGAACTATTGGAGATCCAGAAGTTGTCTCAATAAAAAAAGTATTCTATGTATAAGGATTGAAACACAACCTGATAAGTATATCTCAACTATGTGATGATGGTTATTGTATTGATTTCTATAACAACCGTTATTCTATTTTTAAAGATAAATTTCTTAAATTTAGAGAACCCAGAACTGATAATGTTTATACTCTAGACTTAAATTTATTATTTAAACAAAAATTAAATTTTCTAACTTCTAAGATAAATAAATCTTGATCTAGAATAGAATACTTAGACATTGTAATATATATGATTTAAAAAAATTATCTAAGAAACAACTAGTTTCTAATTTACCTAGTCTTAAATTTGATAGTGACAGATTTTATGATGCATGTCAACTTGGAAAGCAACACAAATCATCCTTCTAATATGTTAACAAAATTTCTACATCTAAAACTCTATAACTTATCCACATGGATTTTTTTTTGTAACGCCATGTCCCCAGTTACCCAGAGCCGGAGCATTATTACATAATATTGGCACGATCACAAGGAAATAATGTCCCCAAAGACTGATCAATTTAGTATTATTAGAAACAAGATTAATACATAAGTTCAAGTTTACAAATTGAAAAGAAATACAAAAAAAAATTTATTCCATTAAAAACATCCAAGCCTCCTAGATTATGACGGAAAGTCACTCATAGCTAACTTCCTCATATCCTTGGAAATTGAAACTTACAAAAGGGGTGAGCTCAAACGCTCAGTATGAGTAAGCAATACAGTGGAAGATAACATAAATATTAGGCATGGTGAATAATTGAGAACACATGCCTTTAAAAATAATAAACATGAACACTTTTATGGAAGGAATATGAGTTATGTAAATAATGGCATAACAAAACATAGTCATGGGTATTCTACTAGTCAAATAACCACATGAACCATTAATATTATTTTCATAATGAAGGAATGTATGATGCCAGACATTTTGAAACATCTTGTCAAGGCCTCGGCCAAGACGTCTTAAAAATGATTTAGGCCTCGGCCAAAACCATATATCAAATTGCTAAAGGCCTCAGCCAATTCCACATCTAATTGTATCATGGGATCTAACGATGCACCAAGGAACTATAGCAGGCTCCACCCGTCACATACTATGTCCAATACATTTCTCATATGAAAAGGTTGAAACATAACATAAACATTCGTATTAAAACTAACATACGAAATGTCAATAATTTAACCATAAACCATGAATGGTATTAAAATAACTCATCCATAGTCAAACATATCACAAAACCCTCAATAAAATATGGAATATTTGTTTCATAATGAATTGACTTTAAATAAGTATAAAATTCATCAAAAGATGTTGACATAGATGAAATCAAAACTATTTGACAGAAATATCTCTTTCTTTTTGAAATCATTTAATGTCACATAATTATAAAAGAAAGTATTTCTTTTTAAAATATTCTTATAAGATTGTAAGGGAATCTTTAATTATGTTATAATGGCATAAAATAACCATACCCGCCTTATAAGTTAAAAAATACATTCTTACCTTAATTTTGTCGAAAAGGTCGTAACATACCTTGTTTGGAAAACGACAGAAAGATTAATTTCAAAATATATAAGGTAAAATAAGGGTATAAATTAATTTAAACCATTTTCTATTAAATATTAAAAATGTTTTGAAATACATTTTTAAGAAACACAGATGTGGACGATAAAGAGGTCCCAGTAGATACTTACGTAAAAACAACCTCGGATAATAAAGAGATTATGAAATTAACTCTTACCTTATTCTTTTCCTTGGTTGAGAATAGGTTAACCTCCTGTATAATGGTGAAATAATTGTTATTAAATTTTACTAGAATAATATATATTTATATGATATCATATATGATCTTCTAACATTTCTTTGATAATGATATTTCAGCAGTATCGTCATTTTGGGTGTTAACAGATTCATTTTCCTTTATATGTTTTGATTCATAAGACATGTTTGTTATTGATAGGATGTATTTGACTCATATCCATAATGATATTATGTTCTTAAACCTTATTTTTAATAACCAAATGAAAACTATTCTTTAATGGTTACGATGGGGAATGAATCTTACCACTTCTGTGGAGACGGTAATTCGTACGTACGCACGAGCGACAATATCATACTTTTGATATTAAAATAGTATATTATTGGATGGTATATCATATATAAATAATCATTATCATGTTATATTTATTATTTAGATCAGTTATACTAATTATTATACCCATCCAAATGATGAAATGTTTGAATAACAAACATCACCACAACGTGGAGACAGTAAGCTGTACGTACGCACGTATGGTGAATTTGTCATTTATAGGATGGATAGAATAAAAAATATGGTTATACCATTTTTATAATGAAATAACAGTATATATAAGATGTTGGAGTTATTATTTTATAATGTAAACAACAAAGAAAGAGGAAGTGGCAGAAGAAAAGAACTTGAAGAGGGTGGTGAAATTATTACCTCTTCTTCGGGTTCTTCCATTTGATTTGATCAAAAGGGCTCTTTAGGATGGCTTTCTGACCAAATTAAGGCCTCTAGAATGAAGTGATGGATTTTGGGAGAATATTTGGGTAGTTTTGGTTTGATAAAAAGGCTTTAGAAGTGTGAGAAATGGGTTGGAAGTGAGGGATTTTTATAAGGGAGAGGAGGGGCTCTTTAGGAATGTTTGAAATAATTATTTTATTATAAACTCATCTCTGGTTTTGAACATGACAAATAATCATTAAAGTCAAATTTAATATGACTCATGGTGGAAATAAAATAATAAAATAATAATTTGACAGGTTTTGGATATTGTTTAATATTTATAATCTTATTTATTTAAATCATTTATTAATGAGGTAAATATTGCAACATTATTGTGTCATAAATAATTTAATTTATTTGATGTCCAAAAATTATAAAAAAATACCTTGATGTAGGAAATATTTTTATATTTCCAAATAATATTTATAGTCTAAATTATAACTTATATAACTCCATGTAAAAATTTATTTCCTAAAAAATATTTGAATATGTAATTTTTTTCTTTACTTTAAATTAATTAATATAAAGTGTCATTATTACTCTCATGTGGCTCCATGGGGTCCCCAATTCAACCCAAGGATGCCCATGGTCGGATATTTATCATAAAATATGATTAGGACACATGTTAGGGTAATTTAATATCATTATAATACTATATTTAGCCCTTATTTATTATTTTTACCCTTTAATCATAGTAAATAAAATATTTACTGAAGTAAATATTTAAAATGTATAAAAATAAAAGTTAACCATTTTCACAATTTGAACCTACTGATCCCAAATATGGAATACATTTTTTCAAATTCAAAACACATAAGTGGCATAAATTAATTTAAAATTAATGATCATTGTCAAAACAAAAAACGCGTTTTCTAGAAATAATAACTATCAAAAGATTGACACTTGTTTATGTATAGTGTAAATATGAAATTACATCCAATGAACAAAAGTAAATTAAATGCTAAAAATATAGTATAATTATACTTTAAAACCACTCAAAATTATAATTTAATGCTATAAATTATTTTGATTAAAAAAATTGTTTTTAATTAAAATTTAGTATTTTTCACTATTCATCAAAAATATTAAAGTTATGAGAAAAGTTCCAAAAATTCACCCTAAGCTAATTTTGATATTCCAAATCAAAAAATGAAGTCCATTTTGAAATACGAAATTTATAAAATTTCAAAAAGTGTTTATTACTATTCATAATGACTACTTTGATTGGTCGTAGTGTGATAGAATCTCAAGGTTTCATAAAATGCAGGTTATTACATTATTCAAAGGGAAACGTACCATAGAAGCTTTGGGTGTTACATTCTCCCCTACATCAAATAATTTCATCCATGAAATTTCTAGAAAACTACCACATAAAAAGATTTGGGTGGTTCTTCATCGTATGTTCCTCGGGTTCCCACGTTGCCTCTTCCATCTTAGGGTTTCTCCATAGAAATTTTACCAGATGAATTGTCCAGTTTCGCAAAACTTGTTCTCTGGTATCAAGAATATTGATAGGCTGTTCGCAATAAGACAAATCAGTTTCCAGTTCTAATTACTCATAGGTGAGTACATGCATTGGGTCAGACATGTATTTTTTCAACAATGATACGTGGAACACATCGTGAACTTTGGAGAGACTTGGTGGTATTTCCAAGCGGTAAGCTACAACCCCAATTCGTTCTAGAATATCAAAAGGTCTGATGTACCTGGGACTCAATTTACCCTTCTTACCGAATCTTATAACTCCCTTCCATTGAGATACCTTCAAGAAAACATGATATCCAACCTGAAATTCCAAATCCTTTCTTCGGTTATCAGCATAGCTCTTCTGTCTACTTTGAGCTGCTTTGATGTGGGTTTGGATAACCTTCACCTTTTCCATTGTTTCCTCAACAGGTTCTGTGACTATGATTTTTCTTTCACCAACATCATCCTAACAAGTTTGTGTGCAAGATCTCTTTCTATATATTAGGCTTCGTATGGTGTCATCTGAATACTTGAATGAAATCTATTGTTATAGGAAAAATATACCAGAGGTAAATATTGATCCCACATACCTTTAAAGTCAAGTGAACAAGATCTCAAAATGTCTTCTAAGGTTTGAATAGTTCATTCTATTTGTCCATCAATTTGAGGGTGGCAGGCAATGATCAAACGAAGTTCAGTATCCAGGGCTTTCTAAAGACTTTTCCAGAATCTTGATGTAAAACATGGATATGATCAGAAACAATCAATATTGGTCCTCCATGAAGTCTAAAAACTTCATTAATATAGATTATTTCAAATCGTTCAAGTGTTAAATATTATCTTATAGTAAGAAAATATGCTGACTTGGTAAGATGATCAACAATGACCCATATTGCATCGTTACTTCAAGGAGTCTTTGGTAGTCCCATGACAAAGTCCATCATAATATTATCCCATTTCCACTCCGGTATGGGAAGAGGTTTCATGACTCCTCCAGGATGTTGCCTTCCAGCTTTCACTTGTTGACAAACCATACATATTGTCACATAATCAGAAATCTCTCTCTTCATGTTGTCCAACTAAAAATGTTCCTTCAAATCTCTATACATCTTGGTGCTCCCAGGGTGTATAAAGAAATTGGAGCTATGAACATCATACAACAATTACTTTTTTAGATCAGGTATATTAGGAACACAAATTCTCTTCCAAAATTTAAAATTTCCATCTTCATATACGAAGTCGATCAATCTCCCATCATTCACAGATTTAATCTTCTTTTGAAATTCCTCATCATCAGTTTGAGAACTTTTTATCATTTTTAGTAAAGATGGTTTTAAAACCATGTGAAAAAGTATTGATGTTTCACCTTCCATGGTTATTCCCATATCCATCTTTACTAGATCCATGTATATAGGATCCTTTTTAACTCTCACCTTGTTCAAAACTCCATGATCCTTTCTGCTCAAAGAATCTACCACCTTATTTGCCTTCCCCGGGTGGTAGTGTATCATGCAATCATAATCCTTGAGTAGTTCAGGCCATCTCATTTGCCTCATGTTGAGTTCTTTCTGTGAGAAAATATACTTCAAACTCTTTGGATCAGTATATATTTCAAATTTTTCACCATAGTGATATTGTCTCCATATTTTCAGAGAAAATATTACAGCTTCTGACTCAAGATCATGAGTGGGATACTGCTAATGAATTTTTAGCTGTCATGATGCATAGGCAATAACTCTATCATTCTTCATAAGGACACAACCATGTCTTTTCTTTGATGAATCTCTATAAATAAAAAACCCATCATTCCTCGATGGTAGAGTCAAGATAGGTGAATTGAATAATATTCTCTTCAGTTCTATGAAAAATTATTCACACTCTTTTGTCCAAACAAATTTAACCCCATTACATGTGAGCTTGGTTAATGGGTTAGCCAATCGGGAAAAAGTTGGTACGAAACGTCAATAATAACCTGCTAAAACAATAACATTGTGTACCTTATTTATACTCATTGGTGCTGGCCATTTTTGGATTGATCTTTTCATAGATGAATCAACAGAGATTCCATCCTTTGAGACAATATGGACAAGAAAAGAAATATCCTGAAGCGAGAATTCAAACTTGCTAAATTTCCCGTATAATTCATTTCTTCTTAGGGTTTTTAGAATGGTGCCAAGTTATTTTCATGATCTTCATAGCTTTTTTATTATAGAAATATGTCATCAATAGATACCACTACAAAGTCATCAAGATATTCCTTGAAAACTCTTTTCATTAGATCCATGAAAATAGAAGGTGCATTAGTCAGCCCAAAAGGCATTACTGTACACTTTTAATGCTCGTACCTGGTTTGAAATGTTGTCTTTGGAATGTCTTCCTTTTTCACACACAACTGATGATATCTAGATCAAAGGTAAATCTTTGAAAAATATTGATCTCCATGAAGTTTTCCGAATAAATCATCAATGCGAGGTAATGGATACTTGTTCTTTATTGTTATAGAATTGATCTCCTTGTAGTCAATGTACAACCTCATAAATCTGTCTTTCTTCTTAACAAAAAGGATAGGGGATCCCCAGGGAGAAACACTAGGGAATATAAATCCCTTATTACTCAATTCCTCTAGTTTTTTCTTTAGTTTTACTAATTCCATAGTGGCCATTCTATAAGGGGTCTTCGATATGGGTCTTGAACTAGGAATTAAATCAATGTAAAACTCAACTTCTCACTCTAGAGGATGTCCAGGTAAATCCTATAGAAACACATCAACATATTCTTGCACAATAGGTACATCCTCTGTTTGAACATGCCTTTCCTCACCCATAGTTATTTCATTCTCTTCCTCCCCGATAATTGAATTTAGTAGAGCTACTATGGGTGGATCTAGATAAGAATCAGATTGTGACAATCCTTCTCTAAAGATAAGGTACTCATTATCATTGTCGAAAACTATAACCTCCTTCTTCTTACAATAAATTTTCACATCATGGTCCAAACACCAATCCATACCGAGGATTATATCAAATTAAATCATAATTAAGACGATGAGATCAGCAGATAAAGAACATTTATATGCTCTAATGGGAACAGATTCACAAAACTTTATTTCAATGATACTTCCCTTAGGAGTTTTTACTAAAAACTCCCTTGTTAAATAAAATTGTAAATATCTAATTTTCTTAGAAAAATGGGATGATATGAAACAATGAGATGATCTAGAATCAAATAAAGCATTTGATAAAATTGAGGAAACCATTAAATTGCCTGCCACCATGTCTTTCGAAGCATCAACCTCAGCAGTAGTGATCGCATAATCTTGGCCTTGATCCTTTGGCCTTTTATGAGGTAAGTTTCCCTGACGCTTTGGATATTCATTTGAATAATGTCCCATCTCCCTACAATTTTAGCATTGAACATTGGTAGCTTCTTGATTCCCCTTACAATCACCAGTAAGATGGACTTTCTGTACACATTTGTAGCATACTCCTTTTCCTTTTAGATAGGCACTAGGTTGTTTCCTTCCACAATTATCACAGGGTGGAAATTCAACCCTTCCCTTATTCCCTGATTCCTTATTTCCTTTCCCTTAGTATTCAACAGATATATTATTCTCTTTCTTTTCTTTAAAGTCGTAATACGTAGAGAATTTCTTTTTTGTCTTGATAGCACATGAGACAATATCTTTGTATGTTGAAAAGGATTGTGATACTAATGCTCGAAAGAGAAATGTTTCTAACCCATCAAAGAAATGACCAATATTACTTATTGGGTTACGTATATAATCTGCAACATGCCTTGCTAACCATTTAAAGTTGGCTTCATACTTTGCGACATTCCCATCCTCCTTTTGCCTCAGACTCAGAAATTTCCTTTCCATATCCACTCGATGGTCATGAGGAAAGTATTTTTGTAAGAAAATATCATTAAACTCCCAAAATTACATACATGATAATTTTTCATCCTCCTTTGTTTTTTCATTCAATCACCACCATTTATCTACATCTCCTGTGAGGCGATAAACTACCATGACAACTTTTTCCCTTTCACTACTCCCCAAAGCATAAAATATTTTCTATAAGGAATTTATCCATTGCTCAGATACTAATGGATTTGTACTCCCATTGAATGTTTGTTGTTGTTTCCTCATGAAGCTATCTAACATTCATCCTCCGCATTGTGGATCAGGGTGCTTCATACGGGTAAGGTTATTATTCATAACCAGAGTGAGTTTCCCCAGTATGGTGATAAGCTGATCAGCACCAGTTGCATCACTAGCTCCGCTATAATTATCTTGAGTAGGAGGGAAATCCCTACATGGATTATGTGCATTGATATTGTTTCCATTCCTTACACTAGGAATCATTTCTGAACAATGGAATAAACTAGATTAGTTTATGAATCAAAATACATAATTCCATACTAGTAAAACAGTTAACATAAATTGAACAGTTTATAGATATAATCCATAATCATAAAAATGTTTTCTTTGAGAAAGTATATACTCATAATTCCTTCATAATGGTTTGTAAATAGAATGAGAATTATCCTAATCATATCCCTCGGGAGTGTCGTAACCAAGAGTACAACAAGGTCCATTGTCATGCACCGGTTCCCATTCGAGTCTAGCTCGAAGTTGTGTTTTTAGGTTTTACCCCTAGGTAAATCTGTGCCAAAGCCACCTATACCAGCTTGTATCCAGATAGGGATTTATTTGTTGGAAAATACACAAAATATCTAAATTATCTAAATTCTAGGAAGTTCTTCTATACTAATCCTCAAAGTCTATCTTATGGTAATGTGCTCTAATCAGAGTTTTTCTGAATCTAGTTTCCAAGGTTTGTACTAATCTTTCTCTGATACCAACTGTAACACCCCAACCCCAGTTACCCAGATTCGGTGAATTATTACATAACATTGGAATGATCACAAGGAAATCAAGTCCTAAAACACCGATCAGTTTAGTATTATTGGAAACACAATTCATACATAAGTTCAAATTTACATCTTGAAAAGAAATACAACACTAATTTATTCCATTAGAAACATCCAAGCCTCCTAGATTTGGCCTACAAGTTGATCATAACTAACTTCTTCATATCTTGGGAAAATGAAAAATAAGAAAGGGGTGAGTTCAGACACTCAGTAAGGGTAAGAAATAAGGAAGAAGATAACATAAATATTAGGAATGGTGAATAATTGAAAACACATGCCTTTACATATAATAAACATGAACACTTTTATGGAAGGAATATGATATGAGTAAATAATACCATAATAAAACATAGTCATGGTTATTATACTAGTCTAATAACCACATGAACTATCAATATTATTTTCATAATCAAATAATTTATAATGTCGGACATTCTGAAACATCATATCAAGGCCTTAGCCAAGATGTGTAAAAAATTGATTTAGGCCTTGGCCAAAACCATATATCAAATTGGGAAAAGCCTCGTCCAATTCCACATCTAATTGTCTAATGATACCTACCGATCCACCGGGGAGATATAGAGGGCTCCACCCGTCACATACCAAGTCTAATACATTCCTCATATGAAAATGTTGAACCAAAACATAAACATTCATATTAAAACTAGCATACCAAATGTCCATACTTTAACCATAAACCATGAATGGTATAAAAATAACACATCCACAGTCAATCATATCATAAATTATTCAATAAAATATGGAATATTTGTATCAATATGAATCGACTTCAAAACAAGTATAAAATCAAGCAAAATATGTTGACATAGATGAAATCAAAACTATTTGAAAGAAATATCTCTTTCTTTTTGAAATGATTTAAAGTCACATAATTATAAAAGAAAACATTTATTTTTAAAATATTCTTATAATCTTGTAAGGGAAGCTTTGACGATTTTATAACGGCGAAGAATAACCGTAGCCGCCGTATATGTTAAAAAAGGCATTCTTACCTTAATTTTGTCAAAAGGTCGTAAAGTACCTTGTTTGGAAAATGACAGAAATATTCCTTTCAAAACAAATAAGTTCAAATAATGGTACATCTGATTTTAACCCATAATCTATTAAATAGTAAAACATTTTTGAAATAAATTTTTAAGAAATACGGATGTGGATGATAAAGAGGTCCCAGTAGATACTTACGTAAAAACAACCTCAGATAATAAATAGATTGTGAAATTAACCCTTACCTTTTTCTTTTCCTTGGTCAAGGGTAGGTTAAAATCATGTATAATTGTAAAATAATTGTTATTAAATTATACAAGAAACATATAAATTAATATGATATCATTTACGATCTTCTAATATTTCTTTGATAATGATATTTCAGTAGTATCGTCGTTTTGATTGTTAACTGATTCATTTTCTTTTATATGTTTTGATACATAAAACATGTTTGTTATAGATAGGATTTATTTGTCTCATATCCAGAATTATATTATGTTATTAATCATTATTTTTAATAACCAAATGAAAACAATTCTTGAATGGTTACGATGGGGAATGAATCTTATCGCGTTCGTGGGGAAGGTAATCTGTACGTACGCACGAGCGACAATATCATTCTTTTAATATTAAAATAGTATATAATTGGATGGTATATCATATATAAATAATCATTATCATGTTATAATTATTATTTAAATCAGTTATAATCATTATTATACCCATAAAAATGATGAAGTGTTTGAATAACAAACCTCAC
The DNA here is from genome assembly GCA_963277665.1 of Viscum album. NCBI lineage: Eukaryota > Viridiplantae > Streptophyta > Magnoliopsida > Santalales > Viscaceae > Viscum > Viscum album. Next base: position 81,209,580 of record OY728125.1, on the reverse strand, counting down.
CACGACGTGGAGATGGTAAGTCGTACATACCCACATATGGTGACTTTTTCATTTATAGGATGGATAGAATAATGAATATGGTTTCACCATTTTTATAATAACATCATAGTACATAGAAGATACTAGAGTTATAATTTTATAATGGAAACAAAAAAGAAATAGGAAGTGGAAGAAGAAAATAACTTGAAAAGGGGTGGTGAAATTATTACCTCTTCTTCGGGTTCTTCTTTTTGATTTGATCAATAGGGCATCTTAGGTTGGATTTCTGACCAAAGTAAGGCCTCTAGGATAAATTGGGGGATGTATGGAGGATTTTTAGGTAGGATTTTTACAATTCAAAGGCTTGAGAAGTATGAGAAATGGGTTGGAAGTGAGGGATTTTTATAAGGGAGAGGAGGGGCTCTTTAGGAAAGTTTGAAACAATTATTTTATTATAAACAAATCGTCAGTTTCAAAAGAACCACTAATAGTTAAAGTCAAATTTAAGATGACTCATGTTAAAAATAAAATAATCCAATAAGAATTGGACAGGTTTTGGATATTTTTTTAATATTTATAATCTTATTAATTTAAATCAATTATTAATGATGTAAATATTGTATCATTATTGTGTCATTAATAATTTAATTTATCTAATGTCCAAAAATTATAAAAAAAATACCATGATGTATTAAATCATTGTATATTTCCAAAGAATATTTATAGTCAAAAAGATAACTTATATAACCCCATTTAAAAATTAATTTACTAAAATATATTTTTTTATATCATTTTTGTCTTTACTTTAAATTAATTAATATAAAGTGTCATTATTACTCCCATGTGGCTCCATGGGGTCCTCAATTCGACCCAAGGATTCCTATGGTCGGATATTTATCATCCAATAGGATTTTTATATATGTTAGGGTAATTTAATATTATTATAATACTATATTTTACCCTTATTTATTATTTTTACCCTTTAATCATGGTAAACAAATATTTACTGAAGTAAATATTTAAAATATTTAAAAATAAAAGTTACCTATTTACATTATTTGGACCTACTGATCACAAATATAGAATCTAATTTTCTAAATTCAAAAAAAGTGGTAGAAATTAATTTAAAATTAATTTCTGCTGTCAAAACAAAATATCGTGTTTTTAAGAAATAATAACTATCAAAAGATTGACACTTGTTTATGTACATTTTAAATATTAAATTACATAAAATGACCAAAATTAGATTAAATGGTAAAAATATAAATTAATTATTATTTAAATACAATCAAAATTATAATTTAACACTATAAATTATTTTGATTAAAAAAGTTGTTTTCAATTAAAATTTAGTTTTTTTCACTATTCATCAAAAATATGAAAGTTATCAAAAATGTTCCCAAAATTTACCCTAAGATAATTATGATATTACGAATCCAAAAATGAAGTCCATTATGAAAGATAAAATTTATAAAATTTCAAAAATTGGGTATTACTATTCATAACGACTACTTTGATTGGTCGTAGTGTGTTAGAATCTTGAATTAGCGTACAATACAAACTATTGCATTATTCAAAGGAAAACGTACCATGGATGTTTTGGGTGTTACATGTTTGGAACTTCAAGAGTAGAAAGTTTGGATGGTAAATTATATGTATATGTTTTAGTTGATGACTATTCAAGATTTACATGTGTATATTTTCTAAAATATAAAAATGAGGCTTTTAATGTATATTTGAATGTTTTTTGTAAAGATATTCAAAATCAAGAATGTTTTAAAATAATTTCATTAATAATTGATAAAGGTGGAGAATTTGAGAATTTGGAATTTAATTCTTTTTACTCAAATTTAGGTATTAAACACACCTTCTCTGCACCAAGAACACCTCAATAAAATGGGATTGTCGAAATAAGAAATAGAACTATTCAGAATATGGCTAGGATTGTGCTAAATGAATACAGTTTTCCTACCCATTTCTAGGAAGAAGCTATAAGTACAGCCTGCTATATAATTAATAGAGTTTTAATTTTACCTTTTTTCAAAAAGACACCATATAAAATTTGGAATAACAAAAAACTGAAAGTAATGTACTTTAATGTTTTTGGATGCAGGGTTTACACCTTGAACTCCAAGGACAATCTTGGAAAATTTGATCCAAAATCTAATGAAGGCATTTTATTAGGATATTCTGCAACTTCCAAAGCTTATAAATTTTTTAATAAAAATTCAAATATTGTGGAAGAATTAGTTCATGTGAAATTTTATGAATCTGATCTCTTTGAGAAAAGGAAAGATCAAATTGATGAATCTGACTCTAATGATAACATGATACTTGAGAACATGAAAGATGATTTTGAAAAATATATAAATAAAATTCAGAATAGTTCAGAATAACATGATACTGATGAACCTAATAGTGTATTACCTGGACAATATAAAACCATAAAGAATCACCCTTTATAAACTTTTATAGGAGACATAAACTTTGGAATAAAAAGTAGAAGAAATGTAGGAAATCTTCTTGAGTTTTCTACCTTTCTATCCCAATTGGAACCTAATACATTAGAAGAATCCTTATTTGATAAAATTTGTATGATTTCAATGCAATAATAACTAAAGAAATTCAAGAGAAATGAAATTTGGAATTTAGTTGAAAGACCTCAAAACAATCCAGTTATAGGAACTAAATGGGTCTTTAGAAATAAATAGAATGATCAAGGAATAATAACTATAAATAAAGAATGAATAGTAGCTAAAGGATATAATCAGGAATAAGTTATTGATTATGATGAGACCTTTGGACATGTATTTAGACTAGAATCCATTATAATCCTTTTATCCTATGTATCCTATATGAATTTTAAATCATTTTTTATGGATGTTAAGTATGCCTTTTTAAATGGTTATTTAATGGAGGAAGTTTATGTTGAGCAACCTCTTGGCTTTGAAAATTATCAAAAACTGGATTCTATTTATAAACTTACTAAAGATCTTTATAGCCTTAAACAAGCACCTAGAGTTTGGTATGAAAGATTAAGTTCTTTTCTTTCGAAAAATGATTTCACTATTGGAATGGATGATCCAACATTATTTAAGAAATTTGTAAACTATAATATTTTATTGGTTCAAATTTATGTTGAGGATTTAATTTTTGAATTAACGAATAAAAAACGTTTTCCTAAGTTTTCAAACTTAACACAAAAAGAAGTTTAAATGAGTATGATGTGAGAAATAAATTTCTTTTTAGGACATCAAATTTATCAAAAAGATTTTGGAAATGTTTTGAATCAAAGAAAATACATTAATGATTTACTGAAGAAATTTGGATTTAAAAACAACAAGACATATACATCTCCTATGTGTACTAATATAAAACATGATTTGGATGAAACTGGAAAATCAGTTGACAAAAAGTTATCTAGAGGTATGATTGGTAGTTTATTATATCTTACTTCTAGAAGGCTAGATATAATGTACTCAGTATGTATTTGTGCATGATTTAAATCAAATCCTAAAGAATCTCAATTAAGTGTTGTCAAAAGAATTTTTAGTTATTTAAAAGGATCTGTGTTTCAATCTCTTATCTATCTAAAAAAAATTTATTTTAATTTAATTTCATATTCAAATTATGACTTTGGAAGATGTCGATTAGACATAAAAATCACCTTAGGAACTTGTCACTTTTTAGGAAAATCTTTAATTTCGTGTTCTATTAAGAAACAACACTCAGTTGCCTTGTCAACAGCCAAGGTAGAATATGTGTCTGCAGTAATTTGTTGTGCAAAAGTGTTGTGGATGAAAAACACTCTTATGGACATTAGACTAAATTTTAATAATACACCTATTTTATGTGATAATACCAGCACAATAAATATTTCAAAAAATCTTATTAATAATTCTATGACTAAGAATATTGATATCAGACATCATTTTCTAAGATATCATGTTCTTAAAAAGGATATATTCTTAGAATTTGTCAGTACTAAAATTCAATTAGCTGATATTTTTAATAATCCACATCCCACTGCCAGTTTTGAATTTATTAAGTGGGGGATAGGTTTATTTAATTCTAAATGATATTTTATTTTTAATTTTACTTATTTTATTATATTAATTATTATTTTGTTTTAATATTCACTATTTTAAATAATTTAATTTTTTTAGAATTATTTAAAATTTAACCTATACTGCTATTTTTTTACCACGAACATTTTTATTTTTTCTTATAATGTAATTATTATTATGTATGTAATGAGATAGAAATCAAGGTTGTAAAAAAACTGTATAAAATTCCAAACCCATTCATTTTCTTAAATCATTTCAAAACACCAATACCCTTATCACCTTTATCTACCTTTGACTGAACCTTTAAAACCCTAAACCTTAGAGCCTTCAGAACTTTGAGACAGAAATGTACAAGACAAAAATAATCAAGGAAGGAGAAACTAGTAATGCCAAGCCTTAGTGTTCGATAGGAAGGAAGATCTTACAAGGGGAAGTAATTGATTTGGAATGGTTTTACCAGATCAATATAACGCTAAAGCAAGATTTGGCCTTTCAGAATCTCAAACAAACATTCATTGATGAAAACAAAGAATTTATGTATGAGGTAGAGTTGATAAATTTCTTTAAATATGTTCAGTTCAGTCTTGGAGATACAGAGGACTCCATATTCACGAAAATTAATTATCGGGATTTTTCTATTTTTTATGTGGAAATAGATATAATATTAAACTTCCCTTATGAGGGAGTTTATAACTTTTATTTTAAATACATTAGAGATAATGAACATAATTTAGAGGATATTATTTCATTTTTATATGGTTCTATGAATATCATAAAAATGATAGTCAATGATTTGGAGCCAGATCAGAAAATTCTTATCAAATTCATTCAAACAGGGATTGCCCCAAGGATGTCTAAAATGAAGAAAATTTTATATCCTGATATGTATTTGATGTTTCTATTTATGAGTGACATCATGTTTAATTTTCCTCATTATATGATAAGGTATTTGAACTAATGCTATCAACTAGAGGCTAGAATGAACTTATATCCCTATGGAAGGTTCATTTAAAAATTATTGTTTAAGTCTGATATGGTGAGATTAGTGGATGCTAGAGTGAGATGCCATCACAGTAACATTTTCAATGCTGGAACATTAAGAAAAATAGGATTTTTCTAGTTCACTGTGAAAGGAAAGATTATGCCTATTAGTGATGATAAAGATCAGGAGTCTTCTTAGGGAGATAAAACTCAAAAAACCAAATAAGGAATAACATAATCAAGGACCAGTGATGTTTAAAAAACTTCAAGAAGAATTATATTTTAAGTAGTCGATGCACTCGATGATGAGGGAAGTCAAGAGGGACATCATAGGAAAAGGCACAAAGCGGCTCAAGCTGCTGAGGGGCCTATTCAAACAAATACTGTTATAACTAGAGATATTTTAAGCTATAGATGTGTAGGAGAAGTTGTTTCTCAGATTGAGGTAGTACCTCAAATTAAATAGAAATTTGTACCTTAGGCATAGGCAGAGCCTAGAGAAGTTGAAATGGCTCGAACTGAATCTATTAATGAATAGTATGCACAACCTACTAAAGTTATTCAAGAAGAGACATTGCAAGAAGAATCTATTTTAGAGGAATTAAATGAATATGCTCATGAGGAGCAACAACCCGATAAAAATATGAATAGAGGAAAGAGTATATATGAAGTTCATAAATAAGTTTTAAATGAAATTTTTTTTATGGATGAGTCAGATCATGACTCTAAAGAAAAAACAGTTGAGATACCAGTGGAGAAGGCTATAAGTCAGAGATATGATGCTTAATCTTTACCACTAATTTTAGTAGATCCAGTTGTGAATCAAGAACAACATGCCTCTGGTTCTATGTCAGATCATGTTGAGGAACTTGTCAGAAATGTTAACAGAGCTAATGTTGAGAAATCTTCTTTAAGAAGAGAGTTAGATAAAGAGAAATAAAGATTTCAAAATTTGAAGGAAATCTGTATTTCAAAGAGAGATATTTAATTTTTTTAAGAAAGAATTACTATTAGAGGTTGCAATGTTGAAATATGAAGTTGTGATGAAATCAGTTTTAACATAATTCAAAAAAATTATGGAGCAATAGTTTGAATCTATCATAGGCAGTCAATAAAGTACATCAAGTACTTCACTTGATCTGATCAAGAGATTCCAGTCCATTTCAATTGTAATGAGCAATATGAATGATAGATTGTAGGACTTACAATGTAATAACTATCCTCTGTCTATTTTGTTGGACAATCAAGAATTCCTTGTTGATCATCTTACCTTAGGTGAACCAAGTATTAGAAAATTACGAGATAGATTCACTGAGAAGATAAATCATTTCATGGAAAATGAAGAAATATTTCATGAGTTTTGCAAAGTCAATCTGATTGAAGTTATTAATTTGACCTAGGAAGGAAGAGATACGATAATTCAGTTAGGATATGGACGGATTAAGAGGTTGAGAATGAAGTTAGAAGAGATAAAGGAAGTTGTTCAGAGTCACTAACATACCCTTTTTAAATCCCTTTTATCCCAATATTTATTCCTATATCAATTTTTAAATTGTACATTAATCGCATTGTGATTCACTATTCAAATAAACCCTTACACTGCTGTTTTAAACTAGTTTTGTAAAGAAGATTCCAAAAATAATAATAAATTTCAAAAAAAAATTGAATCAATGAATTAATTTTTATCACTATTTAAAAGGTAAATTTTACTTTTTTTTGTGTTTACATTGTAGGAGGAGGTTATTTGGAGATCTCGTGGTGGAATTCATGCAAAATGGGCCAAACTACATGAGATCCCAAGCATGCATGTGAACAATTATTTGTACTGTGGATAATCCGTGCATACAATTAGGCTGAAATGGGTTTATTAGTGAAAAATATGTGGGAAACATTTCTATAAAAGATCATGAAGCCTAATTTGTCCATTTGGATTCCCAAAATAGGCCCACAATGTGAAAAAATTCTTGGTGGTCTAGATTGGACCACCCTTCTGTAGTTGGGCCATAACTCAGGCCTCGAAAATCCAATTGGGCCGATTCAACCTCCATTGGACAGATACCTCGAAGATGCACCTCTCAACCAAATTTCATGACAATTGAACATGTTTTGTTTAGTCAACCATATGGATAAATAGAGATGAAAAATTGTGTCTTGAATAGTGACCTAGTCCCTTAGGCACTTGACCCCTTTTATGGAAAGTGTGATGTTTTTGTCCATAAAATCACTCCTCCCCCTCATTATGTCATTTTGAACGACCAGGGGTGGATTTTAGTCAAATTTTAGAGCTCAGTTTACCCATTTTATTTCTTGTATCCCATATGTACTTCTAAACCACTTAGTGATCAATTTGGGGAGAGTCCTTTGTTGTAATCCCGAGCTCCAAAATTGTAATCTTCATAAGGTAATTGATTTACAAGTTTGTTGTCAATTCTTATTCATTAATAACTTATAAATTTGTGTTTATTATGGTATTATCAAATACAAATCAAATGAAAAATAATCCACAGGCTTCTATGCATAACCCGGATCTTATGATGATTTTAGTGTGGTTGCCTCTTTTCTCACCCCTCCCTTTCATGAGTGTGCAAATGGATTGAGTTAGTTGATAAAATACAGGAGAATGAACTTATGAATATTCATGTTCTTGTCTTTTGGAATATTTTTATTAATGACACAAATCTGTTCATCTCGTCACATAGTTGATTTGATGCCGGGATTGAGTTCTGTTTTTACATTGATTCATTTTGTTGATTTTGAGCGGTTTCTGATAATCAATATTCTCGTGTACCTAAGGTTGTTTCTATAAGGGAAATATCCCCATGGATTGTGGAATGATTTATGTAGTATCTGGTGGTTCCTTGGTTGATAAAAATCCTTCTGACGCTCATGATTTAATAGCCAATATGGCTCAAAATGCACAACAATTTGGTACACGAGAAATTGCACCCACCCAAAGAGTTCATGAGGTAAGTCATTCAGCCATAGAACAAAGGGTAGATAATAAACATAAGGATAAGCATACCCTTATAAGGAAATTATCTCAAGAACAACGTAACTCACACTCTCATCCAGTTCTTTTACATTATGATATTTGTTCTGAAAATACTCATTTTTCTGACCAGTGCCCACAACTTCAAGATTCACCAGAGTCTTGTGCAGTCTTGTTCCCAAGGTGTCCATTCCAACAAGCACCTCCCCTCAAGAAAGAACCATTCAGGCCAAATCCAAACCCCATGTGGCAAGAACAACCCCAGTACTGACAAGGAGGAAACTCAAGCTACCCCTAGAAGAATTGGTATCAACAAGGACAAGATATGCAACCTTCTTATCCTTCAACTTCTCAAAACAATCATCCTCCTCCTCCAAAATATGAATCAAGCCTAGAGGATATGGTAAAGAAAATGGCAACTCTGAACCTCCAATTCCAACAGACCACACAATTTTCAATTCAAGACCTACAAACCCAAGTGGGGACGTTGGAAAACACCATCGGTGAGCTTAAGATGCAAAGTTCTAGACAACTACCATCCCAACCCATTTCCAATCTAAAGGAAAAAGGTAATGTATGTGTAGTTACACTTTATAGTGGTAAATAAGTATCTCCTTCTACTGATTCTACACAATAGGTATGCCCCCCTCTTGAAAACTCTCTTTCCCAACCCTAAAATATTTTATGTAATAGAAAACAAGACAAAAAGGGTAATCGATTTATCATTGATGATTCAAATGATCATTCCATTCCTCTTACTTTTCCCCAAAGACTCTCTAAATCTAAAAAGAATTTTTATAATGATATTGATAAAGAAATAATTGATACATTTAAAAAAGTTCAAGTTAACATTCCTCTATTAGATGCAGTTAAACAAATCTCTTGATATGCAAAATTTCTTAAAGAGCTTTGCACCCATAGAAGGAGACTAAAGGGGAATAAGAGAGTCAACTTGGGAAGGAATGTCTCAGCCTTGATTCAACAAGCAATTCCAAACAAATGCAAGGATTCAATGACATTAACAATACCGTGTACCATAGGGGATACATTGTTTTTAGATGTTGTGTTATATTTAGGTGCTTCCATTAATGTAATGCCTTACTCCGTTTATACTTCTCTATAGGTTGTAGAGATTCAACCAATAGGCATTATTGTGCAATTTTTAAACTGAAGTACTATGCATACAACAGGAGTGATTGAGGAAGTCCTTTTAAGAGTGAAGAATCTCAACTTCTCGGATGATTTCAACATCCTTGAGATGGAAGATACCCAAACCCAAGGACATTCCCCTCTCATACTTGGGAGGTCATTCTTCAAAACATCAAATACGATCATCAAATTTCACAAAGGTACACTATCCATGTAATTAGAAGGAGAAAAGGTAAGTTTTAACATCCTTGAGGCTACAAAACAACCCATTGAAGAGCAGTCCACCCTTTCTGTCTATTCGATGGAAGTTCTCTCAAACGATGCACACACACACAATTCTCTCCTCAACCCAAACTCTGATTCATTTTTATTTTCTTCACCCTTGGATGATATGAGTTTTGATTCATGTTTTGAGTGTTGTGTAGGTTTTTAAAAGTGTAAATTTTGTGCTTTAATTGATGAGTGTGTTCATTCTGAGGTACCCATGACCGTCGATGATTCTGAAAATTTCATTTCAATAGTTTCTATATATTTATAGAATAAACATGAGCATATAGACAGTTTAATAGACCTCACTCCCCCTAAATCCCCTCCCTCAATCTAGAAACCACTGGTGTTGGAAATTAAACAACTTTTTTCTAATTTAAAAAATGCATATCTTGAGGGTATTGACCAATTTACTATCATTATTTATAATAACCCCTCTCCACAATAGGAATTGAAACTACTCAACCTTTTGAGAGAGTGTAAAAAGGCAATAGTATGGACATTTTTTTGATATTCTTGGGATTATCCCATCAATTTTAATGCACCATATACTTTTTGAGGATGAGGCTAATCCTGTGGGAAAATCTCAATGCTGGTTGAATCCCACTCTCCTTGAAGTTGTAAAATTGGAAGTCAGAAAATTACTTACTACGGGGATCATTTATCCAATATCTGGTAGTAAATGGGTTATCCCAATGAAAATTGTGTCTAAAATAGGAATAATAGTTGTGTCAAATGAAATGAATGAATTGGTTCCAACACATGTGCAAAATAGTTGGCAAGTCTGTATTGACTACCATCGACTGAATTAAGCCACGCAGAAGGACCAATTTTCTCTACCTTTCATTGACCAAATGTTAGAACAACTGGCTGGTAAGTCCCATTATTGTTTCCTTGATGGCTATTCGGGTTATTTCAAAATCCATATATCCTATGAGGATTAAGAAAAGACAAAATTTACTTGTCCATTTGGTACATTTGCATATAGAAGAATGTCATTCGGTCTATGTAATGATCCCAATACTTTTTAGCGATGTATGTTTAGTATTTTTTCTGAGTACCTTGAGAGTTGTGTGGATGTATTTATAGATGATTTCACGGTTTATGGTTCTTATTTTGATGATTGTTTGGAACACCTAGGTTCTGTCCTCTGCCACTGCATTGAAAAAGATCTTGTCTTAAATTATGAAAAATGTCATTTTATGGTTGAGCGGGGGATAGTTCTTGGGCATGTCATTTAAAATAAGGTAATTCAACTGGATAAATCTAAAATTGAATTAATTTGAGCCCTTCCATATCCAAAATCTGTTCGTGAGGTGTGATCATTCTTGGTTCAAGCTGGTTTTTGTCACTGATTCATTAAAGAATTTAGTAAGATTACACTTCCATTATCCCAATTACTAAAAAAAGATTCTGAGTTTCTGTTTGATAAAAATTGTGAGAATTCATTCAATTCATTAAAAAGGAGTCTCACATCACCTCCCATCATCCAACCACAAAGGTGGGATATCCCCTTCGAGCTTATGTGGGATGACACTAACTTTGAATTTGTGGTGGTTTTATCACAAAGGGTTGAGAAGGCTCCTCATGTCATTGTTTATGCCTCACATACCCTTGAACCTACCCAGGTAAACTACACAACCACTAAAAAAGAACTCTTTTCTATTGTGTTTTATTTGGAAAATTTTCGTTCATATCTTATTGGGTCAAAAGTGATTGTGTTTTCTGACCATGCTGCTCATTGATTCCTCTTAAAGAAATATGATGCTAAGCCCCACCTCATACAGTGGATTCTCCTCCTCCAAGAGTTTGACCTTGAGATTAGAGATAAGAGGGGAGTAGAAAATTTTGTATCTGACCACATTAGTAGGATTTCTCCACCATTTTACCATCATGTTGACTCACCCATCCCCATTGGAGAATTCATCCCTCGTGATAACCTTTGTGATATTGTGGACCTTACCCCATAGTATGTGGACATTGTGAATTTTCTAGCAACATCTAGGGTCCCCACAGATTTCAACACTTCATAATCCCATAAAATTAATCATGATTCTCGGTAGTACATTTAGGATGACCCATATTTTTGGAGAATTTGTGGGGACCAAGTAGTTCGTCGGTGTGTCCCTGACCTTGAGTTTACCTCTATTTTGACCTTCTGCTACACTTTGGCCCGTGGGGGCCACTTTGTCTCTCAACGTACAGCTCGAAAGGTCCTTGACCCAGGAATTTATTGGAAAAAATTTTATAGGGATTCCCATAGATTTTTCTAGTCATGTAGTCATTTTCAATTCACTGGGAATATCTCTGAGAGGAAGGAAATTACCCAACAACCCATGTTATTTGGTAGATGTTTTGATGCATGGGGAATTGACTTCCTTGGTAATTTTCAAAATTCATTTGGATTTTTAAATATCTTATTGGCTATTGACTATGTATCTAAATGGGTGGAAGCAAAGGCCACCAGGATTGATGACTCTCATGTGGTTGTTGATTTTGTGTGGTCTCAGATTTTTAGTAGGTTTGGTTTTCCGAGATTAATCATTAGTGATCAGGGTTCACATTTTTGCAATCTCAACTTAAAAAATTCCTTTGTAAGTATGAGGTTGATCATAAAGTCTCCACTGCATATCACCCCAAACTAACAGACAATAATAAATCTCAAATCGGGGAGTTAAATGAATCTTGGAAAAAAAACGGTACAACCCAATAGGAAATATTGAACGTTTCACTTGGATGATGCACTTTGGGCATGCCATATAGCTTCTAAAACCCCACTCGGAATGTCACCATATAGAATTATGTTTGGAAAGGCTTGTCACCTCCCAGTGGAGGTAGAACACCATGCATATTGGGTTGTTAAACAATGTAATATAAACCTTTCATATGTAGGTGAGAATAGGAAGCTGCAGATTCTAGAGTTGGAAGAAATTAGACGTGATGAATATGAGAAATCCTAGATCTATAAAGAGAATACAAAGTCTATCCATGATAGCATAATTCATCAGCAGAAGTTCCATATTGGTGAGAAGGTTCTCATGTACAATTCCATGCTAAAGATCCACACAGGTAAGATTCGTTCATGATGGCTCAGTCCTTATACTATTACTAATGTTTACCCTTTTGGTTCAATACATATTTTTCATTAGAAGAGTGGTTGAAGTCTTATAATTAATGGGTAGTGACTTAAACACATCTATGAGGATTTTCCAATGAATTTGGTGGAGGAAATCCACCTTTTAGATTCAACATACTAGTAAACACACCAGGTTTTATCCTTCCTTCTTACATTCTCAATTATTTTAGTGAGGACACTGCACATTATAGGTGTGGGGGTGGATACATTCCTAGGTTCATCAGGATTTCCGTTTTCTTTATTCTTTCTTCTCTTTTTTTCCTTCTCTATGATATTTTTATTTTTTTTCCCCATCAAAAATTTCAAAGTTCCATGATTTGGTGACCATAAGGGGGGGGGGGGAGTAAAAATACCATAAAGAAGGTGAAAATGAATATTTTTATGAATTTAACATCAGAGATTGATTTTTAGTGTATTGGTTTTCTGTAAATGATATAAATGGTTGTATCTACGTGAAACCTTTGAGATGATTGATTCCCCTTGTGGAGTAGTTTTTTGAAAAAATCGTGTCACTAATATCTCCCCCCATTTTTGTACCCAACCACAAAGTGTGAATATTTCTTACTTACTAGAAGGTAAATATAAGTTAGGTTAATATTTTTCAACTTTAAATGATATTTACACACGTTTGTTCCTTATCTGATTAGTTTAATTACTATACCGGATTGACCTATGCGTGTATACCTGATATTCGACTGTTGCACGCCATAAAAAAACAATTTTGGGTTGTTTCTTGGGCAGGTCAAAAACCACTCCTCCTCAACCTTTTATCATTTTATAACCATTAAAATTAGTGTCATGAGGAGATCAAACAAGGGTTGAGAGATGAGTGTGAGATTTTCTCCAAATTCAACTTCTGAAAAAAAATGACGAGAGTGATGAAATGTACAACATATGGGGATATCGAGGTTGGGAGATTATGGTTTGAATTCCAAGAATTCTTATTTGAGTGGGTCTTGAAATATGATCGCAAAGGATGTAGGGCAGGTTCGGTGGGCAAAATCTTATGAGCTGAATAGTGTTAAAATGACTTATATTTATTTGATAGAAAGTGGAAAGAATAGCATTAAATGATTTTTACACACACATGTAGAGTTAGTGGCATGGTTTAATTTTTAATTCCTTTCTCAATTTGGTATCATGAATATCTTTGAATTTCATTATGATGTGATTTATGAGAAATCTTTTTCCATTTTCACTAGGAATAACTCCTTGGTCTGGTTTGTGCATTGATCACATTACTTAAATGTATTTAAATATAATTAAATGTTAAATCTTCATGATTTTGGGAATATATAAATGCATAATTTTTTGGATATGTTTCTTTTCCGTGGAGTTCAAATTTTTAGGTGTGGGGGTGTGATCGCATAGTGATTCACTATTAGAATCCACCCTTACACTGCTGTTTTATACTGGTTTTTAAAGAATATTCCACAAATAAAAATAAATTAAACTTTATGTTTGAATCAATTAATTAATTTTTATCACTATTTAATAGGGAAATTTTACTTTTTTTAGTGTTTATATTGTAGGAGGAGGTAATTTGGAGAACTCGTGATGGAATTCATGCAAAATGGGCCAAACTGTGTGAGAGCCCAAGCATGCATATGGACAATTATTTGTACTATGGATAATAAGTTCATATAATTGGGATAAAAATTGGTTTATGAGTGCAAAATAATTTGGGATACATTTCTCTAGAATATCATGAAGCCCAATTCGTCTATTTTGAGGCCCAAAATAGGCCCACAATGTGAAAATGTTTAGGGTGGGCCAGATTGGACCACCCATTTTATTTGGATATAAATTGGACCTTAGAGATCCCATTGGGCTGATTTTACCTCTATTGGATAGATACCTCTATGGATCACCTCTCCACCAAATTTCATGACAATTGAACGTGTTTTGGTCAGTAAACCAGCCAGATAAAGAGGGATTAAAAATTATATCTGGAATATTGACATAGTCCCTTAGTAACTTGACCCCTTTTTTTGAAAGTGCAATTTTCTTTCCATAAAATCACTCCTCCCCCTAATTATGTCATTTTGAACGACCAAGGGTGAATTTTAGTTGAATTTGAGATCTCTCTTTACCCATTTTATATCTCTTCTCCATCATGTACTTATAAACCTCTTAGTGATCAATTTGGGGAGAGTCCTTTGTTGTAATCCCAAGCCCAACACTTATAATAATCATAAGGTAATCGATTTCAAGTTTGTTTTCAATTTTTCTTCACTCCTAACTTCTAAATTTGTATTTATTCTAGTATGATCAAATACAAATTAAAGGAACAAGAATACACATGCTTCCATGCATAACCAAGATCTTGTGATGATTTGATTGTGGTTTCCTCTTTCCTCACCCCTCCCTTTCATGAGTGGGAAAATGGATTGCATAGGTTGATAAAATCCAGGAGCTTGAACCTATGAATATTCAAGTTCTTTTCTTGTGGAATATTTTTATCAATTACAGAAATCAGGTCATCTCATCACATTGTTGATTTGATTCCTTGATTGAGTTTTGTTTTTACACAGATTCATTTTGTTGATTTTGAGTGGCTGCTAATAATCAATATTGTTGATTTGATTCCTTGATTGAGTTTTGTTTTTACACAGATTCATTTTGTTGATTTTGAGTGGCTGCTAATAATCAATATTTTTGATCAATAAAATACTTGGTGGTAACCTAGTAAGAACTCAGATACCATTACTGGTTTCATTATGTATAAAATAAAGGAATTGGTGATCATTCCCTTTCCCTTGAGAGCGATGATGGATTGAGCATCAAGGGACACTTACTTGGGTTGATCAAAATTTCTCCAACCAGCTTCTCTAAGTCATAATATACTTTCGATTTATATTATTTAATCATCAAACCCAAGTATTATAAAATCCAATTTCCCTTTTTTACTTTTGTAATCAGAACTAAATTTTGTAATTAATGATCTAAGGCTCCTCGAGGCTTGGTTCTGAAAATGCTCATTTTTCTGACCAGTGACCACAACTTCAAGATTCACCTGATTCTTGTGCAGCCGTGTTCCTAGGGTGTCCATTCCAACAAGCATCTCCCTTAAAGCAAGAACCATTCAGGCCAAATCCAAACCCCATGTGGAAATCACAAGCCTAGTACCGACAAAGAGGAAACTCAAGCTACCCCAAGAATATTTGGAATCAGTAAGGCCAAGGTATGCAACCTTCTTAACCTTCAACTTCTTAAAACAATCATCCTCCTCCTCCCAAATCTGAACCAAGCCTCAAGGATATGGTAAAGAAAATGGAAACCCATAACCTAAAATTGCAACATACCACACAATCGGCAATTCAAGACCTACAAACTCAAGTGGGGCTGTTGGAAAACACCATATGTGAACTTAAGATGCTAGGTTTTGGACAACTACCATCCCAACCCATTGTCAATCCGAAGGATAAAGGTAATGTATGTGCAGTTACACTTATTAGTGGTAAAGAAGTATCTCCTTACACTAATTCTGCACAAAAGGTATGTCCCCCTCTTGAAAAATCTATTTCCCAACCATCAAAAAATTTAAAGTAATGAAAAAAAGACAAAAAGGGTAATTACATTCTCATTAATGATTCAAATGAACATTCCATTCCTCTTCCTTTTCCCCAAAGAGTATCAAAATCTAAAAAGAATTTTGATAATGAGATTTATAAATAAATGATCGATACATTTAAAAAAGTTAAATTTAACATTCTTCTATTGGATGCAGTTAAAAAATCCCTCGATATGCAAAATTTCTAAAAAGAGCTTTGCACCCATAGAAGGAGACTAAAGGGGAATGAGGGAGTCAACTTGGGAAGGAATGTCTCATCCTTGATTCAACTAGAAATTCCAACCAAATGCAAGGATCTGGGCACATTCACAATACCATGTACCATAGGGGAGACATTCTCTTAAGATGACATGTTAGATTTAGGTGCTTCCATTAATGTAATGCCTCACTTCATTTATACTTCTCTACAGGTTGGAGAGCTTCAACCAATAGGCATTGTTGTGAAACTTGCAAACTAGAGTACTAGGCATCCAACAGAAGTGATTGAGGATGTCCTTGTAAGAGTGAAGAATCTCATCTTACCTAGTAATTTCTATATCCTTTGGATTGAAGATATCTGAACCCAAGGACATGCCCCTCTCATACTAGGGAGGACATTCCTCAAAATAGCAAATACAATCATCAAAATTCAAAATGGTACATTATCCATGGATTTCAGAGGAGAAAAGTTAAGTTTTAATATCCTTGAGGCTATAAAACACCCCATTGAAGAGTACTCCACTCTTCCTATCTATTCGATGGAAGTTCTCTCAAACGATGCACACACACACAATTCTCTCCTCAACCCAAACACTAATTCCTTTTCCTTTTCTTCACCCATGGATTATTTGAGTTTTGATTCGTGTTTTGAGTATTGTGTGGGTTCTGAAAAGTGTGAATTTTTTTCTCTAATTGATGCGTGTTTTCATTATAAGGTACTCATGACAGTCAATGATTCTGTAAATATCATTTCAATAGATTGTCCATCTTTCGAGAATAAACATGAGCAGATAGACAGTTTAATGGAACTCATTCCCCCTAAATACCCTCCCTAAATCTAGAAACGACTAGTGTTGGAACTTAATCAACTTCCTTATAATTTAAAATATGAATATCTTGAGGGTATTGACCAATTTCCCGTCATTATTTCCAATAACCTCTCCCCACAACAAGAATCAAAACTGCTCATCCTTTTGAGAGACTGTAAAAAGGCAATAGGATAGACATTAGATGATATTCCCAGGATTATTACATATATGTTTATGCACCATATACTTCTGGATGATGAGGTTGAGCCTGTAAGACAATCTCAACAGCGGTTGAATCCCACTCTCCTTGAAGTGGTAAAATTGGAAGTCAATAAATTACTTGTTGTGGGGGTCATTTATTCTATATCTCATAGTAAATGGGTTGGCTAGTGCATATTTTTCGTAAAAAATAGGAATAAAAGTTGTGTCAAATGAAAGGAATGAATTGGTTCTAACACATGTAAAAAACAGTTGGTGAGTCTGTATTGACTACCATCAACTGAATCAAGCCACACGGAAGGACCAATTTTCTCTACCTTTCATTGACCGAATGTTAGAACAATTGGCTGGTAAGTCCCAGTATTGTTTCCTTGATGGCTATTCGGGTTATTTCAAAATCCATATATCCCATGAGGATCAAGAAAATACAACATTTACTTGTCCATTTGGTACAATTGCATATAGAAGAATGTCATTCGGTCTATGTAATGCTCCCAATACTTTTTAGCGATGTATGTTTAGTATTTTTTCTGAGTACCTTGAGAGTTGTATCGAAGTATTTATGGATGATTTTACGGTTTATGGTTCTTCTTTTGATGATTGTTTGGAACACCTAGGTTATGTCCTCTACCACTACATTGAAAAAGATATTGTTTTAAATTTTGAGAAATGAAATTTTATGGTTGAGTGGTGGATAGTTCTTGGGAATGTCATTTCAAATAAGGAAATTAAAGTTGATAAATATAAAATTTAATTAATTTAAACACTTCCATATCCAAAATGTGTTCGTGAGGTGAGATATTTCTTGGGTCATGCTAGTTTTTACCGCTGATTCATTATAGAATTTAGTAAGATTTCACTTCCATTTTCCCGATTATTGCAAAATAAATTCTGAGTTTTTGTTTGATAAAAATTATGAGTATGTATTAAATTCACTAAAAAGGAGTCTCATGTCACCTCCCATAATCCAAACATTAAGTTGGGATCTCCCATTCGAGCTTATGTGTGATGCCTCTAACTTTGCAGTTGGGGCAGTTTTATCACAAAGGGTATAGAAGGCTCCTCATGTCATTGTGTATGCCTCACGTACCCTTGACCATGCCCAGGTAAAATACACAACCACTATAAAAGAACTCCTTTATATTTTGTTTTCCTTGGAAAAATTTCATTCATATCTTATTCGATCAAAAGTGATTGTGTTTTCTGACCATGCTGCCCTTCGATTCCTCATAAGGAAATCTAAAGCTAAGCCCCACCTCATACAGTGGATGCTCCTCCTACAAGAGTTTGACCTTGAGATTAGAGATAAGAAGGGAGTATAAAATGTTGTAGCTGACAAAATTTTTAGGATTTCTCCATCATTGGACCATCATGTTGTTGACTCACCCCTCACCATTGAAGAATTGTTTCCTCTTGAGAACCTTTGTGATATTGTGGACCTTACCCCCGGGTATGCAGACATTATGAATTTTCTAGAAACATCAAGGGTCCCCACTGATTTTAGCATTTCACAATCCTAGTGAATTAAGAAAGATTCTCGATGGTACATTTGGGATGACCCATAATTGTGGAGAATTTTTAGTGACCAAGTAGTTCATCGGTGTGTCCCTAACCATGAGTTCACCTCTGTTTTGAACTTCTTCCACACTTTGACCTGTGGGGGACACTTTGGATCTCAATGTACAGATCAAAAGGTCCTTGACTCATGAATTTATTATCCAATATTTTATAGTTATGACCATAGAATTTTCAATTCATGTAGTCATTGTCGATTCATAGGTAATATCTCCAAGAGGGATGAAATTCCCAAACAACCCATGTTATTTTGTGAAATTTTTGATGCATGGGGCATTGACTTCATGGGGCCTTTTCCAAATTCATTCAAATTTTTATATATCTTACTGGATGTTTACTATGTATCAAAATGGGTGGAAGAAAAGGCTACAAGGAATGATGAATCTCTTGTGGTTGTTTCTTTTGTGAGGTCTTAGATTTTTAGTAGGTTTGGTTTATCGAGATTCACCATTAGTGATCAGGTTTTCCATTTTGTTCAATCACAACATGAATAATTTTCTTCGTAAGTATGGGGTTGATCATAACTTATCCACTTCATATCACCCCCAAAATAATGGAAAAGAATAAATCTCAAATTAGGAAGTTAAACAAATCTTGGAAAAAATGGTATAACTCAATATGAAAGATTGGACTTTGCACTGGGATGATGCACTTTGGGCTTACCGTATAACTTTTAAAATCCCAATCAGAATGTCACCATATAGAATTTTGTTTGGAAAGGATTTTCAGCTCCTAGTGGAGGTATAACACCATGCATATTGGACTGTTAAACAATGTAATGTGAACATTTCAGATGCAGGTGAGCATAGGAAGCTGCGGATTCATGATTTTGAAGAAATTTGACATGTTGCATATGATAACTCCAAGATCTATAAAGAGAAGACAAAGGGTATCCATGATTGCATAATTCATAAATTGAAGTTCTATATTAGTGAAAGGGTCCTCATGTACATTTCCAGGATAAAGCTCCACTCAGGTAAGCTTCGTTCCCGATGGCTCGGTCTTTATATTTTTACTAATGTTTACACTTTTGGTGTAATATAGTTTTTTTATGAGTAGAGTGGAATATGTCTTACCATCAATGGGAAATGACTTAAACACTTCTATGAGTATTTTCCAAATAATCTGGTGGAGGAAATCCACATTCTAGAGACAACATACCAGTAAAATGCACCAGGTTTTATCTTTCCTTCTAACATTCTCAATTATTTCAGTGAGGAAACTGCACATTCTAAGTGGGGGTGGTGGGTGGATACATTCCTGGATTCATTATGATTTCCATTGTCTTTCATCTTTCTTATCGTTTTCACCTTCTTTATGGAATTTTCATTAATTCCCCCATCAAAAATTTCAAAGTTCCATGATTTGGTGACCATAAGGGGGGGGGGGGAAGTAAAAATACCATAAAGAAAGAGAAAAATAATTTTTTTTGAATTTAACATCAGGGAGTGATTTTTTAGTGAATTGGTTTTTTGTCAATGATATAAATTTTTGTATCTATGTGAAACCGTTGAGACGATTTATTCCCCTTGTGTGAGTAGTTTTTGGAAAAACTGTGTCACTAATATCTCCACACATTTTTTCACAAAACCACAAAGTGTGAATATTTATTACTTAATATAAGCTAAATATATGTCAGGTAAATATTTTTTATCTTAAAATGATATTTACATACATTCTTTCCTTATCTGATCTATTTCATTACTGTACCAGATTGACCTATGCGTGTGTACCTGATATCCAACTTTTGCACGCCCTAAAAAACAATTTTGGGTTGTTTCTTGGGAAGTTCAAAATCACTCCTCCTCAAACTTTGATATTGTTATAACTATTACAATTAGTGTTGTGAGAATATCAAACTTGGGTTGAGAGATGAGTGTGAGATTTCCTCCAAATGCAACTTCTGAAAAAAAACATAATAAATGAAGGGAGTGATGAAATGTGAAACATATGGTGATATTTAGGTCGAGAGATTATGGTTTGACTTCTGGTAATTCTTAAGTGAGTGGGTCTTGAAATATGATTGCAAAGGATGTAGGGCAGGTTCAGTGGACAAAATATTTTAAGATAAATAATGTTAAAATAAGCTATATTTATTGGATAAAAAGTGGAAAGAATAGCATGAAATAGTTTTCACACACAAAAACATGTAGAGTTAGGGGAATGGTTTACTTTTGAATTCCTTGATCAATTTGGTATCATGATTCTCTTTGAATTTCATTATGATATGATTTATGAGACATCTTTTTCCATTTTCACTAGGAAGAAATCCTTGGTCTGGTTTGTGTATTGATCACATTACTTTAATGAATTAAAATATAATGAAATGTTAAATATTCATTATGTTGGGAATATATACATGCATCTTTTTTTGGATATGTTTCTTTTCCGAGGAGTGTAAATTTTTAGGCATGGGGGTGTGATCGCATAACGATTCACTCTTCCAATTCACCCTTACACCTCTGTTTTAAACTAGCTTTGTAAATAATATTTCAAAAACAATAATAAATTCCACTTTATGTTTGAATCAATGAGTTAATTTTTATCACTATTTAATAGGGAAATTTTACTTGTTTTGGTGTTTACATTGTAGGAGGAGGTGATTTGGAGTGCTCGTGATAGAATTCATGCAAAATGGGCCAAACTGCGCGAGACTCCAAGCATGCATGTGGACAATTATTTGTACTGTGGATAATAAATGCATCCAGTTGGGCTAAAAATGGGTATATGAGTGAAAACAAATATTTAATACATTTATATAGAAGATCATGAAGCCCAATTCGTCTATCTGGAGGCCCAAAATAGGCCCACAAAGTTAAGAAATTCTGGGTGGGCCAGATTGGAACACCCTTCTATATTTGGGCCATAACATGGGCCTAATAGATCCAATTGGTCTGGTTCCATCTCCATTGGATAGCTTCCTCGACTTATCACCTCTCCACTGAATTTAATGACAAGTGAACGTGTTTTTCTCAGTAAGATAGCCGTATGAAGAGGGATTGAAAATTCTGTCTGGAATAGTGATCTAGTCCCTTAGGCACTTGACCTCTTTTGTGGAAAGTGTGATGTTTTTTTTCACTAAAATCACTCCTCCCCCTAATTATATCATTTTTAACTACCATGGGTGATGGTTAGTAGAATTGGAGAGCACTCTTCACCCATTGTATTTCTCTTCTCCCTCATGTACTTCTAAACCTCTTAGTGATCAATTTGGGGAGTCTCCTTTGTTTTAATCCCGAGCTCCACACATGTAATTTTCATAGGGTAATTGATTTCCATGTTTGTTGTCAATTTTTATTCATTCCTACCTTATAATATTTTTTATTCTGGTATGATCAAATACAAATCAAAGGAACAATAATCCACACGCTTCCATGCATAACCTGGATCTTGTGATGATTTGAGTGTGATTTCCTCTTTTCTCACCCCTCCCTTTCATGAGTGTGAAAATGGATTGCATAAGTTGATAAAATCCAAGAGCTTGAACCTATGAATATGCTTGTTCTTGTCTTGTGGAATATTTATATCAATGACACAACTCTGGTCATATCATCACATTTTTTATTTGATAACTTGATTGAGTTCTGTTTTTACATCGATTCATTTTGTTGATTTTGAGCAGTTGCCGATAATCAATATTATTTATCGATCAAATACTAGGTGGTTACCTAGTAAGAAATAACATACCACTACTAGTTTTAGTGTGTATAAAATCTTGAAATCAGTGATCCTTCACATTCCCTTGAGAGCGATGATGGATTGAGCATCAAGGGACACTTACCCAGGTTGGTCACGGTTTCTCCAACCGGTTTCTTTAAGTAGTAATATACTTCCAATTTCATTTCTTCAATAATCAAACCTAAGTATTATATAACCCCAATTCACTTTTTTTACTTTGGTAATCAGAGCCACATTTTTTAATTAATGATCTATGGCTCCGTCGAGAGATGACCTAGAGTTGCTGATATACTGCAGAAATTCTAGTTAAAAAATAAACATCTAATTTGACAAACTCGACAACACGATAATACATATATTTTCAATAAAATATTTTGGAATCTAATTTTTATGTGTTTTTAATTTGTTTTAATATTATGTCTATGTTAGAATTCCATAATCTAGATTCAATTATTGATAAATAGTTTAAGATAGTATTTACTTAAGTTCATTTCTACATTAAATGTGTTATATTCCTTATTCTATCATTCTTTTTTATATCACAAAATGGGGGAGAAATTGGATAAACACCACATTTTATTTTAAGGCAATGGATAAATATTTTTCTTAGGGGGAGAAATCTGGTTACAATACAACATTATATACTGTATTTATGTTTTACCATTATAGGAGAACTTTGGATAAACTTTTGTTTTATTATTTTACTTTATACAAGGGGGAGAAATTTCTAAAAGAAATGATAAATTTTAAAAAAATGTATTTTATTTATATATGGGAGAACTATGGATAACACTTTATTTCTTATTGAAATAATTCTATTAAAATAAAAAATTATTTTATCCTTGAAAAAATAGAAATTATATTCATTTAATTTCATGGATTATTTTCATGGGTTTTGTGATTATAAAAAAGGGGGAGATTTTTGATAATGTGTTTTTTTCAACAATATTCAATACTATTATAATTAGAGGATATTGTTGAGCATGTATTGTTTCAACAATACTCTATATTTTTATGATGATTCTAATGCTCACAAATACCCTTGTTTGTTATTCTAATGATTTTACTTTGAGTATATTTCAAGAAATTAATATTATTTATATTTATATTTTAGAATAATATTAAATCATTTTAATCTACGTGAAATTTTGGAAAAAGTGTTCAGAAATCGTCTTAGTGTGTTCTCAAAACAGGTTTCATACCGTACGTTGAAGAACGTAGGGTAAGGGTTAAATCCTTTGTTTACATTACAGAAGTTTAGAAGAGTATGGTAAAATAACCTTATGTTTGAAAGGAACCTTAAGTTTTTTATATCATAAAAGTATGGTAGAAGAACCTTACATAAGTATGAAACCTTATGTTTCTTTCACAAAATTATGAATCATCAACTGTACTTTTATAATGAACCTTAAATTCTATCGAAAAGTATGGATAATGTATCTTACATTACTAAAGAGAAATGTGTGGAAAAAATACCATACATTTGAATTTTAAAGAGAAAAGTAGGGATGATCAACCCTACATTTGAGATCAACCTTACGTTTGAAGAATATATCATCAACCCTACGTTTAGCATCAGAGATTTAAAATATGAATTTATCATGAAACAATCTTTATGTGGAATATTAGGCTGATTTCAAGCCAGTTTCAAAGCCCGATAGTAAAGAACATATTTGACTTATTGAAACACATTTACTTATGATTCAAAGAATTGATTTATGAGGTGGATTTCATGCCATTTTTTAAGGGAAGTTACGTATTATATGTTATTCAAACATTTGAATATCACGATTCTTAAGGTGAAATTTTTGGATCTAAATTTGAATGGAAAAATATTATCTTTATTCTTTATATATCTATGTTATTTTGATTTACATATAGAGAGATGAATCATCATGAAAAAGAGATATGAGTCACATAGATCTACTGCTACCAAGATCTATCCGACTCTATTTTTATGAAGAAAAGGTAAATCATAAAATATTCTTATTCTACATCGAAGATATTTTGTGAATCAATTATTTTTAAAGTTTCTAATTTTATTTCAAGATCTATTTGGAACTAGATCGACTCAGAACTGATCTTACCTTAAGAACATATTTTCTGAACATGGAGATCCATCTACTGTCAATTATGTACTACCGCAACAGTGAAGAACAACTAGAATGTATTTTTAGACAAATACCATTTTCTTTTTGATTAACCAGATTCTCATACTAAGCTGTGTATTTGGTTCTATACATGAAAAAAAGGATTTGTTTTATCTTTAACTTTTATAGGTTTCAACTACTTGTACTCAGTTGTGGACGGTCTATTGATTAGAGGGACGGATAGTGAAACTCACCAAGCTTGTGGAGTATAGAATTAGTGGAGTGGAATAGGGGCCTTATGTTCCCCAAACCCCTATAAGTATGTGCATCCTTTAATATGTTTATTTTACACTGCATAAACATTATAATATAGATAAAGGATAGATTTGGACTTCATCATGATTCTCAAAGAAATTGTAAAAGACACAATTCACACCCCCCACCCCCTCTTGTGCATAGTTGGTATAACCCGATCCAACACTTTTTTCATCAGTTTCTCTCATTCATTACTATCGATGTGATCTCTTAGGTGTTTTAGGGAGAGTGTGATTCAAGGTCTGGTCATGAAAGAACTTTCCACCTAGATTTTAGGAGTTTTTTATTTATTGTTTCTATTGATCCTGAAGATGATTCTTATTTTGGTGATCTTCCTTTGGTTGTCAAGAATTTTCTCGATTTCTTTCTAGATGAATTCTCTAGTCTTCTTCCAAAGAGGGAGGTAGAGTTTATGATTGATATAGTGTTAGGTATGAATCTAATATTGCCACTATCTTAATGTATGGAACTAGTGGATATGATAGAGCTCAAGGTTAAGTTGGATAATCTGATGGTGAATGGTTTCATTCACCATAGTGTTTCACCTTGGGTGGCACTAGTTCACTTTTCTAAGTAGTCTGGGGGTTTACTTCGATTGTGTGTAGACTATCAATAGATAAATCAAATAATGGTTAAAAATAAGTACCCTTTACCCCATGTGGGTGATTTTTTTGATTATTTTAAGGGTAAAAGTGTTTTTCAAATAATGATATTTAGTTGAGTTATCATCAACTCAGTATTTGGGAGTCTGATATTCTGAAGATGGATTTCAGGTGCAGTTATAGACATTATGAATATCTTGAGATTACATTTGGTCTAACTAATGCTCATACATGTTGGATCATAATATTATATGATGACTAAAAGAGGTGGGTGAATTGTATTTTGAAAACATTAAACTAATTAAAACACATGACTCTTATTAATTTTATCAAACTGAGCATGCACCTGATTATCAGAGTAATATTTACCATAATCAAAGTGTATCTAGTAAATAAAAGTATAAAATTTTTACTAAAATAAACTTTCTAAAAAATTACATAGAAAAAAAATTAACTTGTAATAAACAAGTAAAATTAAATCTTAAAGTTAAAGTAATAATTACTTACTAAAACATTATCAAAATATTTCTTCTCTTTAACCTTAAGAGTTAAGTAAGTCAATAAACCCAGATTTAGGTATCTGTAGTTTAAAACAAACTGCCAGATCTGTCTTTTTTAGCAGAAAG
Source organism: Viscum album (assembly GCA_963277665.1). NCBI lineage: Eukaryota > Viridiplantae > Streptophyta > Magnoliopsida > Santalales > Viscaceae > Viscum > Viscum album. The sequence goes on along the minus strand of OY728125.1, from coordinate 81,183,326 downwards.
TACTTGATCATAAGGATCAAAATCAGTTATGTCTACCTATCCTCATATTCCCAAATCAGCTTGATCAGATCCAATTGTCTTTCTATCCTTGAAATCCCTTGATAATCACCCTAATCAGATGAAAAACATATTGGATTTGGTTCCCTATAACAAACTACTTAGTACTTTAGATTACTTGAATATTCAAAGTCAATATCAATATAAATAAATTTTCACATATTGATTTTTCTTCTTCGTAACATTGATGTGATAATGTCATAGAGTATCTCTTTTATTGATAACATCATATTAATTCCTCGCTATGATGAGAACCTTGAGATGCTGTGGAGATATCTATTAAATATAGTTCTGTAGTTGGATAACATACTATGATAGGAAATAAGGTATGTAGAATGTTAGGTGTGAGTACTCATAAGAGGATGAGGCTTCTTCTCATGAATGTTTCACTTGGTAATCTCCAAGGTGAGAGATTATGAGAATATACCTGCTAGTAGGAATTCTTCATGTTTTTGTGTCATTGTAAATTCCTATTTATGAGCATGTGCAATGGTCCTTAGACTTTAAGATTTTCATTAACACATGTCATGACTCACACACTTATATTTACTTACCAAAACCGTCACACAATATATAGGTAGGAAGTAGGGTACATTAAGTGTGTCACGATAGAATTTTCATTAATGAAAAATTTGAGGAAGGATTTTTCCCTTATATATTTATTGAAGTTGATATCACATCCCTTTGGTTGGAATAGAACTATCACATTAAATTCCATAGCCATGGTGAAACATCATTTATTTTATATGATCGAAGAAAAAAGTATCAAGCATATAGGCTTGTGACACATATTTTCAACCTACTTGATGAGATATCATGACAAAGGGGGTGTATTACAAGATGAGTGTTCATATGTGGTTCTTGTTATTACCACATTAAGTTCTTTATCTTGGGTGCCCTGACCTATTTATAGACAATAATATTAGACTTTAGGCAAGCCCATAAAATTCTAATGAGACAAAATCCTAGAGGATTACACAAAAAGTGTTTCTATTGTTCTTGATCAAATTATATTTGAATTTAATTAATGGAATAAATATTATTCTCTATATCCTAGAATAAATTTTTATTCATGTTATATTGATCGCATAAATTAAATAAAAATTTATTCATCAGATTTTGAATAAAATATATTTATTTTTTATTAAATATTTAATAAATATTTATTTACAGGTTTATGAATAAAATGTTTATTTAAGAGAATAATTTTTTTTGTTTGGGTATTTAATAAATTATATAGGAGTTTGAACAAACCAAGACTGCATCCGATGATAAATAATTATTTACAAGTTGGTAAATATTATTTAACAATTGCATAATTTAGTGTGCACCAAAAAATAATAATAATAATAATATTATTATTATTATTATGTGGAATGGGGTTTCATTAAAGATTATAATATTATTTAACAGCTGGAATACAAATAAATTATTATTTTAACCTAAACCATAGCTCTATAAATAGATGGTTATGTCTATTGTGTGGTGTATGGATGTGGAATCAAAAAAAGAGAGAATTTTTGTGCATGATGAATTCTCTCTTGACTTCTCTTTCCCTCTCACTGTCAATAATGCGAAACAAATGGGAGATTTATTCAAGAGCGTAGAAGGAGAAATCAAGAATGTACAATACAATACATTCGATTCCCCACGCTAGCCCCCAGATATCAAGTGGTGTTGCACGGAGTTCATTGGAGCATGTGCGGATCACCAATAGATGAATTCTATCTGTGGATCCTCCCAGTGCAATGAATGAAATCCAAAGGGGTATTTTTAGATGATCAACATCCATTAATGAATAAATTTCATAAGCCTAGGTATTCATTTCTTTAGATATTAAATAAATTAATTATAAATTTGATGTGAAAGGTACTTGCTCATGGTTTTGGGAAATGATAATTAAAAGAAATTTTAATATACCACCCACCAACGTACACTTATACTATGACCAGAACCAACAAGTGGTATTAGAGTGGTAACGTTTAAATTTATAATTATTTATTTTATTGTTGATCAAGGCTCAATTGTGGTCATATTTTTATTTTATGTTATTATTTCATTAATTCAATTTAAATTAGCATGATTCTACATATTAATCATGTTTTTTCAGTGATTCATTTTATTAATGGTCTAAGAACAAATTAAGAATTTCTAGAGATCCTGTTAGGAAATTGAAAATTGTTTCTAGTATGACATGGTTACATGGTGTGTACTCCGAAGTACATATTGTATACCCTAGTACGCTGCATTTGGATGTTTCAGGGGATTCATTTCATGCCACATAATAATTACACAAGGGGTACACCACAACTAACTATTCAACCTAGTACATGGTTATCAGATTACATGGATTGTATCAGTGTACACGTCATGTATTAGACACGGGTCAATAACATAAATTACACAATATGTGTGGTTATTATTCACAGTCAAAACTGTGCGAGATAGAAAACTTGGAGAATTTGTGATATAAACGATGTGTATGTGGTGTGCACATCTTTTATTTAATCAAATATCACATCCGAGGAACATGTTAAGACACTCAGTGATAAAATAGACATATAGCTCAAAGAGGTACACAGTGTGTTGCTGGCCTGTACACATTATGTAGTCCACCGAGACACATGCTGGTTATACAAGCATGCATTCTAGACACACAACAAGTGGAACACATGGTATATAGCTAGTATGTACATGTCATGTAGTTCATATGAGGTACACGTCACAAAACCAGGCATATACACTAGATACATGGAAATAAAGATACATAGTGTGTAGTTGGATGTACACACCATGTAATCTATCATTAATGGATAGAATTAAAAATTACATTAAATTGAAAAATATCATCATTGAAACCTTATTTTATTAATTTTAACACCATTGTGTGTTTGAAAATTTAATAATGGTTTTAAATAATTTTAAATACTCAATTAATTTATTCTAATAAATATATATCATTATTGGTTCTTCTCTTTATTTTTCTATGAATTCAATAAATGATGGGTATACCCAATAAATTTTTGATGATCATTAAGACTAAAGTTAATTAATTAATTAATTAATACAAGCATGTTCATCTTAATAATAATGAATGAATGAATAAATGAATACTATCTAGTTAATTTTGTGTATTCATTGCTTGTATGACTGTTCATGAGATTGACCAAGGCTTGTGTGTGTATTGTATATTTTAATTTAATTTATTGCATGGGTTTGAAATTATTTATGTTTTAATTAAATATAATGGCATGCAATTCATCCCTCCCTCCATCATTATGTGGGACCTTCATGTATAAGGCTATTTACGTAATCCTCTTTTAACCAATCCTTTGGTTACCCTCACCTATATGTGAATAATAAATACCAATAATGAAGGGAGTATCCTAATGAGTCTGAATATGGTTCAATAAGAAACCATTATGATGCCAACTCAGGTGATATATAGGTGGACAGGTGGAATTTTGTAACTCATTCCAAGACTGGAAAGATGAGTTATTTCCCCTAGATCATAGGTTGAGTAAATTTCTTCTCATTAAAACAACCATTAGATAAAGCTCATGAATGGGTCATTTTATTATTTATATATTTTTCTATATGCAATTATTTATTTTATGGATGTAAGGGAAAAAACACATAAATAGATGAATTAATGTGAAAATATGGAAATTAAATAAATGAATTATGAGTAAATTTTCTATCCAAAATGGAAAATTAATAAGTAACATCCACTTATTATTAACATGAAATGTAAATTATAAAATAAGATAAAATTTATGCATAATAAATTAAAATCTCTCAATTAAATATTAATTCAATCTTGGACTTCCATTACTTGATTAGTAATTAAACTCAATAAAACTAAGTGTTTTACCAATCCTTATTGGGTCACTTAATTTTACAAGGGAACTTATTATGAAGGTTTTGGGTTGAATTTACCATTTTAAATCAAGAGGAGTATCCCTTTCTTGAATTGGTGTAATTTTTCGGAAAGTGTTTAGGAAATCCAAGTCAAGATTTCAGGATTGGGGAATCCACTCAACGGATCAAGGAGTTACAAGCCTATAGTTTCCAAAGACCTTCCAATCTAAATATACTTCAGTATCTTTACCAATAATTTTTTAGGTTATTCAAAGGGGAATATGGATCATTTATGTAAGAATTTATAAGAAACAATAAATTCCAAGATCAATGGGGAGAGATATTCAGACATGATAAATAGTTGGAGAATTAATAAAATTAAATTATTATTATTTCTCACATAATTTATAATCAACTATAGTACTCACCATCTATTTTAATTATTGTATAAAATGGAAACCAAAAGTAAAAAAAAAGTAGTAAAATCATTACTAAACATAGGGTATGTCCTTAAAAAAACAAATTTTCAGATGTGGTACACTCATTTATGTGATTCACTATTATCATTAAGATTTTATTATGTGTTGTAATCCCATATTCATGTTCTGTTACCTCAGCATGTGAGAGAAAGGGAAAAGTAATCCTATCAAAGATATGTTGAGTATAATTTTTATGTCTATTGTATTATATTATCAACTATGACTGGAGATTTGTTGATACAACATAAATACATGGATTCTTACACCATAATGAAACATTTAAATTCTATTGAGAAAGATAAGGAAAGTCTTAAAATAAATAATATTGTTATTTCACTATATCAATGTAAACTGAAAGAAGACAATCTAGTTAATGATCATTCTTTTAAATTTCTATGGTATATTGACCGACTAGTGAAATTTATCCTCAACTTGGATAATAAATTATCCAATAATATTATTTTATTATCCTTACCACTAATATTATCCTTATTTTCGAAAACTTGATAAAAAAATGGATAAGTTGCATAGGAAACTCTTGTCCAAACTTCTCTAAGATGATAAGGACTGGTTGAAACCTATTTATCCGCCCCTTGTGGTGAACATTTCAAAAGACAAGGCTAAAGATCCAATGTCTAATCTAAGTTCATAATATCCTTTATGGTTTCCTTCAAAGATAAAAAAGATTCAAATTTTGAATAATGAATAGGATTCTATTTTCTTCTTATGTTGAAAGATCAAACAATGGAAAATAAATTACAATGAATAAAGAAGCATGCAGTTGCATCCACTTCGGGTATATTCATCAAGTTTCAATTCACAACTTATTTATTAAATACAATATGCTTACAACATATATGTATTTAAATATAGTAAATGAGTTAGAATAGAAAGGTTATAGAGTGAACTCAAAATGAGATGATAAATGATGATTCATAATTCATCCAAGGGGATATCACTATTTTTCATTAGTAGTTTTTATTGATTCAATTTTTTAATAAGTGTTTCCAAAAACATTTGTCTCATTGTCTAGCTAGACACAACGAGATATTATTTATTTTTGGAATAAATTATTTTATGGTACTTTAAATAAAACATATTAGTTTAATAACTCTTAAATCACATATATCCATTGCAATACACGATGAATATAAAATATAATAATCATAAATCATTGTTACAATATAATTCTTTTTCAAATAAAACTATATATATTGGACTTGTTCATTCCCTTTAAAGTGTTCTATTCTTAATTAAGCTAAGGTATTGGATATAAAAAAATACTTATCATGTTTTAGAAAAATAAACCCATATACATAAATGGTATTTCACAATGATTTTAAAACTGGTTTAACATGGTCATGTGAACTATTATAAATCCGAAGATAACTTCAAATACTACATGATATTCCTTTAAGAAATTTTAGAAATTATAAATGAACTCTAAAGACCCGTAAAAAATCAAGGGAATTTTTTCTTAATTTTCTTATGGATTTTACAAGAACGCAGTTTCTGATGGCACCTGATTCCGAGACCTGGTGTACCTGGAATCATTTTTCGAAGTTTAGATCGGGTACGTTCAGTGAACGAATGAGCGAGTTTTTCTAACTTTTGAACCGGTGCTCGGAATCGAATTCCGAGGGTGCCGATGGTATCACAGTGCTGGTAATTTCTTAGAAACACCTTTTCCGGAGTTGCGTTTGCTCGGGTGTGGTTTTTTAATTTTTTGGGGTTAAGTTAAGGAATAAAATAAAGTGGTGTGATAATTTATTTTATTTTAATTAAAGCGGCTTAACCTAAGTTAAACGGATAAGGTGGAACCCAAAATATACTACCCACTTGGTAGGATATTTGTGAGGTGGGGCCCGCACGATCCCCATGGTTTCTTTCCTTCTTAGTAACGCACCCGCACCCCCCCTTTTAATGAAGTCAAACATGCATTTATTCTGGTTAAGAAACGCCTCATTAATTTGGGTGGTTTAGTCGTTACAATTAATTCTTTGAATTAATTGTTCGTTTCGTTTCTTTTGAATTTCAAACGTTGGCATGTGCGTTAATAAAATAAGATGAATATTATTTTATTTTTGTTGGATTTCTGGTTGTGGGAGCCTTTGGGAGAAAAAGAGAAGCCTTGAGGAACTTCTTCGTTCTTCAACGAAGAACGCGAAGAACTCACCACTGCCGACGAAGAAGGCCGACCTCCGATGGTGGATGACGGCGAGAGACTCCTTCCTCGAAGAACACCTAATGCCAATGACGTTCCTTCCGTGACGCTTCTTCCGCGGCGATCCTCTTCTTCTGTGGCGATCCTTTTCTTCTGCGACAGTTAATTCCGCGATGCACGCTCGTTCAACGACAAAGTTGAGGTAGGGGTTATGTGTTTTAATTTGTGAAATATTCCGTCATCTAACCCCGTTCTTTTGGACCACTTGATATCGTTTAACGGGAGGGGGCCAGACTGCACAAACACAGCTGACCCTCCTCCCTTATTATTATTTGTTGTTGCGGTTCGAGGGAAGGTAATGCGGTGCCGTCACACCACGCAGGAATTAGTGGCAAGGAATGCGCGTCGCCGTCGCGCCATGCATTTGAGAATTGAACCAAGCCGCGGTATCGTCGCGCCGCGTCGGAAAGAAACTGAAGACACCGCGGCCGGAGCGGGGCCACGACGGATGGGTGCGGCGCCTTCATGCCGCGCCGGGTGGACCAAGGTCGTGGCTTAAGTCACGGCGGAGCAGCGGAACCGGCGGCCGGAGTCGGGCCACCGGCGTCGGAGCAGGGGGACCAGCCTTGTCGGTCAAGTGTCGGCCGAAGCCGGCCGGCCGGAGCGGGCCGTCCGGACCGTGGAAGAACCGGGGGTTCAAAACCCCTAGTTGGACGGACGTGAACGGCCCCATTAAGGGGCCGCAGTTTCTTCACATGGGGGCAGCGCCCCCCGCATCCGAACGGCTCGGCCGTTGGGCCGAGCCCCTGGCCAGCACGCCAGCGCGCCGCGCGCCGGGCCGACTTCCCTGGCCGGTCCGCCAGAACGGGCCGCCAGGCCAAGCCGCACCCAGGCCGGGCCGGGCCGCACCAGCCGGGCCGGGCCGTGCCAAAGAGGTCCGGACCTGGACCCGGTTCGGGCCGACCCTGGGGGTATCGGGCCGGGTCGGACCGGGCTCGAACTCCTTAATACCGAACCTCTTTCGTTCCGTCACCCATAAGTTGAGCTGCGGACCTCCGATCGATGCATCGTCAGTTGCGTAGTGATCCATGGATCGAGACGCTCATAACTTGAGCTCTGGACGTCCGATTGACGTGCTGTCGACATGGTTGAATTCATATTGATGATACGGAACTTTTGGCATGCTTCTCATGAGTTTTGGATGCAGTTGGATATAGGTCGGGTTGGATTGTACACAAAATCCAACAGGGCCTATAGAACAGAAAATCAGATAACATTCAGACCGGATGTCCGTTTGATGAACCGTCAGCGGCGTTGGTGATCAAGTTGAGAAAGGGTCCCTATGAGAATACCCTATGAGAGTTCGGGGTAAAGTTAAGATATGGCCGGGTTGGTTCGCACATGAAACAAACCGGGCCCCTAGGACGAAAAGGCTAGTAACTCACAGACCAAGCGTCCGACTGACGCACCGTCTGTTGCGTTGAGACCCCTATGATGAGGCAGTCCTTTGAGATACTTCTTCGTGTAACTTTTTGATACTTTGAGTATCGACCAGTAGCTCGTGGAGCGAACCCTCTCAGTGACGAGATAGCAGAGTGCAGAGACCTAGTAGGTGGCTGAGACTTGACGATTGCTGATTCATCGACTCGGTGTGTTTCGAATAGCCTAGTGGGGAGCACTTGGTTGTAGCAGCAGACCCACGGCGGAGGAGCGCTTGGTAGTAGAGGCATATCTGTGGTACTCAACAGAAGGAGTACCTCTGGAGGCTATGAGGGGGAGCGCTTGGTTGTAGCGGCAGACCCATGGCGGAGGAGCGCTTGGTTGTAGCATCAGACCCGCAGTACTCAACAGAAGGAGTACCTCTAGAACCTATGAGGGGGAGCACTTGGTTGTAGCAGTAGACCCATGGTGGGAAGTGATTGGTTGTAGCATCAGGACCACATTACTCGACAGGTGGAGTACTACAACAATCCAAGGAGTTCGGCGCACTTGGTGGTAGCGGTAGGCCATCTGAACTCGACAGAGGAGGAGTTCGGCCCGCTTGGTTGTAGCGGCAGGCCCTCTGAACTCGATAGAGGAGGAGTTAGGCACGTGTGGTTGTAGCAGAAGACCCTCTGTACTCGATAGAGGAGGAGTTTGGCATGCTTGGTTGTAGCGGCATGCCCACTGTACTCAATGGAAGAGGAGTTCTCTAGCAGTCGTGGTTTCGACGTCCTGAATAAAATCCTAGTTGAGCTGAGTCTGTAATCTTTGTGTTTCCTCATGATTGAGATGGGTTACTTGAAAACTTAGGTATATGTATGGGCATATACCTGGGTAGAGTTTGTCCGTTGATTTCATAATCCTTGTGTTTCCTCATGATTGAGATGAGTTACTTGATAACTTGGGTATATGTATGGTCATGTACCTAAGTAGAGGTTCTCTATTGAGATATTATTTGTGGTTATCCTTGTTGGATTTAGTGAGACCTTGAGGGTCTCGGGGTCCCTACGGAGTATCGTTATACTCACCCCTACACGAGCTATGCCCACACCTCGTTGTGTTGGTTGCAGATGAAGGGAAGCGCAGACAGAGGCTGAGTGTTCGAGGACTGTACGGTACCCGGAGGTGGACCTCACGACGAGACAGTATCCAGTGGTGGACTTAACGAAGAGGTGACACTCGAAGGTGGTTGACGGGCGAGAGCATTGTGGAGGCTATCTGTACCTACCCTTCAGGTAGGATCTGTGGTGGATGATTCAGGAGCTGCGCTATCTGTACCTACCCTTCAGTTAGGATCTGAGGAGGACGACCCGGGAGCTTCTTCTATCTTCTTCTAGCTGCTTGTCCTTTTTTTACTTTCTTTCAGTTGTAGATGTACTTTCGATTGGGTTTGTATTCTGGCCCATTTACTTTTTAGCACCTCTTTCTGTACTTAGTGTTTTACTTCTGCTTGTACTCTATGGTGTTTTGTTACTTTTATAAAGGCAATGCCTTCCTAGTTATCGTGATTTAGGCCTTTGGTGCTAGTTGCTATCCCCTGGCCTATGGAATGCGGGCTTGGGGCAGTCCCGACACGGGCCCTGAGGACGGGTCATGACAAATTGGTATCAGAGGAGTTCAGTTCTACCGCAGAACTCAGGACCCTGATATTTTTCTATGTGAAGCAATAGTGTTGAGAGTATTGAGTGTGGTTAGCAGTCCAGGGAGTCCGGTGTTGGTGCGGCGGCCGATGTATCCGTACACTAGGACCCTGACTTTTGATTTCCGACTTAATGCAAGAAAACATTGATTGCATGTGTGTTTCATGTTTTCTCTGTGATTACTTGGTGTCATCTCACCAGGTATTCTATTTAACAGTGGCACACCTGTTTCTTTTCAGGATGGCCCCACGACGGCAGCCAGTTAGGGTTTCGAGCGTTATGCGTGATGACAGACCACCGAGCGACGAGGCCTCAGTATAGGTCCCTTTGACAGCAGAGGCACCGGTGGTACCTCTACCCGCCGAGCCACCGATGCTACCAGCCCCAGCCGCTGAATGTGCACGCCGCCTTAGTGAACTACACAAGTTTCAGTGTCAGTGACTACCTAGGTTCCGTGGGGAGATGGACCCCCAGGCAGCCGAGGATTTCTTGGAGGCAGTTGTATGAGTTTTCCGTTTGGTAGGGACACCAGCTGACCTTATGGTGGTCTTTGCAGCGAGCCTCCTGCACGCGGAAGCATACAGATGGTGGAGCTTGATGCTCCAGGTGCACGATGAGGCATCTCTCATTTGGACGGACTTTGAGGGCCTTTTCTGCTCAGAGTTCGTCCCAGCCACCCTCTGTGAAACGCACATCTAGGAGCTACTACAGCTGCAGTAGGGCATCATGACAATAGCCTAGTACGCGGTGAGGTTTACTGATCTCTCGTGCTATTCGACGGACATGGTACGAGACCCATTATTCAGGGCCCGAACCTTCGAGCAGGGGATCAGGAGAGAGATCATAGCTTCAGTTGTTTCTCATATCATTCCGACACAGACAGGGGTGTTGGAGCGAGCCCTCTTAGTGGAGAGTTTCCTTGCTGAGCAGTCTCCAGCAGTAGGACCCACCACTACCCGGCATGCGGTAGAGTCTTCTTCAGTAGGCAGTAGACAGATGAAGCAGATCTCCAAGAGGACTAGACCTACAGGTGGTCGACCGCATGACACAGGATCATTTGTGCAAGGCACCCGGGGTGGAGAACGACTTACCATGCGCGGGCAGTGTTACTCCTGCGGTGGGGTTGGTGACATGGCTCGTGACTGTCCGACCAGCCATATAGATGACCAGCAGATGAACGGAGGACCTCCCAGGCAGAGACAGAGGTTTGATCGAGGTGGACCACATGGAGCAGGAGACCGTGGCAGGGGAGCTGGCCCTACAGCTGGAGGTGGACGGCACTTCGAGGTGTTGCCACCACCACCACCAGGAGGTCCACCCCAACCGCAGGGAACATGTGGACGTGGGAGAGCTCAGCTGTAGGCAGCTGAGGCCTATGATCATGGAGCTCCGGGAGCAGATGGACAGGAGCGGGACTAGCTCCAGACCTGGAGACTTTTGATCATGTTTCTTCAAGCTCTGTTGATGTTTGTTTGTTGATGCTTTGTGTCTTTGTACTTTGAGATTCCGTAATAGAAAGACACATTTCTTGTGGTGTTTACCTTCATTTCCTCTCTTTTAGTTGTTACTAAGAGGTTTCAGTTTAAAAACCGTTTACTTGACCCTCACTTTGAGATACCTACTGGAGGAGACCCAGTGACCACACACTGATTCCGACAGTGTGACACAACCCTTGGAGGCGAGAGTAGCGGTTGGATCTCTTGGTACTAGCGTCGAGGCCTTACGACATCATCCTTGGTGTGGATTAGTATCTTCCATGTCGGTATTGACTGTATTAGGCGACGAATGTGGTTCATCCAGGGGATGAGACCGGATTTCTCTTATCGACAAAGAAGAAATTTCAGCAGCTCTTGTAGGACCAGAAAGGTCCAAGACATCCAAGAGTGGATGAGGATAGCTCAGAGCCGAAAAAAGTCTTATGCTGACGGGGGGCGGAAACCACTAGACTTTGAGGTTGGCGACCACGTTTCCCTACGAGTCTCACCTCGACGTGAGTTACAGAGATGTGGACGAGGAGACAAGTTATCTCTGAGGTTCAACGGATCTTTCTAGGTCCTCATCAGGGTAGGCGAGGTGGTTTACCACTTGACCCACCCACCTCAGTTGCACCAGGTGCATGACGACTTCCAGGTATCTCAACCGAGGAGATACAAGCTTGACCCTTTGCTTTTCATCGACCATGAGGAGGTGGACTTGGGTGATGGAGTGTCCCTCATGGAGGTTCCAGTGGGGATCGAGGAACGATAGGAGCGGGTCCTACGAGGACGGGTCGATTCCCCGGGTGCGCTTTCACTGGAAGTACGGGAACCTCCAGGTGAGAACATGAGAGCGGAAGGCTCAGATGCGTGCTCAGTACCGCTTTTGTTTCCCTAGTTTGTGTTATGGATTTACGGGGATGTAAAGCCCTAAGGTGGGATTAATGTAAAGACGTGTAAAAATTCAAGCGAAATTGATTCTTAATTTTCTTTTGGATTTTACAAGAACACAGTTTCTGACGGCACCTGATTCCGAGGCCCGGTGTACCCGGAATTATTTTCTGATGTTTAGATCGGGTACGTTCAGTGAACGAATGAGCGGGTTTTTCTAACTTTTGAACCGGTGATCAGAATTGAATTCCGAGGGAACTGATGGAATCGCAACACCAGTAATTTCTTAGAAACACCTTTTTCGGAGTTTCATTTTCTTGGGTGTGGTTTTTTAATTTTTTGGGGTTAAGTTAAGGAATAAAATAATGTGGTGCGACAATTTATTTTATTTTACTTAAAGCGGCTTAACCTAAGTTAAGAAGATAAGGTGGAACCCACAATATCCTATCCAATTGGTAGGATATTTGTGAGGTGGGGCCCGCACGAGCCCCACCGTTTCTTTCCTTCTATGTAATGCACCCGCACCCCCTTTTAATGAAGTCAACCGTGCGTTTATTCCGGTTAAGAAAGGCCTCATTAATTTGGGTGGTTTAATCGTTACAATTAATTCTTTGAATTAATTGTTTGTTTTGTTTCTTTTGAATTTCAAACTTTGAAATGTGCGTTAATAAAATAAGATGACTCTTATTTTATTTTTGTTGGATTTCTGGTTGTGGGAGGCTTTGGGAGAAAAAGAGAAGCCTTGAGGAACTTCTTTGTTCTTCAATGAAGAACGTGAAGAATGCACCGCCGCCGACCTCTGACGGTGGACGACTGTGAGAGACTCCTTCCTTGGAGACCACCTAACGCCAACGATGTTCCTTCCGTGATGCTTCTTCCGCGGTGATCCTCTTCTTCCGTGGTGATCCTTTTCTTCCGCGATGGTTAATTCCACGACACATGCTCGTTCGACGATAACGTTGAGGTTGGGGTTATGTGTTTTAATTTGTGAAATCTTCCGTCATCTAACCCCGTTCTTTTGGACCACTTGATATCGTTTAACGGGAGGGGGCCGGACCGCACAAACACGACCGACCCTCCTCCATTATTATTATTTGTTGTTGCGGTTCGAGGGAAGGTAACGCGGTGCCGTCGCACCGTGCGGGAATGAGTGTCAAGGAATGTGCGGCGCCGTCGCACCACGCATTTGAGAATTGAACAAAGCCGCGGTGTCGTCGCGCAGTGCCTGAAAGAAACCGAAGACACCGCGGCCGGAGCGGGGCAGCGGCGGAGGGGCGCGGCGCCGTCATGCTGCGCCGGACGTACCAAGGCCACTTCTTAAGCCGTGGCGGAGCAGCAGAACCGGCAGACAGAATCGGGCCTCCGGTGTCGAAGTAGGGTTACCGGCCTTGCCATTCCCGTGGCAGCAGAAGTCGGCCGGCCAGAGCGGGCCGACCGGACCGTGGAACAACCGGGGGTTCGAAACCCCCGGCTGGCTGGACGTGAGCAGCCCCGTTAAGGGGCCGCGGTTTCTTCACGCGGTGGCAGCACCCCCCGCCTCCGAACGGCTCGACCATTTGGCCGAGCCCCTGGCTAGCGCGCCAGTGCGCCGCGCGCCGGGCCGGCTGCCCTAGCCGGTCCGCCAGACCAGGTCGCGCCCTGGCCGGGCCGGGCTGCACCAGCCGGGCCGAGTCGCACCCAAGCGGGCCGGACCCGGACCCGCTTCGGGTCGACCCGGTTCGGGCTGACCCTGGGGGTATTGGGCCGGGTCGGACCGGGCCCGAACCCCTTAATACCGAACCTCTTTCGGTCCGTCACCCATAACCTGAGTTGCGGACCTCCAATCGATGCACTATAAGTTGCGTAACGATCCTTGGATCGAGATGGTCGTTTCAGTATACTACACCCAAGATTTCGGAGTACTTTGTGTTCAGCCGAGTTGGTTCGTACACGAAACCAACCGGGCCCTCGGAGCAGAAACACTCATAACTTGAGCTCCGGACGTCCGATTGATGTGCCGCCGACTTCTTTGAATTCCTCTTGATGAGACGGAACTTTTGGAATGCTTCCCCTGAGTTTTGGATGCAGTTGGATAATGGCCGGGTTGGATTTTACCTGAAATCCAACCGGGCCCCTAGAACGGAAAAGCTAATAACTTTCAGACTGGATGTCCGTTTGAAGAACCGTCAGCGGCGTTGGGGATCACGTTGAGAAATGGTCCCTATGAGCATACCCTATGAGAGTTCGGGGAACAGTAGAGATACGGCCGGGTTGGTTCGCACACAAAACCAACCGGGCCCCTGGGACGAAAAGGCTAGTAACCCACAGACCGGGCCTCCGACTGACGCGCCGTCTGTTCCGTTGAGACCCCTATGACAAAGAGGTCCTCAACTCAGGTATATGTAAGTGCATGTACCTAAGTAGAGGTTATCTATTGAGATCTTGTTTGTGGTTATCCTTGTTGGATTTAGTGAGACCTAGAGGGTCTCGGGGTCCCTACTGAGTATCGTTATACTCACCCCTGCACGGGCTATGCCCGCACCTCGTTGTGTTGGTTGCAGATGACGGGTAGCGTAGATAGAGGCTGAGTGTTCGAGGACTGGATGGTACCTGAAGCTGGACCTCACGACAAGACAATATCCAGTGGTGGACTTCATGACGAGGTGACACTTGGAGGTGGTTGACGGGAAAGAGCGTTGTGGAGACTATCTGTACCTACCCTTCAGGTAGGATCCGTGGTGGAAGATTCAGGAGCTGCACTATCTGAACCTACCCTTCAGGTAGGATCCGAGGAGTACGACCCAGTAGCTGCTTCTATCTTCTTCCAGCTGCTTGTCCTTGTTGTACTTTCTTTCAGTTGTAGCTGTACTTTCGATTGGGTTTGTATTCTGGCTCATTTACTTTTTAGCACCTCTTTTTTTTGTACTTAGTGTTTTACTTCTGCTTGTACTCTATGGTGTTTTGTTACTTTTATAAAGGCAATGCCTTCCCAGTTATCGGGATTTAGGCCTTTGGTGCTAGTCGTCAGCCCCTGGCCTATGGAAGGCGGGCTTGGGGTAGTCATGACACGGGCCCCTAGGACGGGTCGTGACATGAACTTAATGAGTTCACTTAGTAAAGATAGAGGAATCTCCAATATCTCTTTTCAGAGAACATATTATCCATGTAATCATTGATTATACACATAGAGTAAAGGTTTTCTCATACTCACAATTCATTATATACATTAATGATTTAATGATAGTAAAAGTAAGATTAATGATGAGTCTTATATAATTTTAAATCTTTAATTATACCATCCAAGACATATTTTGCAAATAAATGTGAAATAACTAACCATATGAAAACTATATTTTCTAATGGATATCTTATCAATTGAGATATGATAATAATATATTATGACACTACCATAAGTATTTGTTGAAAATAGTTTGTTAAAATATTGTCTCAGCTAAAAGGTAACATTAAAAAACAAAGGTGAATCTATATTGATGATCGTATATCCACTAAGGATATTAACATATAGTAAATATTGATAATATTTCCAAAAAATAAGGCTATATCTTTGAGTATAGCGGGAGAAGACTTAACATATATGGTTTAAGGCTCTTGATGCACATAACATGGCATAGGAATACTGGACTCCGCTAAGCTTAGTGGGGGGATTAATTACAGATACACATATTTCATCGGAATTCATAACCAAATTGTGGTTTATATTCACTATGGTGGGTGATACATGTATCATTATTTTATAATAATTAATCTTATAAAGAGGCAGTAAATTACAATATAATATGTTTGAAAAGTATATATAAATTTAGGTAATGGACTCCATGTATCAAGATTTAGGACTATGTATTTTGAATGTTTCTAAGACTTGATACTATTGGTGAGTATTCAAGTGAAATTGGGAATGGATGGTACAAAACATTAACAATAAATCATGGTTGATTATTAAAAGGTTTAGTTTATCAAAAACCTTCTTCACCACTCATCGAGAATAAAATCCTTTTTGAATTCTACTTGTCAATGAATATTTCTATGATCATCATATTTGGATATTGATTGTCAAGGCCACCTAATTTAGAGGAATCCTTGTTAAATATTTCTATAACATGCAACCAAAAAGTGACCATTTGGTATATGTCTACCAAGAGTAACTGAAAGGGTAGGTGAAATCAATAAATTTTAATAATATATATAGATTACACAAATTAATTTATGAATAAATCATGCATAATGATCATAGGATATTCATTTGGAAATGAATGAGTTACATGTTTCTCAGACTGGCTATTAGGATCCCTACAATTTTTCAAGATAAATATGTTAATTACATATGAAAACATGTGTAATGTCTTACAAGTTTGTTAAGACCATGGAATTAAATGTCTAGATGTTTTAATTAAAGTAGAAACCATGTTTTAGAGAAGAATATCTACAAAAATGCATCTATGTGTATGATAAACCTATTCATTTTACAAATATTAATAAATTATTTTAAAAATTGAAACAATTCAAGATTGAATTTTTATTGGAATATAATCCATCCATTATAAAATACATAGTAATTGGAAGTGATTATGGAGTTTAAAACAATTCCACAAGATTAAGTGCTAGTAATTCATCTCATGTGCCATGATATGTACTGATTTTTGATATTACTAATGCATAAAGAATAATAGTTGATTATCAAATAAATCCAACATAATTTCATGGATTTGAAATTAAGATTATCCATTAGTACATCGAAAAGTAGAACAGGGAGAGTTCTAGGTGTTTGGAGAAGTGAGAATACTAGTGATCAATGGAATTTAACACTTATCATTATTTTGTTCAATTTGATCTAGTATCACTGATAAGGCTATATTAATATGAAATAAAAAGTTATTACAACATGTGGATTCCATATCTACAATATCTGAGTACATTACAACTTCTGATACAGCTTAATAAGCAGTTTAGTAACATTCTATTCTGATTTTGGGTTATACCAAAAAGCAAGAGGTTTATCATATTATGATAAACTATGACTATGGATTTCCTGCCATGGGAATAAGATGTGGATTCTTGGTGAAATTAATAATTGGGTGATTTTATAAATATAGATATGTTGTAGTAAATGGATCTAACACATAGAAATGTGGCATAACCAGACCTAGCCATGGAAACCTGGTAGGCCTAGAAATTATAGTCAAAATCAGTAGAGGAAAGTTTAACATGTGATGACAAACATGTCATTAGAATTTGGATCTAGTTAAACTGGGATTTTTTTTAGATTTATTGTTTTAGAACCAACTATTTTTACTTTATATTACTTTTATATTCAGAGAATTGAAAATTAATATAAATAACATATCACATGTTGTTTTTTTATTTTTCATAACATTGATGTGATAATGTCCTAGAGTATATATCACATTGATAAGGTCTTAGAAGTTCTCCATAATTATGATAACCTTTATATGATATGGTGATATTTATTAAATATAGATCTATGGTTAGATAACATACTATGATAGGACACATGGTATGTAGACCGTCAGGTGCAAGTACTCATAAGCGGATGAGGCTTCTTCGCTTGAAGTTCTCACTTGGTAATCTCTAAGGTGGTATATTATGAGAATAGAACCACCAGTATGAATTATTAATATTCTGTTGTCATTGGATATTCCTTTCTATGAGCATTTGTAATTATCCTTAGAGTTTAATATTATCATTGATGCATTTCATGACTCGTACACTTAGATTTACTGACCAAAATTGCTACGTAATATGTTGGCGAGAAGTAGGGTAGGTTGGGTGCGTCATGATTGACATTTCATTAATGAATAATTTGAGGAAGGATTTTTCTCTTTAATATTTATATATATTTATATCACAACCCTTTGGTTGGAATAAAACCGTTATATTAAATTTAAGGCCTATGGTGTAATGATGTTTATTTCAGATAATCAAAGAAAGACATATCGAGAACATAGGATGCTGACAGAGATGTGAAACTTTCTTGATGAGATTTTGGGAAAAACTGATTATAATATGTTGTGAGTGTTCATATGTAGTTTTCATTGATGTGAAATTATGTTATTTCTCTTGGGTTCCTTGACACATTTCTAGATAGTAATCTTGGACTTTAGGAAATCCCACTTAATGCCAATGAGAGAGAATCCTAGAGGGTCACACACTATGTGTTTCTTTTTTATCTTGATTAAATTATATTTTAATTTAGTTTACTAAATAAGTATTATTCTCAAGACTGGGGACTAAAATTTTATTCAAGTTTTATTTATCTCATAAATTATATAAATATTTATTCACTGGATTGTGAATAAAATTTATTTATTTATTTTATAGAATATTTAATAAATTTTTGTTTACTAGTTTATGAATAAAATATTTATTTAAGAGAACAAAATATTTTATTCGAGTATTAAATAAATGACAGAGGATTTAAAATGGACCATGAATGCGTCTGGTGATAAATAATTATTTACAAGCTGATAAATATTATTTATCAATTTTCACATGTTGGTGTGTGTAACAAAATAATAATGATATTTTTATTATGTGGAATGGGGTTTCATTAAAGGTTATAATATTATTTAATGGTTGACATGAAATTAAATTATTATTTTCACATAAACCCAAGATTTATAAATTGATAGTTATGTCTATTATCTAGAGTATGGTTGTGCAATCAAAAAAAGAGAGAATTATTATGCACGATGAATTCACTCTCAACTCCTCCTTATCTCTCCCTCTCAAGAACGAGAAATGTAAGAGGTATTTCATCAATATCATAGAATGAGATATTAGGAAAGGAAAATGCAAGATAGTTGATTCACCATTCTAGCACCCAGAGTTCGATTGGCACTGCTCATAAATCATAGAAACACATGTGGATCACCGCTATAGGGATTCTATCATTGGATCGTCACAATGAAATAAAGGAAATCCAAAAGGTACTTTTTAAAAGATCAACATTCATCAATAAAGAATGTTAAAAATCCCAATCATTCATTTATTTATATATTAAATAAATTAATTATAAATTTTATGTTCAATATCATTGCTCATGGTTTTAGAAAATGATAATTAAAATAAATTTGAATATATCACCCACCAATGAAAGCTTCCAAAACACTCAGAACCAATAGAATAAAAATGAAAAAAAATATTTTCTATGGATTTTACAATTCCTCACATAGAATCATTATAATGAAAACTCTCTTAAAACTATACAAAGATGATGTAATAATAAATTACAGTAGAGAAGAATCTTTGAATGGTTGATTTTAAAAATGCATCATCTTCATGCTCCTCAAATACATATCTACTTATAGGCATCCATCCAATGGTCACATTTCTATGATTCTTGGAGTTAATTTCAATATCCTCATATATTATTCACTTGAAAACATAGTAAATTATGTCTTCATATGATGTCATTCCGAAATAACCATTACAATGTTGTTAAAATGAATTCCAATTAGTAGAAATAATACTAACAATGATGATAAACTTCTTATTCTGATGGAATAAAACATGTAATTCTAATGGACTTAAAATAAATCACATCAATAGACTAAATATCATCATACTAATAGATAATACATCATCACACCAATAAACTAAATATCATCACACTGATAGATTAGATATCCTTACATTAATAGACTAGATACCATCATACAAATATATTAGATACCATCATACTGATGGACTAATATTTGGTAAATATGATAGACATGACTTAGGTTAATATTATGGACATCACTTCGGTCAATATAATGTATATAACTTAATTAAATCCAATGGAAAAGACTTTGGTCAATCTGATGGGCATAACCTTGTTCAATCCAATGGATCAGACTTGTATGAAAAGTTTATATTTGTTAGTTAAGAATTATTTCTACATTTGATAGGATATATTATTTTCTAAAAAAAATCTAAAACCTTGGGAAATATAAAGTTAGTAAAACAAGGTTTTTAAGAATGTTTTGTGATTTTCAAAACTAAGGATATAAAGGTTAGGAAGTAAACTTTTGAGTCAACAATATCCCCCTATCTGAGAAGAAAAATACACAACACTAAAAGATAAAACTACTAATTTTGAAAAAATTATAGTCCCATTTGTCATTTTTAAACACATATACCTTTATATTTATTATCTCCAAATTTCTTTATAACTCATTTTATTTAATATAATATGTCTGAATGAAATATAAGAAAACTTAGTTTTTAAAAACTCCCCTGAAATAGGATCTTCATGAAAAACTTATCTAATAAAATATCCCCTTTATATAATTTCTCCAAATACTTATCCCCTTTGAATAATCCCCCCTGTGATTTTCAAAAAAAAGGAAAATAGGAGGTATAAAATACCTGAAATGTTAGTAATAATAGTTCTATGAAAAAAATTGAAATACAAACATTCATACAAAAAAATGAAAGAACTTTTATCCAACCAAACTTGTATAATATATAAATGGAAGAAAATCCATACTTTCATTCATTCAAAAGATATTTTGAACATTACAATAACAAAGAGAGTTCAAAAAAAGTAATCATTATTTCTTCTTCAAAATTTTCACACTGAATTTCATTTTCATGAATGCCTCCTGATTTTTATCATTTTCTTGTTCCTTTATCTCTAGCTTCATAATACTTGCTTCAATAACTTAAAATCAAAGTAATTATTGCTTAATCCATTCAACATATTCTTTAAAATAATTTTTCTTATAACTCTCATCTTTTAACACTTTAACTTATTCTTAGAGAAAATAATTCTTTTACTTTAATTCCAACAAGTCTTGATGTTTTTGCTCTAAAAAAGACTTGAAATGTTCAAGCAGCTAAATCTTTTCCTCAACATATGAAGATCAATTTTGAAAAGATTCATCAATTTATAATGAAGAATTATTAACCATATCAATTTGTTAATCATTAACACTCAAATATATCTCTTTATATTTCAACCATATTATGATCTATTTAACTATTCTTCATTAAAATTTCAAATCAACTTTGAAATCCATAAACTCTACTTCATTTTGGACAACATTCTCAGCTATCTGATTTAGTGCTTCTAATTTATCTAAAATATCCAACCTCTTATAAATGTGTTTTCAATGAGATTTGATTTTTTGAAGGTATGGAATAGAATCTAAAAACTTCTTCATTTACTAACATATATATTTAAATTGAGATTCAGTTATATGATCTGAATGAGTTTCATAAGAATATGATGAATCATCGGAGACACGTATTATTGAAGGTCCTAAAAATGCTTCCTCCTTTTATTTTTCCTTATCAAAATTTTAAAATTTATCTACATAAATATTCTTATAAGAATCATATTTTTATGATATTGTTTGATTATTTATTTCCGACATCTCTTTCAGAAATCTCTTCTTTCTTAGAAACAACAAGATCAATATCCTTTTTTGATTGAGTTGTAAAGGATAAAGATGCTTCTTTGGAACAGTTTTCTTCATCATATTTTTCTTATGATTATTATTCCAAATAAGCCTCTTTAGATGATTCTTCCATTTATTATTCTAATTTTTTGACTAACATATCTTTACTCTTGAAATCAATTTTACATGTATTTTTTATGCATTTTTTATCTTTTACAACTTTTTCAGAAACAACTTTCTCATCAACAACTTTTTTAGAATCAACCACTTTTCCTTTTCCTTTCTAAAAAACAATAGGAACTTGAGAGGTTACAAAAACCTCTTATTATATAATGGACTGACCAATAATATATTTTGATGGGAGAATAGTTTAAACAAATAATAGATAAGAAATAGAAATAACACTTTAGTCATCCTCTCTAGTGGTTGAATGAAAATATCTATTTTCTCTGTTGACACCTTTCATAAAAATTTCAAATATCATTTATTTATCAAGTCTTTTATTTTGTTTCCTTTTATTTTCTTTAACCTTCTAGAATTATTCAACTCTCCCTTTTAGAGTTAAGTATTCAACATTATCTAAACTGAACTATGAATCTCATGCCTTCTTTTCATCATTCCTTTTCATCTATTCATTATAATCCTCATCAGTCATGGTTTTGAATTTATTTATGTCCTAGGATATGAAGAAACAAATATTAATTTTTATTGGACATTATATTTTATTTTCTATAATTCAGTATCAGATGCAACTTTTTTAATTTATCTATGTTCCTCTTGAGTTCAAGAGAAAAAACAAGTTTCATTCTCAAAATAGTTTCCTCACTAATCAATGAAACCTTTTACCTCATAGAAATAGATTAGTTATTAACGTTCATCATAGAAAATAATTTTATCATAATTTTGTTGATAAATCATGGAAATTTATTAATCCTTAACTTTATCTATCTTATCTTTAATGATTCAACTCACAGTAAAAAATATTTGACCATATTTATTTACCTCATGTTCATTAAGAAATCTAAAACAAAGATATCCAAAACCCTCTAAATGAGATACCCTTGCATCCATAAGTCTAACACTCTTGTGTTTGGTTTAAGATTATACACCTTTATTACTTTCTAAAAATAGGTAAATAAAGAAGCTTTAGCTTTATAATTTTCAAAACTTCCTAATTTATCTTATAGGTTATGAGTAAAAAAATAAGATTCTCTATCCATGGGAACTTCAAAAATATCTTATACTTATTATATATTCTTCTTACACTTCTCATTAAAAATACTAAAGGTTATAACATCCAAATTATATTCATTCCTAAATTAAATAGAAGAGTAGAATTATTTTACAATAGTCAGGTAGTGAAGATCAAAATCATCCTTCTCAACACATAACTTTTCCCATACATGATATCCAATTATTTGATTCAAAATAGAATAGGTGTTTTCATACCACCTCTTTTCAATCAATATCTCTTTGAAAATTTATCGATTCACAATATCTCCCAGATTCGTCATCTTGCAACACTAATCTGACAAAAGAGTTATGAATGGAAAAAAAGCTGAAATCAATCAGAATAATGCTAAATAATTGGGATGGTGAAAAAATTTAGATCCAAGGGTCATAGACTACTCTGAAAACTGATTTGGGGTATAGTGACCCACTAGTCTATTTATAGCCTCAGGGTGATAGTTAGACTTCTTCATATCTGACAACTCAGATTAAATTCAAAAAAAAATCTCTGATGATTGATAATTTTCCACAAAATATTTACATATATTTCTGAATTCTTAATTTTTTTTAATACAAACTTGTGTTAGATGAAATACTTGTCCAAATATAAATTTTTTAAAAACTTTTTATAATTTTTTATATTTATAAATTTTATCTAAAATTTAAAAAAAAATAGAATAGTTAAAACAAAAATAATAAACATTGAATATTAGTAATTAACTTATCATAGTAAAAACTTGTAAATTTCTCTAAGAATATCATTTTTGTTAACATTTATTCATGGTTTTTAGGAAAACTAAAAAATTGTAAACACAAAACTTTTTATAAATACTAATTTATGGGAAAAAACAATATTCTATGAAATTTGAATTTTTTTCAAAAACCTAAATTTAAAAAACAAATTGAAAAAATTTAGAAAACTTAATGATTTAGTGAATATAAAAAATTCTATAGAGACTAACAATTTAGTGATTATAAAAATTTTAAAAAAAATAATCATTTTAGAAAAAAAGAGTTTTTTGAAAACCAAAATATATGTACTCCCCCTTTGAAAAAAGAATTCATCAATGTAAAAACATTAGTAACAATAATAATATATGAATGATAATATGATATTCACCATTCATAAATTCTATTTAATGTATTTAAATCTATCATAACTAAGGGGTTTAATAAAAATGAAAACAATTTGTTCTTATGTTATAATGAATTGTAAAATTATATCTCCTTTCATTTTTATAATCATCTTGAATAAATCCTTATTTATAGTCTTATGTCTAGAACAACCACTATCCATGTACCAAATTTTCTTGTTGGTACACTTCTTATTCTTATGAAAACAAAGAGATTAGTGTTTTAGAACCCACATCTTCTTGGGTCTAGTATTATTAGAAAGTAAAATTTTAGGAATCCATATCAATCCACATTTTTTATGTTAAGAAAATGTTAATTATTTTGAAAAATAAGCCTTTTTAAAACCTAAGGATTGAAATTTATTCAAATAAAATTTAATCTTCCAGTGGCCACCAATTTGACATTTTGTAAAAAATATTGAACTTTTTGGAAAAAAATATTTATCTTTAAAAATAGATTTTGTATTTGTAAATCCCATTCTAGATACATCCATATGAGGAATAATTTTATTATACATGTTACCAATGTTTTCCTTACCATTAGTAAACTTTGAAAAATATTTTTCAGACTTGATATTTCAAATTTTATTTTTAAAATTAAATTCTTATATTATGTAATAGTTATATTCAAATTAAGATTTTATAATTATTTTGCTAAAATATTTTGAAGAGAATTATATTTCTCTAAATCTTTCAAAAGATAATTTTCTGAAATTTTGTCTTTTCTAACTCTTTTTAAAGATCATATATCTAATAAGTAAGAGTAGTAATACTTGAATATGAATTTACAAGTTTTTCATGAGAAATATCATGTTTTTTCTTTATTTTATCATTTTCATAAATTTATTAATAAGAAATAAAATAGGGCCAGAGGATGAAGTATTTTTTATTTATTTTAAAATTCTCATTTTATAATTATTTCAAAAATCATGATACCTCTTTAAAACTAGGAAAAGTTTTATTTTATTAAGATAAAGAAGATTATTCATAAAAAAATATATAATTGCTATCATTATTTATACCTGGGTAGTTTTCATTCAAAGTAAGATTTTTCAAAGATTCTGCATTTACCTTTTCCATAAAGCTGTTATTGATCTTCATAATCTCAGCATAGAATCTGATATTCTTTTTTATCTTCACTTTCACTTTATAATGAATTCTTTGATGAACTATCACCACCAATTTCACTCAAAGTATCTGAATATTTACGAATTTTCTTATTCTTGGGATTATAGAAATTCTTAGAATTTATTTTAGAATTCATATGGTTCTTATATTTTCATTTCAACTTTTTATAGTCTAGTATTATATGTCTATATTTCTAATATTCATAATGGATAACTTCTGAAGAATCATTCTTGTTGCTTCTGTACTTGTGATTATTCTTAAATCTATATTGAAAATTATTTTTCCCAATTATCTTGTTCATCCTATTTTCAATATTAGCTAATTAATTTCATGATTGTATAAATGAACTACTTTCTAATTCAATAATAACTTTCTTCTTCTTAAAAGTATTTGGAAATTTTTTATTTGAATGAAATTTGTTTGAAACATTAGAAGTTATAGAAAAAAAAACTCCATAATTCTTTTTCTTCATATTTTCAACATATATTTTAAATATTACCTCATACTGCATAAGAGTTCCAATCAAATCATCAAAATTAAGATTTGTAATACTTATTGTATCTTCTAAAGTAGTCCTCTTAGACTCCCATTATCCAGGCATGGTTTCTATAATCATTTCAAATATGATCGAATTTGTACTATCTTTCTCTAGAAGGGATTATAAACTATTTACAATATTTAGGAATCTCTTATGCTTATTTGTATCAGTTTCACCAGGTAGGAAATCAAATGCTTTATAATCAGATCAAAGCATATCTCTTTAAGTTTCAAAAACTTTTTAAGTTCCAAAATGAGTTACCATTAACTTCTTTCAAATACTATTAGAGAATTCATAAGAATAAATTTGACTATATTTGTTCTTATTCATAGAACATAACAGCGTATTCCTTACTCTATAATTCAACCAATATTACAACATTTTTGAATTACTAAAAGTAGCAACTTCTTTGTTAGGAATATTTTAATTATCAATTAATATAATAGAATTGTCAATATAAGTATTTTTAAAAAAAATCTTCATCCTTTCTCTCTAATACTCATTATTAGCACCATCAAAGATTGGTGGTCTTCTAGGATTTAGATTTTTTAGAGTACCAATATTTAAATATACAATATTATAGAAACAAAACTCGTTATATAATATACATGTTAGTGTAATAAAAATTTATTAACATACTATTTATAGCAAAAGTTTAAAAACCTTTACAAACTTCTTTTATATAACAAAAGAGAAAAATAGAAAGTAATTTACTAGAACCTTCTCTGATACCAGTTATTTGATTTTAAGAGTATATAATGGCTACAAGAGGGGGTGAATTATAGTTTAAAAAATTTAAAATAATTTACATTTATCATACTAAGGATGTGTCTGATGATCAGAGTAATATGTATCAAACTTAGAGTGTGTCTAGTAAATAAAAGTATAAAAAAATTACTAAAATAACCATCCTAAAAAAAATTCAAAAAGGGAAAATAAAACTTGTAATAAATAAGTTAAATTAAAAATTAAAGTAAAATTAATAATGAATTTCTAATGATTTATTAAAATATTTATACTCTTTAACCTTAAGAGTTAAGGAAGTAAATAAATCCTAACTTTAGGTATCCATAGTTTAAACCAAACTATTTGGTCTATCTTTATTTAGTAGAAATCCCTTGATCACCAAGATATGAATTAGTTCTATCTTCTGGTCCCCAAAATGCCTCAATCATCCTAATTACACTCATCTATCTTCCAATACCTTGAATCCCTTGATTGTAACTGTGATCAAATGCATAATACAAATGAAAAAAACGTTTTCTAAGGATTTTAGAATTCCTCACATGAAATCTTTAGAAAAAAAACTCTGTGAAAACTTTACATAGAAATTGTAAGGAGTAGTTATGGTAGAGAAAAATATTTTAAGGTTTTATTTTTAAATGAACCAGATTCTAGCTCCTATAATGAACTATTTATAGGCATCCCTTTAATATTTATATTTCAGTGATTCTCATAGTTGGTTTAAATGGCCTTAAATGTTCTTCAATTGACACCCCAGAAAATTATATCTTCACCTGATGTCATTCCATTAGCACCATTAAAATGTAGTTAGAATGTATTATGACTAGTATAAATAATAGTTACATTGATTATAATTTTTTTATTCCAATGGAATAAACCATGTCATCTTGATGATCATAAACTCTATCACATAGATAAACTAAATATTGTCACACTAATAGACTAGATATCACCACACTGATAGACTAGATATTATAACACTGATAAATTATATATCTTCAAACCGATAGATTAGATATCATTATACTGATATATTAGATATCATTATACTAATAGATTCTATATCATCACACCGATTGACTATATATCTTCATACGAATAGATTAAATATCGTCATACTAATGGACTAATAATTGGTCAATTTGATAGAGATTACATAGGTCATTCTTATAGACATGACTTAGGTCAATTTTATGGAAATTACTTAGATCAATCTAATAGACATGAAATAGGTCAATCTAATGGACATGACTTAGGTCAATATGATGGATATAACTTATGTAAGTTTGATGGATCAGACTTGTATATAATGTTTATTTTTGTTAGTTAAGAATTATTTCTATATTTTTTGGAATACTTTTTTTTCATCAAATTCATTCAAAAACCATAGGGAATATAAATTTAGTAAAACATAGTTTTTGATAATTTGTTGTGATATTCAAAACTAATTATACAAAGGGTATAAAGTAAAATTTTGACTCAATGCTATATTTTTTTAGATTTAATGAATTGAATATTCCATAAGTATCTCGACACCTTTTTCATTATATTTGTGGATGATATCTAGGTTACATGGGATCCAAGTGATAATTGGCACAATTAGAGTCTAGTTTTTGGAATCTTAAGGAATCAATGTCTTTATGTAATGCTTTCAAAATGAAGTTTATATATCCCAGAAGTGAAGTTCTTGGGTTATGTAATTTCTATGTATGTCATATCAATCAATCCTAATAAGGCAAAAATTGTCTTTTCATTGGAGGAGACATGAAAAGTATTTTAGATTAAGAGATCCGTTGGTCTTTTTTGGATAATATCAAGTTTTATCAAAGATTTATTGATGTTGGTTCCATCTTTGATAGCTCTTACAAGAAAAAGGGTGAAATTCATATGGGATGTAATATTTTGATATTCTTATCATGAACTAAAACAACTTTTGACATCAACACCTATTCTGGTCTTACCTAAGCATGTTGATGCTTCTAATGTTTTTCTAGGTTGTGTGCTTATGTAGGATGATCATTTTGTGGTCTATGGATCTCATTTTCTTCTAACTCATGAGAAAAATTATAACACTCGTGATTTTTATTTTTTCAGGGTTATGTATGTGCTTAAATATTGGTGGAACTATCACTTTCGGGAGAGGTTCATAGTCTTTTCTGACCATGAGAGTTTGAGCTATATATTTTCTCAGAAATAATTGAATATTATATAGGGATTTTTGGTATAATACATTCAGCTATTTGAATTTAACATTGACTATAACCTGGGTAAGGGGAATGTTGTTAGATATTCTCTTAGAAAAAAAGTTCAATCATATGATATTTTGAAATCAATGTAAGAGTGGAACCTAATGGTGATCTTCACTCAGTTACATCTAAACAATCAAGAGGATGTTTCAAGCATGTTTCTAACTAGTATTCAGTTATTATCATCACTCTTTGGGTCTATTTTTGAGGGTCAACAACAAAATGATGAGTTCAAATGAATTCAATAAATCATCTATGGTGGGGAGAACATTTTTTTTTGGTTTCTCCCTTCAGATGGTATTCTATATTTTGGGGATCCGTTTTTCATCATAGAATCTTTTAGGAGATCAATTTTCGTTGACTATCATAGTTCTTCATGGGTTGTTCATCCAGGCACTATGAATATTTATTATGATATAATATGGATATTTTTGTGGTGGGGTATAAAGTGTTACATTTCATATTTTGTGTCATTCTATTACATATTCCAATAGATAAAGGTAAAGAATATGAAACCTTATGGTTTACTCTATCCTCTTCTAGTTCTAATTTGGAAATGGGATTAGGTTTCCATGGACTTCATTTTTTGATTACCCCAGACTCCCCAAGTGAAGAATTATATTTGTGTGGTGATTGATCAGTAGAAAAAAACTTCTTATTTTATTTTGATTAGGGACAACAATAAATTTAAAGATCTAGGTAAAATTTATGTGTACTAGATCATGAGGTTTCATGAGGTTAACTATACTATTGTTTAGTAAATTGATCCTAGGTTTACTACTAAATTCTAAAATATCCTCCATGAGGTTATGGGGACTCAGGTCAGGTTTAGTATAGTTTACCATCCACATATAGGTGGTTATGTAGAGTGTGCTATTAAGATCTTGCAGGATATGATATGTGCCTACATATTGACTTTATGTGGATCATGGGATACCCATATGGTATTGGTCAAGTTTACATATAACAACAGTTATCAGTTGTTGATCAGTATGGTGCCCTTCGAGGCTTTGTATGGGCTCCCATGCAGATCTCCTCTTTATTGGGAAGAGGTTGGTGAGTCATCTCTTCTGGGACCAAGTCACGTTCAAAATACATTGAAGATGATTTGGATATATGATTATCTCTAATTATAGCTCAGAGTTAGTAGAAATTACATGTGGATCTTTGACATCACCATTTGGAGTTTTCTATTGGTGAATAGGTTTTCTTGAAAGTTTCTCCTCAGTTGGACCACCATCAATTTGGGAAATAGGGAATATGGCTCTAAGATATTTTGGACCATTTGAGTTTATTTATTTTCTTATGTGGGTTTCATATCAATTGGAATTATCATCTCATTTTAAAGTTATTCATGATGTTTTCCACATATCTCTACTCAATAAGTACCATCTTGATCCCTCTCATGTTCTGAGTGGGAAGAGATTGAGTTAGAGCCATATGTTTTAGGTATAGAGTATCTACTGAAGATCATTAATTATAAGGTGAAAGTATTTTATGTAAATTATATCCCCTTGATTATATTGTTATGGAAACACAAATCGGATTCTCACAATACATTGGAGTGAAAGTCATCGGTGGGGGAGCAGTGGCCTCACCTCTTTCTGGGGAATCTTTATTCTACATGACTTACCAAGTGTAAAAATACTTATAGTGGGTATATTGTAACATCTTGGTAAAAATTTATACATATTTTAATGTTTAATAATGTTTCTTCAGGTTCAGAGGGCATTGGAGTTGGTTTGTGTATTTTCTTCAGAACATAGATTTTTCACTGCCTACTATACACATTAATGTTGTGAATTGGTTTCATAACCTGAATCCATTTCTAGGTAGATGATATGATTTTGGTTCATATCATGATAATTTTATAGATTATGAAACATTTTCACATCATGAAAAGTTATATCATGTTTTTTTAAGTAGTGGAAATACCTCTTTTAGCACATATAAAATTTATGGATATATGTTGTATGATGTTCTTATAAGGTCTGGTCATTTATTGGTTGTAGTGAGGAGGGTGTGTTTCCTTGAGTTATATTGTGAATTATTCCCTCTACCATCAGTTTTTTAATGTAATGTGATTATAATATGTCGGGATCAATTCCAGGGCCTCTATTATTGTCTCTTCTTTCTTTTATGTGTTGTTGGATCTCATTGTGGGTGTGTGCGACCCGATTTTAAGGTAGGTAGATTCATCTATGTCCTATGTTGGATAAAATAAGAATTTTCTAGTTTTATAAATTATTTTGTAAATAAATTGGAATGATTTATTAAATTGTATGTGTGGATGTGTTTTTGAGAAAAGATGGTTTTACCCTTGTTTTGGTAGTGAAAAATGTATTTTCAAATAATTGAGAAATGAATTTATGAAATGGTTTTTAAAGCATTGTTTTGATGAAATTATTTGAAATATGTAGCACATTGGAATCCTTGGTTGCTTAGGTGAAAGGTGTAGTAATAGGCCTCACCTGTAGATATTTTTGGGGGCTTCACTCATGGTGGGTTCCTCTTCTCCCTAGGCCAAGTGTCCTTGGGACCTATTAGACACTATTGGCATGTTCAATTTCTAGGATGTTCCTCTACGCTCTAGATACGAGTCATATATATAGGGAATTTATGTGTATGATTGTCTATGTTTGGGTATGAGTGTTATATCTAGTCTTACCTATAGTAATACTTGGTGTGACTTTACCCATTCTTTGTTTTTTACTATTTGGTTTTGATTACCTAGTTTGATATTTTTGATATTATTTGAAACAATTTTACCTAGAGTATTTAGAAATATGGGAAAAGGATAATTATTTTCCATGATTTTGATATAAAACCATTTAACTAGTTAACATGACTTTCTTTTTGTAAATTTGTGATTGTTTAGATTTTTATACAAAGAATTTCTATGGAAAATTTCACAAACCAAGTCGAGGTTTAATCCAACCCAACACCCGACCCAGCCCAAGACATGGCTTGAAGAGCGTTCCCAATCCCCATAGGCTGGAAACCAGTGCATGGGTATCAAAATATAATTTTTGGTAACTATTTCACCTAATAATATAATAATAAAAAACCAACAATAATAAGACATCATCACATAACTTATAATCATAAACAAATGAGGCACAAAAAATTTTAAATTTAGAGTTTACATCTTTAACCAAAACCAAAAATACCACAATGTAAAGGGAATAACTAAACCATCCAAAAAACCTCCATTTAATAAGAGGGTTATCACCCTCAAGACACCACCACCAACTCCTTCAAGAAGTGGAACACTTGCAACCAAATCCACCATCACCACCAAAAAACACCTTTCCTTTACATGGTTCATACATAACAAAATCTACATATAGCTAAATGTGTTTATATGGTGTGAGCCAAATCCTAGTAGGATTCCACCATATACCAATGGTAAGAAAAGCATCACCTAAGAATCATGTAACAAGAGATCACCATGGAAAATACCCATAGATAACTAGCACAATTAGGACGCTATGAACCTCATACCTTAGTGATCAAAGTCTTATAACCAAAACTAATAGCATCCTCATACACAAGCCACTATAGGGGAATGAATACCAAGGTCTAGTGGTCCCCAAAAATAAGAAAAAACCCACAGCATTCCCATGAATGGGCCACTAGACGAGATCGCATCCCAAGGTCTAGTGTTCTCTGATCGTATCACATGTTTAGTTAGTGTTGTAACATCAATCCTACTAGAATAAATTGGTCCTCAACCCTGCCAAATCAACTAATGTAATAGTTCTAGTCTACCCACATATATACCCATGATTTCCTTTATTCTCAATTCCCATTTCCCATGTCGCATAAATTATCACTTTCACATACACATGCCAAGAATCATTAAAATAAATGGAAATAACCATTTTCAAAGGCACATTGTTCCCACAATCTAATCTCACATGGAAACCACCATTTTCTATAAACAAAATCACTTACAATTTCACACACCACCAAATCCCTTTGTAAACACATTTCACACCACTTTCACAATTTACAAAACCCATTTAGAAACACAACAAGAAGAGTAACCCTGAAATCCAACCATTTCTATAAGAAAATACCCTTTAAAATCCACACACAAACCAAATAAATTTTAAAACATACTTCACACCATTTTCACAATTCAAAAAAAACATCTAATGTGATCAACAAAGAAGTTCCAAATCCAAAAACCCCATTTCCTTAGAAAAATCAAATATCAACACATTTACATATCAAATCCTTTTGAAAACACATTTCATGTATTTCTCTCAAAACATGGAACATGTTTAATAAGAAACAAAATGAGGCACACGTGAAACATAAAATATTTCCCTTATAAATCCAAAATTCATCAAATATGCATCTCAAAACCTTTTCTGAATAGATTTAACACCACACGCATAATCCATGGAACAAATTTATGAAACCAAGAAAGCAATAAAAAATCATTTAATAATGTAATATCATGGAACGACATACCTCAATCTTGGAAACATATGGAATCTGGTGAAAAACCATAATTACATCACAACAAGACCCTATAAAGGAAAGATCAATAAAAAAACTTCAAGATTACACCCCAAAACCCAATATTGAACCCTCACTTTGTCAAAAAACCAACTGAAAACGGAAAACCCAAGAATGAGGGAAGAAGAACCCTAAAAGAGGTAGAAAACAAGGGGGAAATGACTTACTTGATTATTTCTTGAAGAACCAAGGACAAAACCACATAAAGCCTGGTGACTAAGGGGTCCAAGAAGGTGTTAATGAAGTTTTTAGGGATGAAAATCCCATATGGATAAGATTATGAGTGATTTAGGGATAAATATAAAGAGGGAAAATAGGTAATATTTCATTTTTAAATGACATGGGTAGGATGCACGGTGAGAACACACAGTTTTCCAAACTGTGCAGTAAACATGTTTCCCTATTTTTCCAAGAGTAATGAGGCCACATGGTTTCTTTGGCGAGGTCGAACACCTGTGCAGCCTAGAAAAAATCCATTGTCTAGGGCACACATTTTTACCTGGGTTTTTTTTACTATTTCCCCTAACTATGTGCCACCAACTAACAAGACCAAAATCACAATTTTTATCCAAAAAAACCCTAGAAAAATAAATAATAAAAACATGAAAAAAAGGAATACCTCATAATGAAATCATATATGTGAAAATTCTCCCCCCATGAAAATTTTCCACACCAATAAATTCATTCCAAAGTTTGATCAGAGAAAAAGAATGGACACTCCTTCTCCACCCATGATTTTTTCTCCCATGTCTCAAGCTCATCACTACCATGATACCAAAGAAATCATACAAGTGGTATGGAATTCCCATAAAGTACTTTGTATTGATAATTTAAATTCTTCATTGGTCACTTGAACACAAACAGATTAGGCTCTATCTCCAATTCCTCCCAATTAAACACATGGGATATAACAAAATTATACTTTTAGAACAAAGATACATATAACACATCATGAATTTATGTTAACTGAGAAGTCAAGTCTAACTGTTATGCTATCTTACCTACCCTCTCAATGATCTCAAAAGTTTATACATACCTTATTGTTAGCTTCTCTTTATTACCCAAACAATGATGACCAGACAAGGTGCCACTTTCTGAAACACCTTGTCAGCCACATAGAACTCCAAAGTTGAGAGCTTCGTATTAGAGTAAAACTTATGGTGACTCTGCACTATCAAAAAACATTTCTTGATCAACTTGACTTTGTTATAATTTTTTTGCACAAGGATTGGTCCCAACAACATTGTCTCACCTTCCTCAAACCAACACAAAGTATACCGACTCGGTCGAACATAAGGCACCTCAAATGGAGCCTTCCAGATTTATGATTGGTAAATTTTATTATTTACAAACTCAGAGAACCCCAACTGTCAATCCCACAAGCCTTTGAAATCCAAAACACATTCCTAGAGCACGTCTTCAAAATTTTGATTTGTTTTCTCTATCTGACCATCTTTTTTCGGGTGGTATGTCATGCTCAACTTAACCTACGACCCCATCATCTTTTTAAGGTCTTCCAAAAAACATAACGTAAAGCATATTTCTCTATCCAAAAAAATCTCTGATGGAACACCATAAATATTCATTATTTATTGAACATACAACCAACCCAACTCATCCACATTGGTTGAATCCATGATTGGAATAAAATGGGTTGATTTGGCCTGATGATCAATCACTACCCAAATAAAATTTCATCCCTAAGGTGTATGAGGCAAGACAACAATAAATTTCATGGTGATCTCATCCCACTTCTATGAAATAATGGGTAGTGGTTGAAACAAATTGGAGGGCATTTTGTACTTTGCTTTAACTTACTGACATGTATTACACCGCGATGCAAATTCAGCTACATCGTGCCTCATCCCTAGCCATAAAAACTATAAACACACATCATAAAATATCTTGGTGGATATAATGTAAATGAACCACTAATACTGGTGTCTATCCTAAATTACCACCTTATACAATGAAAATGTCACCACAAATAAAACCTTGAAGAAAAAATCTACTTTAGGAGACAAAGACCACTCACAAGGAACCTCTACACCATTAAGAGACTATATATAATATTGGAACAACTCATCACTCAGTTTTTCTTGATGAATATAATTTATAAGGCAAGGTGTTAACTAAACACTGTCCAAGAACACACCTCAACTATGCTCCTTGGTCTTGAGATTTAATTGGGAAAAAGACTCATCAATGTCCACTCATCACTAGAATTTTTCAGTGATTTCACAAACACTATCCTACTCAAGTCATATACAACCACATTTCCTTTTCCTTTAATGTATATGATAACAAAATTGAACCCCTAAAGGCACTCAACCCAAAAACACTACCTCAAATTCAGATCCTTTTGGGAGAAAATGTTGTCCAAGCTCTTATAATCATATTAGAACACAAAATTTTCCCCCAAAGGGAAATAACTCAAAATTTTATGTCATGAATCACCACTACCAATTCCAAGTCATGGGTTGAGTAATTGTTTTCATGTGATCAAATTTAGAATGAATCATATTCCACCGCATTCTCATCCTTCATCATCACACACCCAAGATACATGGATAAAGCATCACAGTAGACTACATACCCTTTCCCAGGTTTTGAAAAGATCAAAACATGGGGTATGGTCAACCACTACTTAAGCTCCTCAATGTATTATTGACACTCTGGGATCTATTAAAACATTACCCCTTCTAGTTAAGAAATGTCATAAACAAAGAAAACTAAGAGAAAACCTGAAAAATATCTGTAATACCCTGTTAGGACCAAAAATCTACTGATTTTAAAAAAATTCCTCAGTTGTTCCCATGACATTACTGCACTGATCTTATCAGGTTGCACTGAAACACCTTCATTCAAGATCACATGACCTAGAAAATTCACCTCCCTGATCTATAATATGCACGTGGAAAGCTTCATATTGAGATTGTGATCCCAAAGGGTTCCTAACACAATCCTTAAATGTTGATCATGCTTCTCATTGGTCTCATAATAGACTATGATGTCATCCATGAATACCAAAACAAACAAGTCAAGATACTAATGGAACACCCTATTCATAAGATTCATAAATACTATTGGCGAATTCTTCAACCAAAAAGGCATGACCAAATACTCAAAATGGCCATACCTGCTTCAGAATGATGTTTTTTTTGAACATTTCCCTCTCTAAATCTAACTTGGTTATCCTTATAATTAAAAATTGATATTGGGGAACAATATCTCCCTCTTAAGATAATAGAAAAGTCCTTCAGTATGGGGAAAAGGGTACTTGTTCTTTATTATCACCTTATTCAGCTTCAGATAATAGATACACAATCAGATAGATCTATCGGTTTTTTTCACAAACAGCACTGGGGGGCCCAAGGTGAGATGCTCGATTGAATGAATCCTTTGGATTCCAAATCATCCACTTAAAACTTTAATTCCATCAACTAATTGGGGGACATATGGTATGATAGAAGAGGTATTGGTTGTGTTCCTAGCACTAAATCAACGGTGAACTCTCCATCCCACTCTAGGGGTAAACCTAATAAATCCTCTAAAAACACCTCTAGGAATTCATCTAGAGTAATAGTTAATCAAGCTTCCAAAACCACTATCACCATCCACCCGTATGGGCGATGAGATATGACAAATGAGATTTCCCGATTATAGAAGTGGGGTCCAGTATGTCCTGACTGAGGATCCCATTCACCTTGAAAAACCTTAGTACTTCCCTCAGGTTCCAAAAAACTCACTCATTTCCAATAGTAATCAATGTGCACTTAGAAACTCACCATCCAATACATACCAAAGATCATGTAAAAGATATCCATTTCCAAAACTAGGAAATCCCATTCTATCTTAACCCCTAACACTGTGATCATGAAAGACTGAAATCTAAAACCCTTCTCTCACTTCATACTAAGTGGTGTCACTAACTTCATCACATAAGACATAAGATCAATTGATAACATTAACACATTCATGATATTGTAGAAATAAATGAAACAGAGGCACCAGTATCAAATAGAACAATGGTGAATGATGGTGTAATAAGAGTGGTACCTCGAACTATCACATACCCTACATCTGATTCCACCGGTGCTCGATCTACAAAATGATGATGCCTCTTATCATATTGACCCTGGGGATGACCATGGGATTGTGTTTCTAACATGAACTAACTCTTCTTAGAAAAATATCCAGCCCCGCAACTATGACCTCCAAACTGAGAACCCACTGTGCTAGATGGTTCATACTGGGTTGATATCCCTTTGAAAGCTATAGATCATACACCACTCTGATATGGGTGTTCCACCAGGAAAAAATATTACCAGTACTACATATCCCCACATAGATGGCAGGTTCTAGGCTGAGATAAATAAAAATATCACATGTGCCCCCACTTTCCCACACTGATGGTACACAATAGATCCAGCATCATAAGCCACAGATAAAGAAAGGTGGGAAGGATTGCCTATACTACCACCTCCTATATTCTATTATTCTTTCCACATCCTCTTATTCTTAGATGATCTTTCATTTCCCTGGCCCACTACTAAAATTGATCTAGAGAAATTAGACATGCATGTGCAATCAATCTATACCATCCTAGCATGATCAACCACCTCCAAATTAGTCTTTAAATTGAACAAGAAAACT
Organism: Viscum album; assembly: GCA_963277665.1. Lineage (NCBI taxonomy): Eukaryota > Viridiplantae > Streptophyta > Magnoliopsida > Santalales > Viscaceae > Viscum > Viscum album. Next base: position 81,145,671 of record OY728125.1, on the reverse strand, counting down.
TGATATTGGATATCTAGTTTCAACCCCAATTCAAACTTTTGAACTTTCAACTGCTCATTGGAAATAACCTTAGGTGGAAACTAAACCAACTTTGCAAAGTGGTTCCCATGCTCCATCATGGTCAAGTCACCTTGGAGAAGATCTAAGAACTCCTGAGACTTAGAGAAGGATAAGATCTCCTAGTAATACCTCTCATTGAAGATTACCATTAAATCCTTCAATCCCATCTACTCATGCTTTCCAGCTTGTACCACTGATCCCCACCGCTTTTGACTGGGACCTTCCAACCTGAACAAATCAAACATTATCTGGCTACCTCCAGAGTGTCAAGAAACTCAAAAATCCTCTAAATATTCTCAATCCAGCCCTCATATTCCTAAGGATATGTGCTAACTTGGATTGAAGGAGACTTGTTCTTAAGAAACTCCTAAGCTTTTTCATTTCCAAGACTTGGTTCAGATTCTCTAACCTGAGCAGGACCAGGACCTGCTCCCTAACGAAAAGCATGGAAAAACCAAACCACAACTTCCACTAGTCTCTAATCAATTAGTGAGGTAGTACTCTCTCCAACCTCTTCCCATAGTTACATAGGAGGTCTATAGGGAGGAATCATGTAACAACAAGTAACCCCACAAACAAGAAACCATCAACACAACATTTTTAAATTTTTAAACAACAACAACAATACACAAAGACATTCAAAAATAAAAAAAACCACATCCAATTCAATAACAATCAAAACCAAACCACTCTACATATAATTTGTTTCCATATACAGTCTTTATTCTGTATTTCTCACCTAGAGGAGAAGTAAAACCAAATTTTACAAATGTCCCATGGGGACTCAAGATCTATCACGAGTTGTGTTGACCAGAGTCCCAAACTCACAACCAAAACCTCAAGCCCCAATAATCATAGCTATGGTCTGTCCAGACTCTCCCAAATATAATAAATAAAAGAAAAAAATGAAACCTACTTAGATACCATTTTGTTACGATCCAAGATGGGGTGCCATCTTATAACACCCCAAGCTTCCATAGTACGTTTATTTTTGAATAATAAGATAGCGTGCAAAATACGCAACACCGAGTTCAAGCGCACCACAACATATCAAACTAGCAGTTTAAAAAGGGGTTATGAATAGTAATAACCAAAATTTGAATTTTATATACTCCATATAATTTTAACATCTATATTATGTGTCTCTTAGACATAATATGAGAACAAATTCAATTTTTCAAATAAAAGAAGTATTTTTCAAAAAATGAAATTTTACGGCCTTTTAATGGAGAATACTTTTTAAATTAAATATTTGAAATTTTTATATATTAAATTTGACAAAATAAACTTCTTATTTAGAAGCAGTACATAAAAAAATAGTTTGGATAAATTTCCAATTCTTTTCTAATAACTTTCATATTTTGATGAATAGTGAAAAATACAAAATTTTAATTAATTTTTTTAATAAAAAAAATTATAGTGTTCAATTAAAAATTTGAATGGTTTTGAAGTTTAATTAGATTATATTTTTTTAATTTAATCTAATTTTGGTCATTTTATGTAATTTTAAATTTAAATTGGGCATAAACACATATAAATCTTTTGATAGTTTTTACTTCTCAAAAACCTGTTTTCTGGTTTTGACAATGGGAATATTTTTTAAATTAATTAATACAACTTATATGTTTTTAATTTGGTAAAATATATATCATTTTTGAATTTGAAATATAAAAATTATATTTGGGTAAATTTTTTGTATTTTTCTAAAAACATTCAATTTTTTATGAATAATGAAAAACATTCCGTTATTGTTTAAAGATGACTTTTTATTCAAATAATTATTTTTAATTTAAATTTATTTTAAAGTAAAAATAGTTACATAATACCTATATTAGTCCAATATAACTCATTGAACTCATTTTATAATAAGATTTGATATATAAAATTTTATTGAACTTTTTACCGTCTTTTACTCATCTTATAGGCACATTTTCAAATTTGCATAAAACATAATTTTACCGCTTCTGTGAATTTAATTTCAAAAATCTGAGAGACATGGTTGACATATGTAACTAAAATGTGGTTCAATAGGATGAAACTAATTTTTGGTGAATAGTAACTTTTGAATTTTATTTATCACGGTTAAAAGTAGATAGGGTAATTAGAGGTAAACATGATATTATAATTACCCTAACACAAGTCATATTTCTATTGGATAAGTGTATTTAGACCAAAATAAACCTTAGGAATAAAATATTATCTTTTTGGTTCACTTAGATTAGATTAGTACATTTATTATTATTTTATTTAAAGAAGAGTTAAATGTGTTAAATTCAAAGTTTAATAACTAAACCATTTTTAATATAGGGTTACACATAAGATAAATTCGACTATAAATATTTATTAGAAAGATAAAAATATTTCCTATATAAAAATATTTTATTTATAATTTTTAGACATTAAATAATTCAATTTATTTATGACACAATGATGATGCACTGATTACCTTATTATTGAATGATTAAAATAATTGATATTATAAATATTAATATAATTTTAAGTTGAGATTTTTTTATGTATTTCAAGAATTTTCTATGTTAATATTAAATTTTAGGGTTTATTAAATAAATTATTTTCTAAGTGATAGAGTTATTATGACTTACAAAAACCAAATACTAAATTGTGTCAAAATTGACATAAATGAGTTTTTAAAACAAATACTATATTATTAATTGATATAATATTCCTAAAAATATTAGGTTATTTAAAAAGACATAGATAAGGTTATATATATCAATAATCAACCACTTAGGATTCTCTTGGCATTTTATAGTAAGATTATTAACCATTTATTACAATAATACAAGAATACAAGGTAAGAATTAAACTATTTAACTAAGAGTGAAATCTAAAATATAAGATTAATATAGTGACCTAAACCTATATTAAACCTATTTTTTGAGAGTTTTTCTACCCCACACTACCTTATCCTCGAACTAAATCCTTCTGGATCCATTATAAACCGAATATGATTGTATAATAAAATAATATTTCAAGATTTTCCAAAAGTGACCCTCACCTCTCTTATAAAAGGGTGCTTCCCCTTCTCTCAAAATCACACCTTTAAATAAATTTGTATTAGCCAAATTAAGATAAAATATCCTCCCATATACCCTCACTTAAACCTATAGTCCCTAATTTGATCAGAATCCAACCTAAGGATCTCTTTTTATCAAATCAAAAGGAAGCACCCGAAGAAGAGGTAATAATTTCTTCACCTCTTTCAAATTTCTTTTCTTCTTCCACTTACTATTTATTTGTTGTTTCTATACCAAAATAATAACTCCAGTACCTTCTAAAAAATTTTATTTTATTATAAATATGGTACAGCCATATTAATTATTCTATCCATCCTATGAATGAAAAAGTCATCATACGTGTGTACGTACAACTTATAGTCTCCACGTCGTGGTGTAGTTTGTTATTCAACACTTCATCATTTCGATGGGTATAATAATGAGTATAATTGATGTAAATAATAAATATTAAATTTTCATTATTCTGTATATATGATATACCATCCAATTACATATGATTTCACCATCAATAGAATGGTATTGTCGCTCATGCGTACGTATATATTACTGTCTCCACGAACACGATGCAAGTCATTACCCATCATAACCCTTCCAGAATAATTTTCATTTTATGATTAAAAATAATTTTTAATAACTTAATATAATTCATGATATAAATCAAATACATCCTATCCAAATCAAACATGACTTATGTAACAAAACATATAAAGGAAAACGAATCAGTTAACACCTGAAACCATGATATTACTGAAATATTATTAACAAAGAAAAATTAGAATATCATATATGATATCATATTTATGTATGTGGTTATTTTATAATTTAATAACAATGATTTCACCATTATACAGGAGGTTAAACTACCCTCTACTAAGGAAAAGTACAAGGTAAGAGGTTTTCATCTCACTTCTTATTTTCGTGAGATTCATGATATATTGCCATTATTTTATTTTGTGTGGTGTATATACTACCCATGAATATATTATTTGTGTAGTATAATTTAATTTATCAGTATTTACATCTTTATTTTATGATCCTTCTTTCATGGGGTGTATGTTTCAAAATTTACCAAATCAGTAAAGGAATTTCTAATTTTGATTTTAACTCATTTGGTTTTACACAAACTTTATTGATTATTTTACTCCAAGATAATGTCTCAAATCAATATTTATTTATTTATGTAGTAATTTCCAATCCCATTTTGGTGGATATAAAATTGATACACATATTAACTCCATACATAAATTCTCAAGTCATCAATATGAACTTGATAAGAGTAATCTTAACCCAATTTCCATTCATTGAGTTAAACGTCCAAGTCATTGGTGTTGTTTTTACAAGAATATGTGTAAATGTCATCTGATTGATTTACATTTAATATTCAATCATATTGAGTGTAATTCTATTTTTCACACATAATTATGTCATTGATTTATCCTTAATATAAGGATGTGGTCTTTATAAGGGATTTCATCTCAATTTACATTCCATTGAGACTTCTTTGCTGTTATGCGCCAATTCATTTTTATATGGTGTACATAATGTACTTTGACATAGTATGTCATGAATCGCTTTATTTTCATGATATTATATTTTTTTATTACCTCAAATATCTATATTCATGTGTCAATAATTTGGTTAGTGTAGACGCTAAAAAGCGCTTCAGGGCTTAGGAAGGTTCGGGTGTGACAAAGAGAAGCCATATTTGGAACAGACGATCTATTCTGAGGGGCTTGGAAGGGTGGTGCGAAAAAAATATTGAGGTGCGTGAAAAAATATGTCAGGTGTGAAAAACTCTAGGATTCGTGAGAGTTTTACATGTGGGCGCAAAACGTTTTCGCACCCTGGACCCGTGCGGATGATCTAAGCACTGCCGACACCCGGCGTGCAATATTTCATGCCGGCATGTTTTTTATGCAGACCCGTGATCCTGAGCACCTATAAATAGAAGGCCACCCCATAGACTTCTAGGACGAAGAATCTGAACCATCTCCCCTGCACGAAACTCCTCTCCCGTGCATGCAAAAAATGGCTCTAATGTACTGAATTTTTAGCGCCTGGTCGCCTGGGGGTTCACTTTCACGTTATACCCCTTGGGCTTGATCCTCATCCAAATCCCTTCGACTCCCATACCCCCACACTAAATTCCTTCCAATTGCGCACAATCCTATTGTCTGTGTGAAAATCCTTCCAAAATTGTACGCCCTCTATTACACTCCCGGACCGACCCTTTCGTGCCTGAACCTGATTGCACACCCTGCCCAGCCTTTTCGCACATGCCACTTAATTGCGCACCACCCCAGCCAATTTTGTGTCGACGCAGTCCTTTTCACGCAAGCACCTCAATTGTGCACCATCCGACCCATTTTTTGCACAGCAGTCCCTTTTGCGTGCACGCCCCCCGCCTTGTCCGCCCGTGATGTCCCTCTTCCGGGAATCATTTTTGGGTGCCTCCTGTGCCCAAAGAATATTCTCCATATACACATTTTCTGTTCAACCTCCTAGGTTCGCATGAATTAACTTCAAAGTCCCCTAGATGATACTGCCTATTGCATTGCTTCTCCTCATGCTTCTTCGCATAGGCATGCTAACGAGAATTGCTTCTTCGCATAGCCATGCTAACGTGGACCCCCCCCCCCCCTGATGGCTCGCTCCATAACACCCCCTATCTATGGCATTTCCCATCCCCTCTCTTCACCAAGGTGCAGAGGGTACCTATTATATAAGTCCTAGGGGTGCGGAGTAAACCCACTTCGTCCGACCTTTAGGACATTAAACTACCAAGCACCATCATCCTCAGCACATGATGTTAAACTATGACTTTTCCCCATGCCTCGCATGTGGGGTGCCCTTACCTTGGGCATTCTTGATGCCCACTGGTCTCCACTAGGATGATATATTCCCTCATAGGGGATGATATCATCCTATCTAGAGTGGCGTTTGTCTGCGGGGAAAGGGAAACCCTCTTGTTGTAAGCCTCTAGATTGTCTGGCATGAGGTTGCGTCCCTGATACTCCTTTCTTCTTTGGTCCCACGTGCCAGGGGAGGGGGGATGGACACCAGACCCCTCCTTTCTTAGGTTCCAAATCCCTCTCTTGTTGGGCTTTGTCGCCATCGGGCCTCCATTCTTAATTAAGTCCCAACCTCTTCGGGTTGCGGACCATGCATAAGCCCCTATTTCCTCTTTGGGACACTAACCACGTGTATGCCCCACTTCACTTATCACGGACGCACCTTTCATGACATGATCATCAGGTCTTTTCTATCTCTTGTTTCTGACATCAATCATGACTCACGTGGGCTTAGAGTGAGCACCGACCATGACATCGTCCATGGGACGCCTCATAGCGTAAGCCCCAAATTCCCCGTAACCTGAACTATGAGGTCTCTGATCCCTACCAAGGTAGGGTATGTAGGAATCCCCCATGTGGTTCATGCCCAACACTCTGTCATTCTGACCCCCTTCACGTCGGTTCATCAACACCATGGGAATTCTAGAGTTTAATCCCCACACCCATTACAAACTACGTGGACTTTGATCCCTGCCAAGGTAGGGTACGTAGGAAGCCTCCCTGAGGTTCAAGCCCACCACCATACATTAGTCCCAACCATATTCACACCGGTGCACCAAGCCCCCATATCCTGAACTACGTGGCCTTTGATCCTTTTTAAGGCAAGGTACGTAGGAAACCTCCACAAGATTGAATCCCACCACCCATTGGACCCTAGGTCCTCCTTCACGTCGGTTCACCGACCCACCTGAACTATGAGGTCTTTGATCCATTCTAAGGTAAGGTACGTAGGAATCCTCCATGAGGCTCAATACCACCACCCATTGGTTATTCTAACCATCTTCACGTCATTTCACCAACACTCTGGGTAGCCTAGAGTGTAAGCCACACAACATCATTTCGAACTACGTGGACTTTGATCCCTGCCATAGTAGGGTACGTAGGAAGCCTCTAAAAGGTTCAAGTCCAACACCCAATTGGTTCCGAACATTCAGTTCCATGCCCCATTCTGAACTACATGGACTTTGATCCCTATCAAGGTTGGGTACGTAGGAAACCTCCACGAGGTTCAATCCCAACACCTGGTCATTTCGACCCCCTTCACGTCAGTTCACCACATAACCTGAACTATGTGGTCTTGGATCCTTGCCAAGGCGAGGTATATAGGAAACCTCCACGAGGTTCAAGCCCACCACCCATGGGCCCCAGGTCCTCTTTCACATTGGTTCACTAACACCCCTATCTAGAACTAAGTTGACTTTGATTCCTTTCCATGGGGATACGTAGGATGCCTCCTCAAGGATCAATCCCAAAACCATCATCATCCTTGTGGGGGTTCCATCCCATTCGCCATCCATTTCATTCAATAGCTTCATCATCCATCCTGATTCTTACCCGGACTGCCACATCCCGGTGGGATCATGCCACCTCATACCCCATTCCCCTTGATAGCAACCGGGAGGTCAACTGCCCATTTCCCCCAACATCAGTGTTCCCTCTGAGGGTCACGCTCATCTGATCCACTATAATTAGTGTTCGTATCAATCCGATCTATCACCTCTGGATGTTAAATTTGTGGCACACCCTGGGTTAAACATGGGAAGATGAGGAAAACCTCAGATACATGTCCAAGTCATATGATTCCCTGTGTTCGATGTGGGATACCTCAGGCTTCCATGCCCTCGAGAAGCCCTGTAATAAGGGGGAAAAGATTGAAACACCAATCCCTCTGTGTCCAGACATGCCAGTGATTCCCAACGTGACTACTCACCTAACTGAAGGTTGCTTCCCTGACCGGACCCCTTGGAATGTCCTGATAGAAGCAGTGTAATTAACTGGAATCTATGAAGATATGGTACCAAGAAGAGTTTCACGAATAACGTCTTAAGTCTATAAGGGAGACCCAGACTAGGTGACGAGTTCCGAGGAGGAATCCACAGAAGGAAGAACCAACATCCCATCATCTCGTTTCGATCAAGGAGAAAACATACCTGAACAGGGAATGGGTGCCGCCCACCTTTTGAAAGTGGGAATGTGGGAAAACGACTACACATCCTCCATAGACGAATTCACATGCCCCGAAGAAAGTGCCGGAAACAGAAATGGTGCACCCGACGTAAAATTATTCTCCTCAATATGGAGATTAGTAGCGCTCGGGCATTAATGGATTGACGTGTCACCAGATCTAGTTATCTAGTGCCAGGCCCCACCATGAAAATAAAGGGCATGTCGTAAAACTCACCAGAAGTTGGGGCAGTAGAATGTTGGACATCCCGTTATACGAAGTTGTTAGTGTGGATCCCTCTTACTAGCCATGGAATACGGGATGTCACTGGGGCATTTTTCATTGATTCCATTTTCTTTCAAAACTAATGTATTAATCTCCCTACTCTCAGGAATCAGGTTGCTACATCTGGAACGCGATCAACTCCTGCACACCAACATCAGGTCGGGGGAAACACTATCATGGCAGTCCCGCATGGTTCCACCACTTCCACGGCATCCACTACATCTATGCCCCTGGGGTGTCCATGCCCCCTCTCCCCATCTGAGGTTATTCAACAGAGGGTAATCAATGACCTTGTGTGATGTTACAAGGAGGAGGGCATAATCCCAACCCAAGATATGGCCCGCCTGGATCTAGAGGCGTCTGTGCCTCTTCGCCAACGCTTCCCCCAAGGGCCGTGCAAGGAGCCATTTCTCCCCACCCTTACATATAACAATTTCGAGAGCCTCTCCCCCGAATGCTTTGATGAATCTTTTCCTTATGCTGATGATGTGGGTGAGGTCCGAGCTAGATCGATCAGAGTCCCATTCCAAGGGATCCCAAATAGGTCTCCCACCCGGCCATGTCAGTGTCGGCTCCTGGTCTTAATGGATGAAGAGTATCTAACCCACGTACCTACACCACCAGCCCCAGTTTGTCCGACCCGATGCCAGCGTCGGGCACAAGCTAAGGAGGACGCCCGCCAGGGGGCGTCAACGTCAACAACTAATGTGGACCGATCCACCACTGACACGTATCCTCAGTTCCCTACATACACTGAGCAGGGGTATTTATATGCCTGGCCTGGATCGAGGCCCAAACTGCCCCACGGGAAGGCTGGGTCGACCCTTTTGGTCGTCGGCACGAATTGTGGCCGCCGCGAGATAATTTTCATCAATGCCACTCTGTACGGAGGTCCTCCTTGCACTAACACCACAGAAAGTATGAGCCTTACCCACATAGAGGATCGGAATGGAGGTCCACCCCATGCCACCCTCAATCCAAATGAGGATCTTCCTTGTGGAAGTGACACTCAGCGCAGGGGTCTCCCCCGTACCCACTACACTGGGTATGGAGTCATTCCTCCTGCCACCGACCGTTGGTGTAGGGACATCACCCATTCGGTCCCTCCTCAGCATGGGGATCCTCCTCGTGCCCTTTCAGCAGCTAGAGAGGGTCCTCCTTGCCTCATCAACCAGAGGGACGAAGGTCAGCCTCGCTCTGCCCGCACCCAGCATGGAGGTCCTACCTGTGTTCAGCTAGCTCAGTACAAGGACCCTCCCCATACTGAGGCCACTAGGGGAAACAAACATGGAGGTCCTCCCCATGCTTCTTCCAGTTATAGAGAAGGTCGTTCCTACTCCAGTGCTATCCACGGAGGTCCTCCCCATGTCCCCTTCGACATTTTTCCCGGTGCTCCTCGCACCCCGGCTTTCTCGGGTGGAAACCCTCTCCGCCCTAGCACCAATGTGACCAAATGACCTTGTGTTAGAAATAAGCCCTATCCCAAAGATCCACCCAGGGTCATGAAGGTGAGTTGTCATGACCATAAGAAGTATTCTAGGAAAGTCCGGATGTAGATCAAACCATTCCACTTCTCAGACTCCGAAGGGGAGTACAAATCAGCTCGGGAACCCTCCCTTCTCTCATCCGAGTCAAGGGATGGGGAAGGGACAAAGAGAATTAGTCTAGTACTCCCAGAATGAGAGGTCTATCAGATACCCCCTCCCTTCATAAGTATATCCAGGAGAATGAAAATGTGTCAAACTCGTATGTTACGGTCATGAAATCACCACAATCATCACTAGAAGCGCTCTCAACCATCACAAGAGATCATAGAGAGCTATTCTGGGGACCAATGGTGGGAGACCAGCATCACAACCTACTACCAGTGGCCCTATCCCCTGAGCCTAGAACGGTAGCCATCATCCCATCATATCGTGAAGTGCCGTCCAGGTCGCTACACTCTTCCGAGGATAACCCAAGAATAGGCAGCCAGTCGTCCCACTCATCGTACTCTCCACCGGCCAGCCCTTCATCCTAGCCCTCTACCTCTGTACCGCTGCCCATTCCTCAGCCACCCCCAGTTGACGAGTGAGGAAATCAAGGGCCAGACCCTGAATCTGAGACGAGGATCTTCTGGAACATCCTCATAGTGGACCACTTCACTGAGAAGTTCTGGCCCATGGAAGCACTGAATTTACACATACCAGAATCCCTCACCCTATAGGAATTTGAGTGTTTCCTCCACAGCCTCTAGGTGACACATTTTAGTCTTCGTCTTCAGTGAGTGGTTTATCCCAGGAGCCAAGCGCATTTCAAAGACATCAGCAGGCAATGTCGTCTAGTCAATTAGGCCGCACTCCCTGTGGCCCAGCTCCCCGAGTCACGAAAAGAGGGCATGGTATGTCTCACCAAACCCTCATGAATGGTGCGACAATCCAAGGAATCCATCTCAGGTTCCCCCAACTGCCCCGCAAGTCACTCCACCAGCCGCTCCATGAGCCGTTGGGCCTGTTTACCATATCGAGGAACCCGATAAAGCACTCGTGGTTAGGGATCCCTATCAATATAGGGACCCCCGCCCAGATGATTCAATGTTGGCACTCATTTCCTGACTTGAGGCATTGGAAACGCGACATGGGGAAATCCCACTTGATGGTAAACCATACCCGGCATGGGTGGATGACTTGTCGGCGCCTCCGGGTTTCTGGAATCCCACCTTCTCCCCCTATAACTGGATGGGGGACCTGCTGTAGTACCTGTCCCACTGCAACTCAAGGGTTGGGCCCATGTTAGGGACTTCAGCGCAATAAGAGGCTGCCAAGCTCCACTATTTTGTTCAGACATTGGAGGGGAAGATATTGGTCTGGTACAGCCATATCTTTGTTGGATTCATAACCAGTTGGGAGGACCTTCATAGGAAATTCCTCTATCATTTTAGCTCTACCTCCTGAAAAACGAGCATCATAGACCTCTTAAAGTGCAATCAAAGGCCTAATGAGTGAGTCGTGGACTTTATCACCCGGTGGAAGGGGCTCACATACTCCCTTGACATGCCACTGACTCCGAAGCAATTACTGATGATGTGCGTAGGGAATGCCAAGATGAATCTGGATCACTCTCTGATCACCCAGAAATACCTTGGAGGATTCTGAGACTTCTCAGATAAGGCCAAGCACTTGGAAGAATCCCTGCAACAGGCCAGCCAGGCATGTACATTTCCCCCCTGTAATTCCAGCAAAGAGGGATGCCAGATTTGAGCCCACCGCAGTGGCCCAAAGAGAAGCATCATGGAAACTAGAATTGCTACCAGTGGCACCAGCCCCGTAGTATCGCAGAGGCCCTCCACCTCAAGCCCAGCCTCTGGCTTAGCAGCATCCATCTCAGAATCGGCATTTGCCGCTGTGGAATGTGCCTCCACCACCTAGGAAGGACAATCAGGGTTCACCTCCTCGATGGAATCGTCCAGATCCTTGTCAGGGCCAGGCTCCATGGGCCCCCTTCCAGACATAAGGAATTGAACATATTCCTTCAATGAGAATCAGGTCCCTGGTTAATTCTGTATCACCTTAGAGCAGGGGATTGTACGCTTGCCTAAGTGCAGAAGGCTAGAAGAGGGGAATCTCACTGATAATTTCAACTACTACCCCTATCATCGGATTCTGGGACACACCCTCAAGTAGTGCTATGTGTTCAAAGACTAGCTTCAAGACCATGTCGATAACAACTTAGTCAGTCTAGGTCCAGCCCCGACACAAGTGGTTGGTGTCTTCATAAGGCCAGATAGCGAAGGTGACGGTGAAGGTGAATGGCAGCATATGACAACCCATCTTTTTATTACAACTTAAACATGATTCATTACATAAAACTTAACTTGATACAACAAAGAAGATCGAGAGGTTTAGTGTATTTGGGGATTAGGATCATTACATAAAAACTTTAAACTTGAAATACAAAATCCTTATTGAAAACTTCCTTTACATGACCAATACATTCCTTCGTACTTAGCATTGCATGGGATAACCTGAGGACATGCATAAGAAAAGGGTGAGCTATAAAGCCCAGTAAGGGAGTACCCAATGAATAACATGAGGAGTACAATACATGTTAGGAAATAGGAATATCAATAGAGCATAAGAGTAACATGAACATAAAGGCATGATAAAGCATGATAATCATTACATGGGAATGTGGCAACAAAACTTAACATTGAATTAGCATGAGCCAAGGCTCATTGCACATGGAGCATGAGTAAACCCTCATTTCACTTGAATCACAAGTAAACCCTCGTTGCACTTGAATTAGCATGAGTCAACACTCATTACACATGACGTATCATGATACTATACTTTACCCATTGCATTGGAGCACTATAAGGGCGCACCCTTCTTAAACATTTCATTTCATGTATATGTGTGCCACATGGATCATAAAACATGGATTCATAAAACATAATAATTTATTCCACGATAAAGGAATGTGGAATTCATACATGAATCTTTAAAATAAATAAGTAAACGTGCATATAAGGTGAATACCCTAGATGGAGAAATGGGCATGGTATTCACTACACAATGATATTGACTTAGAAAATCGGTGTGATTTCGGTAGTGTAACGGTGTGACATAAGAATTCATAAAAATGGTTGATGAGAGAGAAAGGGGTTACTCATCATATTTACATGTAATGGACAGTAGGGAGGTCGTATATAAACATTTCCCATCAATTGAAAAGGAATTTAGATTCATGATACAAAAGTATTGCTTGAATATAAAAGAGGAGAAAAAGGTTCCTTTCGGAATTTCGGCATAGTAATGGGTGTACATGGGAGGAATTTAATGAGAGAGAAAGGGGTCTCCCATCATTCAAAAAATAAGAGGTCAGCATGGGAGAGGTGAGAAACCATACTCCAACATTCATAATTGAAATTAAAAGGGCAAAACAACTTAAAGAAAATTGACAAAAATGAGAAAGGAAGAAAAAACCCTTACTTGGAAGTGTGCTTCCAAAGGCTAGAGAGAGGCTCGTGAGAGGCTTCTTGGGAGCTTGGGGAACCTTGAGAGGATTCTAGAGAGAGTATGGAAGAGTTTGGACGAACTACAAGGGCTTTGAGTGAGGAGGAAGTGAGTGCTTGGGTGGGTTTATATAGGAAAGGTGAGGGAATTCTTTATTATTTAAGTTTGGGACCCCTTGTATTAAAATAATACAAACCACTAACCACCCCATGGTATTTGCCCATGGTTTCTGGAAAAGGAAAGAGGAAAAAAATATTTTACAAGGCCAAGGTACGAACTTATTAAAAAATTAGGGTTTCTTATGTGGAGGTGAGTCACACTCCCATGAAAATTAATTTAAAAAGGAAAACTGTTGAATAAGTCTTGAGGGATCCATTAATACTTTGAAAAGTAAGTCAAAAAAACCCAAAACCTCATTATTTTAATGATAAAACACATATTTTCCGAACATAAGGATTATGGTATTTTATTACATCACCATTGGGTCATTATGATGTCATAAAACACGTTATATTTAAATGGTATTTAATTTTTACCCAAAAATTTGACTGTCTCAGAAAATTATGAAAAATTCACCGTTGGATAATTTCGACGTCCTGATTCCAAAAATAATATTTATTTTATCTAAATAATTTTCTAAATATGTGAATTTTCACTTTTAAAATAAAAACCGACATTTATAAAAAAATTCACGGGTTTTGACAGAAATGGCTTTCAAACCTTAATAAAACTTTTAATTTCATTCATAAAATTATAAGATCATTTATATTTAATAAAAATTAATGTAATATTAATAATAATATTTTATTAAAATATTATTTAATTCAAAAATCTTTTAATTTAATAAAATATAATTCTTAATTAAATAATAACTAAAAACACCATTTGTACTTTAAAAACTAATTACAATGTATCAAAAATGACTAGAAATTATATTCATTATTATATACAAAAATAATGTACATGAACATGGTGCTACTTATTTTTTACATAACCCCTTAAAATAGCCACATAAGACCTAAGGGTAAGGTGTGCAATGGTGACAGACTCTTGGGGTGGCTCGGATAACATCGCTCGAGTTGTAATTTCAATCAACTTCCACTTTTCCTGTAGAAGATCACGTTCGAGCTTGACTTGATGAATCTCAGCTTGGGCTTGGTCAAGGGAAAATCCTAAAGACGCCACCTCTTTTCCGAGCTCCGAAAAATGGGCTTCTTAAGGGGCAATTCTACTGGATGAGGGCATCGCTTCCTTTGTCTGAGTAGAAATGGGTTCGTTAAAGCCTTATATTTATACTACTCAGATGATCACTGTTCAACAGCTATAAAAGTAACGGTCACAAATCTTAACGTAAAACTAAAGAATTTGACATCTTATAAAAACATTTTTCATAAAGAAACATTTAACTGGATCAAGAGGGATTTCCCATTAATGAAACTTTGGGTCGTTACAATATTCCCCCCTTAAGAAATTTCGCCCTCGAAATTTTCCTTTTCCCACACTAAAACAAATGTGGGTAACTCAGCTTCATCATATCCTCCGATTCCCATGTTGCTTCTTCAAACTTGTGGTTTCTCCACAACACCTTGGTGAGGGGAATTGTCTTATTTCGTAGAACTTTTTCTCTATGATCTAAGATATTCACTGGTTGCTCCTCATAAGAAAGATCATATTCCAATTGTACCACCTCGAAAGAGAGTACATGTGAAGGGTCCTGTATGTACTTCCTTAAGAGGGATACATGAAAGACATCATGCACCTTGGCCATAGTAGGTAGAAGTTCTAGTCGATAGGCCACAACCCCAACACGATCAAGAATCTCGAAGGGGCCAATGTACCTTGGACTTAACATCCCTTTCTTTCCTAACCTCATGACCTTCTTCCACTGAGATATGCATAAAAACACCATGTCTCCGACTTTAAACTCAAGGCCTCGTCGACGATTATCTGCATAACTCTTCTGTCGACTCTGGGCTTCCTTGATATGCTGCTGAATGGTTTTCACATTCTCCACCATTTCTTTGACCATTTCTGGTTCAAACAGCTTACGTTCACCGACCTCATCCCAACATGCCGGTGTTCTACACCTTTTCCTATACAAGGCTTCATATGGTGCCATTTGGATGCTCGAGTGGAAACTATTATTATAAGAGAACTCAACCAGAGGAAGATGTTGATCCCATCCTCCTTTAAAGTCCATTGAGCACGCTCTCAACATGTCCTCAAGTGTTTGGATAGTCTGCTCGGATTGGCCATCAGTTTGAGTATGATAGGTCGTACTGAAGTTCAGTTCAGTATTCAGAGCTTGTTGAAGACTCTTCCAAAACATAGAGGCGAATCTTGGATCTCGGTCAGAAATAATAGATAGTGGTACTCCATGCAACCATACCACATCCCTAATATATATCCGTGCCAGTTGATCTAAAGAGAAATCCTCTTGAATAGAAATAAAGTGTGCAGTCTTTGTAAGACGATCCACAACAACCCAGATTGCATTGTTGCCTTTGGATGTCCTTAGAAGTCCGGTGACAAAGTCCATGGTGATGTTCTCCCATTTCCATTCTGGTATGGGCAATGGTTGCATCATTCCCTTAGACTTCTGCCTCTCTGCCTTCACTTTCTAACACACCATGCACTTTGATGTATATTCAGCGATCTCCTTCTTCATATTATCCCACCAAAAGTTTTCTCGGAGATCTCGATACATCTTTGTGCTCCCTGGGTGAATAGAGAAATTTGAACTATGTGCATCATCCAAAAGTTCATTCTTTAGCTCCGGACTTGATGGAACACATAGTCTTTTCCCAAACCGCACAATTCCTTCTTCATTAACATTAAACTCTCAGGATTTTCCCTTTTTGATAGCTTCCACTTTTTCTTGTATTCCTGCATCATCCTTTTGAGCATCCTTTAACCTTTCCAAAAGAGATGGTTGAGCAATCATTTGTGAAAGGATTGATGATGTTCCCTTCTTTATGATTCCCAAATCCATCTTCATTAAGTCTAAGAAGATTGGATCCTTCTCAGTTCTCATCATTGATAGAATCGCTAGATCCTTTCTACTTAGGGCATCTGCCACCTTGTTCGCCTTCCCAGGGTGGTAATGTATTGAACAGTCATAATCCTTGATGAGCTCTATCCATCTTCTCTGGTGCATATTAAGATCTTTCTGTGTGAATATATATTTAAGACTCTTGTGGTCAGTATATATCTCACATTTCTCTCCATAGAGACAATGCTGCCAGATTTTCAAGGCAAAGATCACCGTCGCCAACTCCAGATCATGCGTTGGATAGTTTCTCTCATGGGTTTTCAACTGCCTTGAGGCATAGGATATTACTTTATCATTCTGCATCAGCACACATCCTAATCCCTTCTTCAAAGCATCACTGAATACCACAAAAAGCTCCCCACTTGTGGGTAAAGTGAGCACGGGTGCAGTGATAAGCCACCTTTTCAACTCCTTGAAGCTTTCTTTGCATTCATCACTCCAAGTAAACTTTACTCCCTTTCGAGTTAGCTTGGTAAGAGGGTTGGACAATCATGAGAAATTTCTCACAAATCGTCGATAATATCCAGCTAACCCCAAGAAGCTACGGAGATCAGTTACTGATGTTGGCCTCGGTCATCCCTCAATTGCATCTGTTTTGGAGGGGTCCACAGATATCCCATTGCTTGTGATGATATGGCCCAAGAATGAGACCTCCTTCAACCAGAACTCACACTTTTTGTACTTATCATAGATCTTCTCCTTGAGCAAAGTCTCCAGTACAGTTCTTAAATTCTCCTTATGGTCCTCCTTGGTTTTGGAGTATATTAGAATATCATCTATAAAGACTACCACAAATTTTTCTAGGTAATCTCTAAAGACTCTATTCATTAAGTCCATGAATATTTTTGGAGCATTGGTGAGTCCGAAAGGCATTACTATGAATTCATAGTGCCCGTACCTTGTACGAAAAGCATTCTTGGGGATATCTTCCTTCTTCACCCTTACTTGATAATATCTCGACCGCAAGTCCACCTTGGAGAAGTATTGTGCTCCATGTAGCTGATCAAGCAAGTCATCGATTCTTGGGATAGGATATTTGTTCTTTATCATGATTTTGTTAAGTTCACGATAATCGATGCAAAGCCGCATTGACCCATCCTTCTTCTTGACGAAGAGGACCGGTGCACCCCATGGTGATTCACTTGGGCGTATAAACCCTTTATCCAGATTCTCCTGTAGTTGTTTCTTCAGCTCTTCAATCTCAACAACAGCCATTCTATATGGAGTCTTGGATATTGGTAGCGCCCCAGGTATAAGTTCAATTGAGAACTCAACATCTCTTCTTGGAGGAAGACCAGGAAGTTCCTTGGGAAATACTTCAGCGAATTCCCTCACAATAGGCATTTCTTCAAGGGTGGTTTCTTCCTTGGACTCAATCATCTGATCCAGATATGCGTGCTCATAAGGCAATAATATCCATGCTTGAGATGATGGAGCTAAAGGAGATTCATCTTCCTCCTGACACTTGTAAAGAATCGGGGGTCGATTCTCCATATGGAGTGTGATTTCCCTCTCACGACAATTTATGTTGGCTCTATATAAGGAAAGCCAATCCATGCCAAGAATTGCATCAAATTCCACCAAAGGGAGTATGATGAGGTTCTCCAGGAAATTCATTCCACAGATTATAACAGGGGAGGACTTATACTCATGGGATGCAATGATTGACCCATTTTTCGTACTCACCGACATCTTTACTTCCATGATTTGTGGTGGTGCAGGGATTGTTCTACTAAACTTTTCAGATATAAAAGAATGCGTAGAACCTGAATCAAAAAGTACATTCGCTATTCTTGAATGAATAACTAGCATACCTGTCACCACTTCATTGTCGGGGTTCACTTCGGCAGAAGTGATGGAAAAAGTTCTTCCTTGCTGTCTTGGAGGTTGCTGGTTGCCTCTGATAACCCTTGGATTAGGGAACTGATTTGCAAAATGACCTGGTTCTTTGCATTTGTAGCATTGAACAATGCATTGAGGTTTGAACGGAGCGTTCCTCTCCTATGTCGCAACTGTGGGTCCTTCTTGTGGACAGTTAACAGCTAGGTTCCCTTCTCTTCCACACATGATGCATTTTCTTGTCCCCCTAAGGCAATTTCCATGGTGCTTCTTTCCACACTTTTGGAAAGTGGGGTGCTGGAACTTCTTAGCGCCATTGAATTTATCCATCAGACCACCAGCATTGAAGTCCACCTTACGCTTCTTGTCCCCATGATACCCCTGTGATTCTCCGATCTCCATTTCAACCTTGAGGGCACATCGGACAATTTCCTCAAAGCTGTCGAATTCACGGATCGCTAATGCTTTCCGCAAGCTAGGCTTCAGCCCACCAAAGAAGCGGTCAACCTTGCACTCGGGGGTAACGACAAAGCCGGAAGCATATCGTGCAAGCCTTGTGAAGTTTTCCTCGTACGCTCCCACAGATTCTTCATCTTTCTACTTGAGGGAAAGGAAGTCCCTTTCCATCTTAAGACGGAGGGTGCGCGGAAAATATTTATCGAAAAACATCTTCCGGAATTCCTTCCATTCCAAAGCCTCGATCTCATCCTCAGGCTTCGTATTTTTGATCAACGTCCACCATTGATCAGCTTCACCCTCCATACGATAAGCCGCCAGGAGAACCTTCTCTTGTTCAGAACATTGAAGGATAGAGAAGATCTTTTCAATGGAGTTGATCCATTGCTCAGCGATCGTGGGATCAGATGATCCACTAAAAGTAGGAGGAATTTGTCTCATAAAGCTCTCGATAGCGACTTGTTCTTTCTTAGGGGGGGTTGAACGTTCCTATTGACCCGTGTTTCTATTCAAAACTTGAGTTAGCTGAGAGAGAAGTGTGACAAAGTTCGTGATTCCCGCTCCCATTGGATTGGGCATCTCATTAGTACAATCGTCACACTAATCTTCACAACGGTTGTTAGCCCGAGTTCTCCTATTACCGGCCATTGGCTGGAATAAAAGGAAAGTTAGGGGTAACACATAAAGGGTAATCCAAAGACAAAAGTTGATGACTTATAAATAAACTTTAATCTCTTTAACTCATGAGTCTAGAGGATTCAATCCAGGCTTTTCATGATCTTCCTTCTGACATATATTCTTAGGGGAATTTTTCCATTAATAAGGGTTCATACTAGGATTGTGAATTTATCAAAACATATCCCCCGGGAGTGTCGTAACCAAGAGTGCAGCAAGGCCCGTTGTCGTGCACCAGTTCCCGTTCGAGTCTAGCTCAAAGCGGTGTTTTCGGGTTTTACCCCTAGGATACATCTGTGCCAGAGCCGCCTCTACCTGCTCGTATCCAGACAGGGATGTATTTGTTTGATAAAAAACTTACATAGTATTTACCAAAACTTAGGGATATTTTTATTATAATTATTCTTGTATCTAAGGCTTTACTAGGGTTTCATAATCCCAAAAATAACTAAACCTGCCTCTGATACCAACTATGACAACCCTACTTTCTATTACAACTTAAACATGCTTTATTACATAAAACTTCACTTGATACAACAAAGAAGATCGAGAGTTTTAGTGTATTTGGGGTTTAGGATCATTACATAAAAACATTAAACTTGAAATACAAAATCCTTATTGAAAACTTCCATTACATGACCACTACATTCCTTCGTACTTAGCATTGCATGGGATAACCTGAGGACATGCATAAGAAAAGGGTGAGCTATAAAGCCTAGTAAGGGAGTACACAATGAATAACATGAGGAGAACAATACATGTTAGGCAATAGGAATATCAATAGATCATAAGAGTAACATGAACATAAAGGCATGATAAATCATG
Source organism: Viscum album (assembly GCA_963277665.1). Classification (NCBI taxonomy): domain Eukaryota; kingdom Viridiplantae; phylum Streptophyta; class Magnoliopsida; order Santalales; family Viscaceae; genus Viscum; species Viscum album. The sequence continues at coordinate 81,125,431 of OY728125.1, read as the reverse complement.
ATAATCATAACATGGGAATGTGGCAACAACACTTAACATTGAATTAGCATGAGCCAAGGCTCATTGCACAGGGAGCATGAGTAAACCCTCATTGCACTTGAAGCACGAGTAAACCCTTGTTTCAATTGAATTAGAATGAGTCAACACTAATTGCACATGATGTATCATGATACTATACTTTACCCAATGCATTAGAGCGCTATAAGGGTGTACCCTTCTTAAACATTTCATTTCATGCATAAGTGTGCCACATGGATCATAAAACATGGATTCATAAATCATAATCATTTATTCCACGACAAAGGAATGTGGAATTCATACATGAATCTTTAAAATCAATAATTAAATGTACATAAAGTTGAATACCCTAGATGGAGAAATGGGCATGGTATTCACTACACAATGATATTGGCTTAGAAAATCGGTGTGATTTCGGCAGCGTAACGGTGTGACATAAGAATTCATAAAAATGGTTGATGAGAGAGAAAGGGGTTCCTCATCATATTTACATGTAATGGACATTAAGGAGGTCATATATAAACATGTCCCAACAATTGAAATGGAATTTAGATTCATGATACAAAAGTATTTCTTGAATATAAAAGAGGAGAAAAAGGTTCCTTTCGGAATTTCGGCATAGTAACGGGTGTACATGGGAGGCATTTAATGAGAGAGAAAGGGGTCTACCATCATTAAAAAAATAAGAGGTCAGCATGGGATAGGTTAGAAACCATACTCCAACATTCATAATTTAAATTAAAAGGGCAAAACAACTTAAAGAAAATTGACAAAAATGAGAAAGGAAGAAAAAACCCTTACTTGGAAGTGTGCTTCCAAAGGCTAGAGAGAGGCTCGTGAGAGGCTTATTGGGAGCTTGGGGAACCTTGAGAGGATTATAGAGAGATTAGGACAGAGTTTGGACGAACTCCAAGGGCTTTGAGTGAGGAGAAAGTGGGAGCTTGGGTGGTTTTATATAGGAAAGGTGAGGGAATTCTTTATTATTTAGGTTTGGGACCCCTTATATTAAAATAATCCAAACCACAAACCATACCATGGTATTTTCCCATGGTTTCTGTAAAAGGAAAGAGGAAAACAATATTTTACAAGGCCAAGGTCCGAACGTATTAAAAAATTAGGGTTGCTTATGTGGAGGTGAGTCACACTCCCATGGAAATTAATTTAAAAAGGCAAAGTGTTGAATAAGTCTTGAGGGCTCCATTAATGCTTTGAAAAGTAAGTCAAACAAAACCAAAACCTCATTATTTTAATGATAAAACACATATTGGCCGAACATAAGGATTATGGTATTTTATTACATCACCATTGGGTCATTATGATGTCATAAAACACATTATATATTTAAATGGTATTTAATTTTTACCCAAAAATTTGACTGTCTCAGAAAATTATGAAAAATTCACCGTTGGATAATTTCGATGTCCTGATTCCAAAAATAATATTTATTTTATCTAAATAATTTTCTAAATATGTGAATTTTCACTTTTAAAATAAAAACCGACATTTATAAAAAAATTCACGGGTTTTGACAGAAATGGATTTCAAACCTTAATAAAAATTTTAATTGCATTCATAAAATTATAAGATCATTTATATTTAATAAAAATTAATGTAATATTAATAATAATATTTTATTAAAATATTATTTAATTCAAAAATCCTTTAATTTAATAAAAAATAATTCTTAATTAAATAATAACTAAAAACACCACTAGTACTTTAAAAACTAATTACAATGTATCAAAAATGACTAGAAATTATATTCATTATTATATACAAAAATAGTGTACATGAACATGGTGCTACTTATTTGTTACATAACCCCTTAAAATAGCCGCATAAGACCTAAGGGTAAGGTGTGCGATGGTGACAGACTCTTGGGGTGGCTCGGATAACATCGCTCGAGTTGTAATTTCAATCAACTTCCACTTTTCCCGTAGACGATCACGTTCGAGCTTGACTTGATGAAGCTCAACTTGGGCTTGGTCAAGGGAAAATACCAAAGACGCCACCTCTTTTCCGAGCTCTGACAAATGGGCTTCGTAAGGGGCAATTCTACTGGATGAGGCCATCGCTTCCTTTGTATGAGTAGAAATGGGTTCGTTAAAGCCTTATATTTATACTACTCAGATGATAACTGTTCAATGGATATAAAAGTAACGGTCACAAATATTAATGTAAAACTAAAGAAGTTGACATCTTATAAAAACATTTTTCATAAAGAAACATTTAACTGGATCAAGAGGGAATTTCCATTAATGAAACTTTGGGTCGTTACACAGCAGGTTTCCAACCACGAGTCAAAGAAGTATGATGACTGGATGGCTCACAAAACGGTTGCTCATGCCCATGGTATCATTTGGGAATGACTAAATCATCCATAGCCTTCAGAAGATTCGGCCACCACTTCTGCATCATCATCTCAGCCGGCCTCTTCCCAAAAGAGAAAGCATCACCGACGTAAGGGAAAGCAACGTGCCCCGCCAATGCCATCGTCGCCCCGCACTCTCAGAGACTTCATGCCCCTGAAGATGGGGATTCATCCCAGTATCTTCCCAGTGATGGATGAATCTTCAAGTGATAGTCAAGGGTACACTTCAGTTAATACCGTGGAGTTGGTAAATTCCTATATGACCCCCGACGACAGGGAGCGCCATGGAGAACCTCCCCAACATTCCCAGCCGACGTCAACGTCGGTGGAGCCGTGGCCATATGGGTCATAAAGGTACATCAGTTGGAATCTCTAGACAATATATGCCTTCCACTGATATAAGACAGCAGACCCAGCACAAAACTCAGCCCGTGTAGCCTCTTCATCTAGTATCGTTAGGCCGGCCTCCACCACTGTTTGTGCTATTAGATTAGGAAGATCTACCTCGACCATGCCGTGACCAGCCTCTCCCTGCTACAGGCTGATCTCAGTCATTTGTTCCTCATTCGAAAGCTACTCTTAGGGATTTGACTAGTGAGTAGTGGGATATACCCAGCACCAGTTAGTCGTCGGCCCAACCAGTAGGGCTCGTCATGCCTCCTATCACAGAGCAGCCTCCTGCAAGCAGAAGTTCACACCTGGTGTGGAAATATGATGTCATCAATCACCATGTTGGAATCACAATGAGGATTTCCATCCTCAAGGACCTTCTGCTATAATAAAATATGCATGAGGCCCTTGTTGAGGATTTAAGAAGCCCCCTCCAGATTAAGACGGAGGTAGTAGCTTCAGAAGCCTTTAATGCTAAAGTGGTCGAGAATACTGAATGTCAGGCCATCATTTCATTATCTGGAGAAGATAAAGGCTCTCCCATACATGGTCACATCTACCCGCTATACATCACTGGCCAATTTAATGGCGTGGAGGTTCACCACTATCTTGTTGACACCGGCTCTGGGATTAACCATATCCTAACGTGGACACTGCAGAAGCTAGGATTATCCAAAGATGTCCTGACTCCCTCCAATTTAAGAATTCAAGGATGCAACAGGATAGAAAAAACCCCATTCGGTAAGATCATTTTGAATACCCAGTTCAGCGGCCTAGTTGCCCGCACCGAGTTTATGGTTGTCACCGAGGACACAGTGTACAATGCATTGATGGGTAGACCATGGCTCCAACTGCACATGGTGGTCCCCTCATCATATCACCAATGCATCAAGTACTCTCTCAATGGTCGAGTAGGAATAATCCAAGGAGATGTGTCTCCTTTTTCCTCTTGTGAAGACCGCTACTTGGACGCCGACTATTACAAAAGGACCAACAGATTCAGGAAAGTGAGGTTGAGCCCACCATAGTTGCAACTGACCCCTAGGCACGTCTGGATGATGCCTTTGTATTTTCAATCCATTGATTGGAGGCCACAACCCCTGATATGGGGCAATATTTGTTTTCTCTAGTACAAGAGGGAATCATGTTACCAAGTCCAAGAGATGGAGAGAAATCACCTTGTACTCCTACACAAACCAGGCTCAGGTGATCCCGGAGCCTCATACCCCTGTATGGTATTGGGATGTCCACCCATGGAAATGGCAGTACGTTATACATGTCTATTTCATTGGACTAGAATTAACCAGATCAAGCTGATGCACCACTATTACTTTGATATCATCAATCGTGGCCCCTTGGGATGAAAACTAGATGGGATTGGATCAACTGCCTTTGTTGTTGTGGTTTCAGTAGCACGTGAATCTATCGATATGTTTTCCACCTCTCTCCAGGATGGTACTAGCCTCCCATCAGGATCTGCTAACCCAGAGGAAGCTTCTCCCACTGAAAATCCCTCCTCTACGAGAGAAAAAGAGGATCTAGAGGATGCTCCCCCTGCCTTTGAAGAGGGCGTCTCCACCACAGTCGATGAACTGGTATAGGTGAACCTTGGTAGCGAGGAAGGTCTGAGACCCACATCGATCAGTACCAACATGCCCCCTGAGGAGAAACAATGGTACATGGATTTCCTGAAACAGCATCATGATGTATTCCCATGGAGTTATGATGAGATTCCAGGACTAGATCCTCAGGTAGCTGTCCACCGCCTCAGTCTCCTGAAAACCCATTGCAGGTTCAAGAAGCCTCCCAGAAAGATGTACCCTTATCACGGTGCCATGGTCAAGGTCAAAGTTTACAAGATCATCAGAGCCAACTTCGTCAAGGAGTTCCATTAACCCAAGTGTCTAGCCAACATTGTTCCGGTCAGGAAGAAGAACGGACATATCAGAGTCTGCATCAACTTCTGAGATCTCAACTGTCACTGTCTGAAGGAGGATTTTCCCCTTCTGGTGACAGAATTTTTGATCGACGTTACAGCTGGGTTCCAATCCCCCCCTTCATGGATGGTTACTCCGGATACAACCAGATATGAATGGACCATGAGGATGAAAAGTCCATAGCTTTCCGGGTTCCCCAAGGTACTTTCTGTTACCAGGTTATTCCCTTCGAGTTAAAGAATGCAGCTGCCACCTATCAGCAGTCCATGCATAGCATATTCAAGCCAATCCTCAGGACATTGGTGGAATGCTATGTGGATGATCTGTGGTCAACTCTCGCCAGCACCAAGACCATCTCAAGGACCTTGAAAAAGTGTTGGGATTCCTCCATTCCTTCCACTTGAATATGAACTCATTGAAGTGTACCTTTGAGGTCACCTCTGGTAAGTTTCTCGGCTTTGTCGTCAGGTACCAGAGCATCGAGATCGACCCATAGAAGATCAAGGCCATCAGCCAGATGCCTCCCCCAAGCAATATTTGGGAGCTTCGAGGTTTCCAAGTCCACTTATCCTACATACTCCTATTCATTATGAATCTGGCCGGCAATTGTAAGCCCTTTTCTCGTCTAATGAATAAAGGCTCTGCCTACAAGTGGGATGAAGAGTGCTAGAATGCGCTCGAGAAAATCAAGAATTATTAGCTATAACCTCTGGTCCTAATGCCACCTGTCTATAGAAAACCATTGATCCAATACGTGACTTCCCTAGAATGATCTCTCGGTGCCCTCCTCGCCAAGAAGAACAATGGGGGGATGGAAAATAGCCTCTTCTACCTCATTTGTATGCTCATCGATAAGAATACCATATACCCCCCCATCATAAAGATTTGTCTTGCACTCGTATTTTCCATGCAGAAGTTGCGACATTACCTACAGAACCATGAGGTACAGCTGGTGTCTCGAGTAGACCTGTTGAAGTACATTATGAACTGCCCTATGTTGACCGGTCGTCTAGCATGGTGGGTAGTAATCCTCCAGCAGTTCAAAATCAGGTTTGTGCCTTAGAAGGCTATCAAGGGAAAATCATTGGTATATTTTCTAACTTCCCATCCAACCCCCATGGACCAGTGCCTAGACCTAGATTTTCCGGAAGAGGCAATCCTCTTGGTAGATCCTGCCATCCCATGTTGGCAGATTCACTTCGATGGTGCCTCCCATAGCCCCACCGATAGAAGAATCAATGATCCTAGGCTCAACAGAGTAGGCTTGGGTATTGTCTTTATTACTACATCACAAGACATTCTTCTATATTCATTGTTGTTTTCGAAAGGCTGCACCAACAATGAGGCAAAGTATCAGGCTCTTATCACTGGCCTCGAGCTGGCCCTCATGATCGATGTGCCCCATTTACATGTGAAAGGGGATTCCAAACTAGTCATAAAGAAAATCAATGGTGGATACGTCATCAAAAATCCAGAGCTCATACCATTGTTGGACCGCACCCTCCAACTAATGGCCCAGTTTCCATCTTGGCTGGAAGTTACTCATGCCCCTCGATCTGAGAATGGTCAAGTTGATGCCCTGGCCAGCCTAACTGTATCACTTCCAGAACCCAAGCAGGATGACCTGATTATACACGTGGCACATCAGAGAGTCATTTCTTGTGTCACCCCAAAGGATGCAGAAGGCCTATGAGTAAACCATCTTACCACCGGAGCCTCCACATCAGGACCTCCAGGTCCCTCAGATACTGTGGTTGAAGAGACCCCTGACTAGAGAGCCCCCTTTGATGAGTATCTCCAAAATGGTTACCTCCCAGTTGATCGGGCCGAGCGCGAGAAAATCCAATGCCGCGTGTTGCAATTTTCCCTCCAGAGTGGTCCCAGTCTTGATAAGATCCTCTACAAGCATCGTTTCTATGGTGTTCTCCACCATTGTATCCAACGAGTTGAGATTTTTCAGGTCATGCAGGAGGTTCACACCAGTTCCTATGGGGCTCACCAGACTGGGATCAAGTTGTCCCATCAGATCCGGAGGCTGGGGTACTTATGGTCCTCCATGATCCATGATTTCATCGAGTTCGACAAGAGATGTCACGCATGCCAAATTCATGATAACTTCTTCCATAAGCCTCCAGAACCTCTCCATTCCACCAGGTATTATTGGCCGTTCGCGGTTTGGGGACTCGACATCATGGGACCATATCCACCGGTGATAGCTCGTCCGTGCAGGTTCATCCTGACCACCACAGATTTCTTTTCTAAGTGGGCAGAGGAAGTTCGGCTCAAATAGGTCAAGGACCATTCTGTCATTGACTTCATGAGTTCCAATATCATCTACTGGTTTGGAATCCCCCACACCACCCTCATCGATAACAGAACCAACTTCCGAGCATCTGATCTGAAGAAATTGTACACCAAGTACAATATCCGTTCAAACTATACCTCCCGGTATCACGTGCAGTAAAATGGGAAGATTGAGGCGTTCAACAAAACCCTCTATAACATTTTACAGAAAATGGTTGGTCAGAACAAGAAGAGTTATCCAGATAGCCTCCCCAATTCCCTCTGGGCTTATCGGACAATGACTCATAATTCTACCCAGGTGACCTCGTACTCCCAGGTATACGGAGCTGAGGCAGTACTTCCCATCGAGATCCAACTGCCTTCGTTATGAAAAACGGTCTATGACCAGCAACTGCCAGATAAGGAAGCTGTAATTAATCTGGCCGAATTGGAAGCACCTAATGAAAATAGGCTTCATGCCCTGTACAATCTAGAAAGGCACAAAAACAATATATCTAGAGCCTTCAACAAAAAGGTTTGCCTCCGCTCTTTCCTGTAAGGCGACATAGTATTGGCCCTCCAGGCGCCAATGATCCCTAGAAGGAAACCACCCATGTTGGAGCCCAAATGGAAAGGACCTTACATAATCCACAGGGTTTACCCCAATGGAGCATACTCCCTGGTGATCTTGGACGGTGCGTGTATCACTCCTCCCACCAATGCCAAGTTTCTCAAGAAATACTTTAGCTGATCCCTCAGGTCCGTTACGATCTTAAACTATCTGGTCCGACATGACCCTAGACTATCTTGTCATGCATGAACTTAAACTATTCAGTCCATCATAACCTTAAACTGTTCTGTCCTACATGACTTTAAACTGTGCATCGTCCCGCAAGACATTAAACTACACCCTTAGAACTATGTATGGCATGATTCCCATCCGCATGGGATACGTAGGAACACTCAATCATTTCGTTTTGAGCCCATACCCAACTCTTCTCTTTGGCTACCCCCTGGGTATAGTTCTCTCAATGGATCCTTGCATGATATTGTGTAGGATTCCTAATCCCCACTCATGCTATGATTATAACGGTCGTACCATGTGCCCGCTCCGCATTCTTCTATCCTCCCATGTTCTCACTGCATGACGTTAAACTACATGGACTTCAATAACTATGTATGGATTGATTCCCATACTTATGGGATACGTAAGAATGGCCAGACATTTCATCTGTTAGCCTAGCCCAAATGTCAGAACCTCCCCTCGGGTCAAGATATACGGTGTCGTGTAGGTTCTTTCCTCAAGACATGTCGAGCTCATCTCGATTCCGCCATACATCCCACTCCCCTGAGGTGTCCGCCTCTTTCACCAACTTTCTTGATTTTGAAATGTATGGGCAAAACTATTCTTCACCCACTCCTTTGATTAGGACTCCATCATTCTTCCCATCTGGAAGGGCCCCCAAATAGTTGGGATGCTAGGCCTAAGGGATCTCCTACCATTTCAGGCCAATTCCCTCCAGGATGTTGAGCAACAAATTGATACAAGTCTCGCGTTGTGAATATGGTCAGCGGTCGATGCTCATTTTTTTCCCATTCTAGGTCACTATAAGGACATTTGTTCCAAACATGGTCAACAGTTATCCTTTGTCATTAGAGCCACCCCAAGGTGTCCCAAACATTGATTGCAGTGGTTCATTCTGCCCCATTGTATATCCAAGCGATGAACTCCCCTCAGGTGATGCCAGCTACTAGACCATATATGATAGGAAGATCCAAATCCAGCTCCTTGTTTCCCACACCGAGCACTGATCACATGGGCATAGGAGCAGTGATGAGGCGGTGATCGCACAAGAGGTCACATGGTTACCATTGGTCGAGACGCCTGGCCTCAAGCCCCTGGGCCCTTTTTTCCCCTTGGTCTTTTTTGGCCCCAAGACCTAGTTCTCATTTAGGGTTGTACAGTGTGGTATGGGATTATGTCCTCATTCACGTTGAGTTCCTCTCCATGTCGTACATATCCCTGGATGAGATTCCGTATTCTCTATTCATCCTCACTGCAAGATGTTAAAATGAAAACTGGTCAGGCCTTTTCGACCGAGGCCCAGCCTCAGCCCCCTGGTCTTTTCCGTCCCCTTGGCCTTTTTGGGCCCCAGCCCAAATTCTTATACCGAATTGTACGGTGTGGTATGGGATTATGTCCTCATTCATGTCAGGTTATTTTTCATGCCATACACCCCCTAATTAGGGTATCTTTACCCAATGTGTGATCATATAACTACGTGTGGCTTGATTCCCATCCTCATGGGATATGTAAGACTGCCTGAGCAGCTCGTCTTTGGGTCCATCCCTATCTTGTCCCCTTGGCCCACATTCCCCCAGAGAGAGAAATGTATGGTGTGGTATGGGATTATGCTCTCACTCATGCTGGGTGTTGTAATGACCATTCCATTTACCTCATCCTCTTGATATTTTTCCATACCCTTGTACTATCCTCATATTTTCAAATCTGTTGCTCTCAAGATGAGCCCCTCGTCCGTCTTCAGAGATTCACCAATGTGCCTAAGGGTACTCCGGTTTAGTACGTGGAATGTCGGACTCTACTGAGACATGATTTCACCCATTTTTCAGGCTTCATGTTCTCCCTCGTTAGGGATTCCATCACCTTTCACATCCAAAGGGACACCTGAATGGAATGTATTCTCGGACCCAAGGTCCCTCCTACCATTATGGGCCAACGCCCTTAAAGGTTTCAGACAAAAAATTGATACAAGTCCCACATTGAGAATTTGGTTAGCGGCCGACGCTCATTTGTTTGTCCCCTTTTCAAGATAACGCGAAATTGATGCTGTGTTTCGAACATGCTCAACAGTCATCCTCCATCATCATGCAAACCCCATTAAGCCCGAAATGTCGGTTACATGATTCACATCCTTCTCCACCTCATCATGTCCAAGTTGAACTTCAAAATTCTTGGTACTATTCCTCAATGTGCACCTGCACGTTTGGAGGGAAAATTCGCGAGAAGGCAATCATTTGGGGCTTCATCGATTCCCATTTTTCATATATTCCACGTATTGAAAATACATTATCCAGCCTTGTTTCCTATACTGAGTTCGACTCACGTAGGCTTAGGGATAGTGTTAAGGTTTTCCTTTACTTGGAATAGTCCTTTCTCCATGTTCCAAGTTCTAAGACCTTAAACTACGAACTTTTTGTATTTACCCTATGTAGAACTACGTATGCCTTGATTCCCATCCTCAAGGGATACATAGGAACACCTAGACGTCTCATTTTCCGGTCCAGCTAAATTAGGAGCTAGTTTCTCCAGCCCCTTACCCTCTTACCTCTATCTTGGCCCCTTGGCCTGAGGTTTATTTCACGGAATTGGAAATGGTGTGGTATTAGATTATGTCCTCATTCACGTCGGGTATGTTTTATTGCACCGTGCACATTCCACCTTTAGCCTCATCTCTACTATGTCAGTGACGTATGACGTTAAAATGCACGCCTGCTCCCATCACATGAACCTAAAATGTGAAATTATCATCCTAGCTGCACGATGAAAAACAACACTGCATCATGATGTCCTAACTCAAGGGGGCACCATGTTTGGTATTGGTCACACTCCATACCATTTTCCAATTCTTGTATACGGCTTGATTCTTGTGGTGATACCGGGGCTTGTAATCCAAGCCTGTCGCTTCACAAAAAAAAACCATTCAACTTAAAGGAAAAACAAGATACATTGAATACTACTTCTTTTGGTGCGAAGGCCACACCCACACACCCATTTTATCCCTGGCACTGGTACCTTACTATTCCATCTCTTATAACCACGTATAGCTTGATTCTCATTCTCATGTGATACATAGGAATGCCTGAGCGCTTCCCCCACAGGCCCAGCTTAACTCTCATTTCTGGTTCCTCGATTTAAAACCTTTCCAGGGAAAACATGCTAATATGGGACTATATCCTCATTCACATCGTGTTTCATAATCACATTACCATGTGTCCTCTACACTCCTTCCCGATCCATGGTCTGAGCTCTATGACCATATACTAAGACCACTCTATATCCTTTCCCAAGACGTTAAACTGCACGACATCTTCCAGAACTACGTATGGATTGATTCCCATTCTCATGAGATATGTAAAGACACCCAGGAATTTTTCCTTAGGTCCAGTCCTAAGAATCATAAATCATATTGCTCCTCAGTTCTGGCCCCCTGGTCTGACCCCTTGTGGGGAACCATTTAATTGTAGCTTTTCGTTGAACAAGTTCAGGATGCCCCACGATGACATTGGGAAGCAATAGTTCCCTCACCAGAGAGATCCTTTCTAATAAAAGGAATGATCCATGATCAAACCGATGCGCCTATATAATGTGCTTCAACCATGGTGGCGTAATTTTGAGTGTTGGATTACATTTGAATAAACCATCACTCCACATTCCACGCTTTGTGTGCCCCTTATTCAGACCCTCGTCCTCTTTCATGTCTAAGGTAACTTCCTAACAGTATGGATGCTTAGCCTATGGTTCAGCTATTATCTTGGGCCAACGTTCTGAAAGACTAATGGATGGAATTTTGAGTCAGGACCAGTGTTTCAGACATGGTCAATGGTCGTCCCTCATTTGTTATCCCCATTCTGGGCTAACACAATAAGGATACTATTTTTCAAATGCGGTCAACAATTATTCTTTATTGTCACACCACCCCCATAGTGTTCCAAATCTTGGGTATCATGATTCACACCTTCCATTCCCATCTTTTCAAATTTATTCCAGCACCTCGGGCATTACGCCATTCGTGCACGAGAGAACATCCAGAAAACGATAATTCGACTGTTCGGAGAACTTCATTCTCTAGTAAGGTCTCTCTCTTCTCTTTATGGGAATTCGAATTGGTCAATCAAACCTCGATTTCTCGAATCTTGGTCAACACTCCTACATTCAAATGAAGTAATAGTACGAACATCCCTTGTTTCTCACATCTAGTGCGACCCACATGAGATTAGGAATGGATTACTATTTGTTTCAGGATTGTAGTTGAATTCATTAAACCAAATGAACGATTCAATGAATATATCCATACATTTATCCATACATAAAGTTCAGAGTAAGAAGTAGTAAGGAGAAGTAAGTTTATGAGTTCGGCCAAAATAGGTCCCTTAAGGGTCCGCTTCTTGGATGGATCATTCCAGTGTCACTACCTTTTGGCTGGTGGCCTCCAATATTGCTTCCCGCCCCCTGAGGAATCTCTCTTCATCAGTGGCTACAGAGTGCAGTCCACTAACCCTAGCCTGTTCTTGTGCCTATTCAGTTTGAAGTGTGGATATTTGATGACCCGCTTCCACTAGTTGCACTTGGGCGTCCACCAGCTGGGCCCTCAACTGCTTCACAAGTTCAGAACAGTTTGCAGTGAATATATCTTTTTTCCCTCACTTTTCCTTCAAGGATGCAGGCCTCTTGTTCTACCTTTAGGAACACTTGGGTACTCCCTGGCCCCTCCCGACACTGGGCAATGTCGGAGCGTCGGCTACTCTCGTGCAGCTTCTCAGCCATGTAGTCAGGGGCCATCGAATGAAGGTTTTGAGCATCCAGCCCTCCAACACAGAGAAATCACAACTAGGTTTGGAGTGATCCCATCCATTCTATCTGGGGTGACTGAGAAAGTTCTTGATGCACTTCCACCCTTTGTTCCACATCATTCAGCTCTCCTCGGCCGCCTCCGAGTCGGAATCATCTATCTCCTTGGGGTATGCAGGCTGATAGTAGGGTAAGGTAGCCAAGAGACCAGTGGTAGGGTATTCTTCAGGCACCCTTCTTGAGGGGTTAGGCTCTTCAACATATGGCTGACCATCCCCTCTCTCCTCAGTCTAGGTATCTCGCTCACTGACTTCCGGCCCTGCCCTAACAAGAGTACCGCTGATGTACACCACTCTCTGCTCACTGTGTGCCAGGCCCAGCTCAGTTTGAGAAGTGTGCCCTGAATGGGATAGCACGTTTGCAGTTGAATCGATTGCAGATGACCTGGGTTTGGCAGCCCGATGAGCTTCCAAGGCTGTGATTACTACATAAACAAGGAACACCATAATCAATTGAGCTCTCTAATAGTGATTAACTTGCGTTGATGTAATGAACTTATAGGAGCCCAAATCATCAGCCTCTGGTGTTCTAGCTGCTAAAGGAGCTGCCATTATGGTGGATTCCTTAGCTCTCATTAGCTCAATAATGGGCGTCGGCACCCCACCTTGTTCTACCGGCGCCTCCTCCCCTTTGAATGGAGACCCTTGATTGGTGCCCATATTCTCTTGAACATGATAAGGAGATTTACTTGAGGGATACAAAACAGGATGAGGGAAATGATAGATAAGGGCTGAGACGTACCTCAAGCAGCTCAGTAATATCCACATCAGAGCCAAAAATCTCACCAATCTGCCGGAGACTACCTTGGTGGGATGCCCCCTAAGACCCTCCACCTTCAAGATCCTCATACTCTTCACCCCCTCCTTCACCTTCTCCTTCTTCCTCCTCTTCCGCCTCGGCACCCTCCGGCTCATCATCGCTGTCTTCATCCTCTGACGACATCTTTTCTGGATCATGCTCCTGGCCGAGAATAACTTTCAAAAAGAAAGATAGCTCCTCACACTGACCTCGTTGGCATGCATACATGTCCATGGACGTCAAATACGCATGTCGATGATGAAATTTCACCCTGTCGACAACCCGAATGAGTTTGACCTCCGGCAGATGAATTCCATCTGGAACTATCTTTTTCCAAAGATCTTCAGTACTCATCGACTATCGTAGGGTCATCTAGGCTGACCACAGAGCTGGGAAGATTGTTTCACTGGAAGGTTGAAGCAGATACCTTATCTGCTTCCCAAGAAGTTCCCTGGACACTTCACAATCTCTTCTCCCCCTAGGCGATGAGGGAATGGCCACGCCATGCGACGTCCCCGCCGCTGAAGTCTCTGCCTATGCGGGCCCAGTAGCCTGATGAGATTCCATCCTTTATTCCCTAACAGCACCCTATTTTCTCTCCCTCTGCCAAGGAACTACACTAGACACCTTGAGTTTCCAAACTCACTTCTGAAAAATCCCCTCATGGTATGCTATGGCCCAATGTTTAGCATATTCAGTGGAGAGTCTAACATCAACTCTGGTGGGAGGAAAGTTGATAATGTCGCTAGAGACTTAGGTCATAAACATCAGCAAAATTTGGTGAAGAACATAGGGATGCCTTTCCTCTCGAACATCTGTGTGCACCTTCTTTCGGCATCCGCTGAAGGCATCTGAAGTGCCTAGAAAACTTGGAAGACACGTAGGGATCTCAAAAGATCTTTGCAACAATACGGGCCACGAGAACCCCACCTCTGATGCTCTGGAAGTATTCCCTTTTCTCCAGCAAGCCTTGCCTGTTATCTATCATCTGGCTTGTCGGGGTGGGTAAGGGACTGAAAGTGAAGTTGGCGGGATTACCAATTCTGATCCTTAATCCCTTCTCATTGAGCGCCAATGGCATGAACCCAGTAATATTCAACTAGGAAGGTCGCATGCCATTACCTGGAGGACAGATGGCGTTCAGAAAGGTGTACCCACCGTAATGAGCTGCGACCCATCTATAAAAGATCTGGAAGGGGCCACAAATCCTCCTCAGTGACTCCCCTCTCAAAATTCATCCAAAAATGGCGTATAGATGGGCCTATAAGGGGACTCCCTAATTTAACCTTTGATTAGAGGCCACGATGTCTGCCATCACTAAGGTCACTGGGAGAACTCCCATCCTTGCGTCCTTCACTGGAAAGAGCCACCCACTCAGAAATGTGGCAAGGAATCTGGAATATCGGAATTTTGGGTCATGGCTCTCATTTATGCTAAAGCCCCGACTGATAGTCCCCCACCTTCAGGATCCTCCAGTACGACCCGCTCTTGCTCCTCTATGCCGCGGTCGGACACTGTCTCCCTCACACCGATATCTTGACATCCAGATCTCTTTGTATGAATAAGTTGAACCATTTATGGTAAGAAATTTCCTTTTGGAGATCCTTGAACCCCAACCTATTTTTAGCCATCTCCAGTAGGTGCCATGTCAGCATAGGGGTTCGTGACCCGTCCCCCCAGGTGTTCTTCGTCGGGAGGAATTCATCGTACTGGTTCCCATCTAGAGGGATACCCCTGATGCAATGGATGTCCCACGAGTTGATACCAACTTCCCCATGATGAAGATAGAAGGTATTGGTGTTGGGGGACCATCGGGTAAACAACTCTGGCCTGAGCTCAGGCTGGCGATAGAAATGAAACTGCAATGTCCACACCGCCTCAAACAAACCGATGTGCCGCAGTTCGGTCCCAAACTGGTCGCATGTATGGAAAAACCAATACGCCTAGGCCCATTCACAGGTGAAATTTCATCTAGACTGTAGATCCCAATCCTAAAACCAGCCTTTGGTCTCATCAGTAACACTCTGATGGATGGTGGTTGCGTAAAGGGTCGGAGAACTCTCTACGATAGGGTCACTCCTCAAGATGGTCCTGGTCCTGGGATTCACGATGTAAACATCTAGGTGTCTGGTTTCCCTAGTAGGATGGACATTGTAGGTGATTTTATACCAGGGCAGGTCATCCTCGCGGGTTACCCATGACTGTGGTGTGTCGAACTCAAACCTTGGCACAAACACCTCCTCCAGGATTCTAAAGTCCCAGGTCGGCAGGTTGGAAGACAGTTAATACTCCTTCTACACTGGGGTCAACATGTTTAAGAGAGTATGGTTGTTGCATACTATCCTTCGGGCACCGTGAACCTCAAGTTTGGAAACCATATCAGTCTATCGAGTAGCGAAGGCGGCTTCCCTCTCAACGTCAGTCCGATTGGTGTCCATCTCCTATCATCAAGGTTTTGAAAAGTCTATGCGAGAAAAATAGTCACTGGCATGAATGAACAGAAGATGGCTCGAAAAAGCAGTGGCTGGCGTGGAAAATCAGCTGCTGGAGCGAAAAATAGGAAGTCAGCGTGGAAAATCCCATGTTGGCGCGTAAACAGCAGACTGGTCACGGTGAATTATGTGCAACCGAATCATTTTTCATGCAGGTGGAGGAAATTGTTTCATGCATGAGAGCTCCGGGCATAAAGTGCGAGAAAATCCGTATGGAATGGGGGACCCGTAGGTCCTTTTATAGGCACGATGAGCAGTTTTCATTCACGCGCAAAAAGCGGATTGCGCGTTCTGTACCAGTTTTTCACGCCGCTTCGGTTTTAAGCACACGTCGGCCCTTGGGAGTCTTGTATCTCATAATTTCCATTGGAATCCAAACTTTGTGGCCCCTAAATGATCCGATTCGGAGGGGGGTCATTTGTAGATGCCGAAAAGTTCTCCAGGGATGAGGAAGGTTCGGGTGTGACAAAGAAAATCCATATTTGGAAATGGAGATCTATTTTGGGGAGAACATAGGGGTGGCGTGAAAAAAATACTGAGGTGCACGAAAAAAATATGTCACGTGTGCAAATCATCGGGATTCACTAGAGTTTTCTACGCGAGCAAGAAACATTTTCATGCCCCGGCCCCACGTGGATGATCTACGCGCTGCCGAAACCTGACACACAATATTTCACGCCGAATTGTTTTATGCACAAACCCATGACCCCGAGTGCCAATAAATAGAAGGACACCCTTTCTAATTTTAGGCTGAAGAATCTAAATCGTCTCCCCTATGCGAAACTCTTCTCCCGTGCGCACAAAAATTTTTCTCTCAAGTTTTGAATTTTTCGCACCTAGTCTCCCGGGGGTCCGCTTTCGCGCGAGACCCCTCAGGATTGATTCTTTTCAAAATCTCTTCAACTCTGGTCCCCCACATGCAATTCCTTCCAATTGCATGCAATATTCTTGTCCTCGTGAAAACCCTTCCAAAATTGTACGCCCTCTATTACGCGCCCGGACCGGTCCTTTCGCACCCGAACCCAATTGTGGGCCCTATCCGGCCTTTTTCACGCATGCTTCTTAATTGCGCACCACCCCAGCCAATTTCGTGCGAACGTGGTCCTTTTCATGCAAGCCCCTCAATTCTACATCGGCCCACCCATTTTTCGCTCAGCTGTCCCTTTTTCACGCAAGCCTCCCGCCTTGGGTGCATGTGATGTCCCTCTTCCGGGCATCATTTTCGGGTGCCTCCCACGTCCAAAGCATCTTCGCCATATACACATTTTTCGTGCAACCTCCTAGGTTTCCACAAATTAACTTCAAAGTCCCCTGGACAATACCTCCCATTGAGTTGTTTCGCCTCATGCTTCTTCACATAGGCATGCTTACGGATATTGCTTCTTTGGAGAGCCATGCTAACGTAGACCCCCTGATGGTTCACTCCATGAAACCCTCTATCCATGACATTGCCCGTCCCCTATATTCACCAAGGTGCAGAGGGTACTGATTATGTATCTCCTAGGAGTGCGGAGTAAACCCACTTCGTCTGAGCTGCAGAACGTTAAACTTCGAAGCACCATCATCCTCATCACCTGATGTTAAATTGTGACTTCGCCCCATGCCTCGCACGCGGGGTTCCCTCACCTTGGAAATTCTTCACGCACACTGGTCTCCATGAGGATGAGATCTTCCCTCAAAGGGGATTATATCCTCCTCTCCATAGTGGTGTCTGTCCGTGGGGAAAGGGAAACCATCTTGGTGTAAGCCCCTAGATTTTCTGGCAGGAGGCAGTGTCCCTGCTCCTCCTTTATTCTTCGGTCCCAAGGACCAGGGGGAGGGGGGCAGGATGGACACTGAACCCCTCCTTTATTCAGTTCCAAATCCCTCTTCCACTGGGCTTTTTCTCCATCGGGCCTCCATCCTGGAGTATGTCCCAACCTCTTCGGGTTGCGGACTATGCGTAAGCCCCTATTTCCTCTTTGGGCCACTAACCACGTGTAAGCCCCACCTCACTTCTCACGGACGCACCTTTCTCAACATGATTGTCAGGTATTTGATATCTCTTATTTCTCACATTTAGAATCACTTATGTGGGCTTAGAGTGAGAATCGACCATGAAATCTTCCATGGGATGCCTTAGACCATAAGCCCCAAATTCCCCATAACCTGAACTAAGAGGTCTTTCATCCCTACCAAGGTAGGGTTTGTAGGAAGCCTCCACGAGGTTCAAGCCCAACACCTGATCATTCCTACCCCCTTCATGTTGGTTAACCAACACCATGGGCATACAATATTGTAAGCCCCAAAACCGTTTCAAACTACGTGGACTTTGATCCCTGCCAAGGTAGGGTACGTAGGAAGCCTCCCTGAGGTTCAAGCCCACCACTGTCTATTGGTCCCGACCATCTTCATGTCTGTACACCAAGCCCCCATATCTTGAACTACATGGCCTTTGATCCTTGTTAAGGCAAGGTACGTATGAAGCCTCCATGAGGTTCAAGCCAACCACCCATTGGACCCTAGGTCCTCCTTCATGTTTTTTCACCGACCCACCGGAACTATAATGTCTTTGATCCATGCTAAGGTAAGGTTTGTAGGAAGCCTCCCTGAGGCTCAATCTTACCACCCATTGGTTATTCCGACCATCTTCACGTCAGTTCACCAACACTATGGGTATCCTAGAGTGTAATCCCCACAACACAGTTCCGAACTACGTGGACTTTGATCCCTGCCAAGGTAGGGTACGTAGGAAGCCTCAATGAGGTTCAAGCTCAACACCCAATTGGTTATGACCATTCGGTTCCATTCCCTATTCTTAACTATGTGGAATTTGATCCCTACCAAGGTAGGGTACGTAGGAAGCCTCCATGAGGTTTAAGCCCAACATTGGGTCATTCTGACCCCCTTCACGTCGGTTCACCACATCAACCTGAACTACGTGGTCTTTGATCCTTGTCAAGGCGTGGTACGTAGGAAACCTCCACGAGGTTCAATCCCACCACCCATGTGCCCCAGGTCCTCTTTCATGTCAGTTCACCGACACCCCTATTCTGAACTATGTGGACTTTGATTCCCTACCACGGGGATACGTAAGAAGCCTCCTCAAGGCTCAATCCCAAAACCATCGTCATCTTCATGGTGGTTCCATACCATTCTCTATCCACTTCATTCAATCGCTTCATCATCCATCCTGATTCTTACCTGGGACACCACATCTCGGTGGGATCATGCCACCTCATACCCCATTCCCCTCGATAGCAACTGGGAGGTCAACCAGGTGTTGCCCCCAACATCAGTGTTCCCTCCAGAGGTTGCGCTCATCTGATCCACTCTAATCAGAGTTCTGATTAGTCGGATCTATCTTCTCTGGACGTTAAACTTGCGGCATACCCTGTGTTAAACATGAGAAGATGAGGAGAACCTTAGATACATGCCCATGGAATATGATTCCCTATCTTCGATGTGGGATACCTCGGGCTTCTGCACCCTCAAGAAGCCCTATAATAAAGGAAAAAAGACTAACATGCCAATCCCCCAGCATCCAGACATTCATGTGATGCCAAAAGTGACTACTCCCCTAACCAAAGGTTTCTGCCCTGACTGGACCCCTTGGAATGTCCTGACAGAAGTAGTGTAATTAACTGGCGTCCATGAAGAAATGGCACCTGGAAGAGTTTCACGAACAATGTCTTAAGTCTATAAGGGAGACTCAGACTAGGTGATGAGTTCCGAGGAGGAATCCATGGAAGGAAGAACCGACATCCCATCATCCTGTTTCGATCAAGGAACAAACGTCCCTAAACAAGGAATGCGTGTTGCCTGCCTTTGGAAAGCGGGAATGCAGGGAAACAGCTGCGCGTCCTCCACAGACGAATGCGCGCGCCCCGACTAAAGCATCAGAAACAGTTAGAAACTCTAACTAAAATATCATTTTAAATGTTTTAAAGATTTATTCTTATAAATATTTCTCATTAATTCCCATGTTTTAAAAATGGTGTAAAGGATTTTTTATATGGACATGAATGTTTTAAAATTAAAATTCCTTTTAAAAGATTCAAATTGGTATGGGACACTTTGATTCAAAAATCTATTTTTAATAGCTTCTTGATAAATAATGAGACTTTTAAATGTTTTCAAGAAAATGAGGATTTTTCTCTCAAATAGTTTTACTGATTATTTTAATCTACGTCAATATCCGTCATTATTCTTGATTGAGGTTGATTTATTATAATACAATCTTCCATATTTTATTGAATGAGTTATGTTTGATTGTGGATGAGTTATTTTTATACCATTCATGGTGTGTGGTTAAAAAATTGACATTTTGTAAGCTAGTTTTAATACTAATGTTTGGATTATGTTTCAACCTTTTCATATGATTAATGTATTGGACTTAGTAAGTGATGGGTGGATCCCACTATATTTCCATGATGCATCGATAGGTCTAATGAGACAAACTAGTTTCTAGGCACAATGCTTTGAAAAAATCTTATTTGAAGTCTTGGCACGAGGCCTTGACTATGTGGTTATGATTTTCGACATTATGCATTCCATCATTATGAAATTAGATATTGATATTACATGTGATTATTCTACTAGTAGAATATCCATGTGAATAAGTAAATGACAATATTTTATTTATATTTTCCATATTATGCTGAATTTTAAGTTTAAAAGTCTTGTGTTTTAGTCTTATACATTGACGTAAATGTTTATGATTATTTATGATAGTTTCTACTATATTGTTATCCTTACTGAGCATTTGAGCGCACCCCTTTCCTATGTTTTCTTTTTCCTATGATGTGAAGAAGTATATTATGCCTGACTAGTAGGGATAGGTTAATGGATATGAGTGTGTTCAAAGGGGACACATTGTTGTTTTTTTATGATCTAATGTTAAACTTATGTATGCATATAGTACTTCCAAGACTACTAAACTAATCAGTCTTTTGAGACTTGATCTATTGTGATCATTCCAATGTTATGTAATAATTCATCGACTCTGGGTAACTGGGGAAGGGGCATTATGGTTGGTATCAACAGAAGTTTAGTACAAACCTTGGATGATAGATTATGAAAAACTCTGATTAGAGAACATTACCCTAAGATAGACTTTGATGATTAGTATAGAAGAAATTCCTAGAATTTTGGTAATGTAGAGATTTTGTGTATTTTCCAAGAAATACATCCCTGTCTGGATACAATCAGGTAGATCTGACTCTGTAATAGATGTACCTAAGAGTGAAAACTCTGACAAGGAGTTTCGGGCTTGACCCGGGGTATCCTGATACATGACAACGGGCCGTGCTGCACTCTTGGTTATGACACTCCCAAGGGATATGCTTAGGATAATTCACATTTTCTTTACAAACTAATTTTAAGTATTTTAATATGAGATCGAAATATATGATCTTGATTAATTCTATGGCGTTTTAGATTGAAAATATGGTTTCATGGTATTCTCTAAACGATTTTATGACTATTGTTACTCACACTCTACCTTCTACATTTTGTCAATTGTTGGATTCTAAGGAATTCATAGTAACATTGAACATGATTTACAAGGTGGAAATTGTGGTGAAAATGAGAAAAGAAATGGAATTTTGATAGGCGTAAAAGACATCGTGTTCATGCCAAATCAATTTTCAAAAAATACAATTAACAACATATACATTAAACAGCTCCCAAACTCAACAAAGAAGAGAAAGGCAGAGAATGATAAGAGCTCCAGCATTGGAGACCATGGAGAAAAGAATGATTTTTTCCATCATGCAGAAAATTTGGAAGGAGACACCCAGGAAAGTGTCTCAATGGAACAATGAAATGCTTTATGTGTGGGAAATAAGGACATAAAGTAAATAATTGTCAAGGAAAAATGAAGAGCACTATGGAAGAAAATAAAAATGGTCCTAAGAATCCATTTACAGTCATTTTTCATAAATGTAGGGGAATTGTGAATTACTTGAGTCAATGTCATATTCTATAAGATAACCTCTATGTCAAGGAAAAACCTATGTAGAAATAAATGGATGGAGAAATGTTTAAAATTATTAATGCTCTTTGTTGATGGTATTGCTTTGGAAGACTTTTCTCTTGTATGTGTAACCCTATAGTTTGTTGTGTGAAAATTCTATTTGAGTAAGAATTATCTTTTATTTTGTGGATATAGTTATAAAGAACCATTTGGGTTTATATGATCCTTAAATTTAAGTCCATTACATGTTATTATTTTTTGGGAAGAAAATTCAAGGTATGAGATAACATTTGTGGTTAAAATATGTTATGGTTATTTTTGAGGAATTTATATAATTTTTGGGAATGTTATAAAATTATATAATTTTTTGAAAAATGACAACACACAGATCATGTGACAACCCATCATGTTGGAAAAAGCTGCGGGAATCAAACTGACAACCAAAGTGTGACTGGGATTTATCGCCTACCACTGGACTACGTGAAGTCCCTAGTTAGTATGACTAGTTATTTTTAGTTTAATGATTTTATGGATCTAGAATATGTTGATTTTTAGAACTTGTTATTTATCCTTAGTATAGGAAAATTATTTGGCGATTAAGTGATAAATGTTATTTTGGAAGACTTTCTCTCTTTTGGGAACACTATATGCCTAAAGAAAATATAATACTATGGGATTTCATTTGAGTAATGGAAGATTTTTATTTTGGAAGAATGTATGTTGTTTTGTGGACATATAGAGATTTGGGATATTTACGAAAAATGATAAACCTATCATAGAGAACATGTGATTACGTTAATTACTTTTATGAATGTGAATTTAAGAGTAGTAGATGTTATTTGGAGATAAATTTTATGATTTATTGTGGAAGACTGTGTGATCATATCTTTCTGAATTTTGGGTTTCAAACCTAGTTTGGATTAATTTGAAGAATTTTAAGGGCAATTTTTTTATGGTATTTATTGAACTTTGTGTAAGGTTTTTTTAATTTTGGATATTAAGAGTAGTATTTATTTCAATAAAGGATTATCCTTTTTAGGAACCGTCTAATATTTTAATAACCATTTTGGTTTTGGTTAATGTCTAAAGGAAAGGGAAATATATAGTTCATATTTTTTGGATAATGTGATTCCCTTGAAGTTGATTCTAGCGCTTTGGGTGTGACCAAGTCATCTTGAATACTTATCTTTTGGAGTGAAAGATGAGTTTGTGGTAGAAATTAGTTAAAGGATAGAACTCTGCTTGACAAGTATTCTTTTTCTTATTATATAAATAAAATAATTCTTAAACTTTAGGGAAAGGATCTTAAAACCAAAAATATGTTATCCTAATACCTTATGTTTTGTTGAACTAAGGATATTTTAAACCATCATAGATTTATGGCTTCGAGGCCCACACTTTTCCATTCACTTGTTTGTGACTGATGACCTCAATCACTCCCTATAAATATTTATGTTTTTTCTCCAATTAGAAATCCTAATTTGGTGGTGACTTTCTCTTTTTCCTTTCCCTCTTATTAAGACTAAATTTTATTAACCCAATTTTCGATGTGGGTTTTCCACAAAGGTATCTTCTATTTTTTAACCTTTTATTTTTGTAGAACAATTTCAAATTGCGAGGAAATAATTTATTAAAGTATGGAAGATTGTAACACCTCATGCTTCTACGGTACGTTTCTCTTTGAACAATACGATAGCGTGCGAAGCATGCAACACTGAGTTCAAGCGCACCACAACCTATCAAAATAGATATTTAAAAAGCGGTTATGAATAGTAATAACCAAATTTTGAATTTTATATACTCAATATAATTTTAACATCCATATTATTTGTTTCTTAGACATAATATAAGAACAAATTCAATTTTTCAGATAAAAGAAGTATTTTTCAAAAAAAGAAATTTTACAGCCTTTTAATGGAAACCCCATTTTAAATAAAATATTTGACACTAATATATTAAATTTTACAAAATAAACTTATTTTTTAGAATAAGGACATAAAAATTTAGTTTGGATAAAATTTTCGG